>OY282497.1:59227891-59827891 GCA_958295605.1 Ajuga chamaepitys
GACGTATAGTGCGACTTGTCAGATATATTGGGTCATATGGCATTTCCCCATTCTCTCCCCCGATCGAGATACCCTCTGTTTCGCCCAAGAAAGAGAAATGGAATCATCAAAAAATTGGAGCGTGAAGTGCAATTAGGTGCATTGTTTGGGGGAATTCATAGTACTATTATCAATTAAGATAATTTATGGTTGGCTTTGGTTGGACTAAAAAAATGAAGTATCCAGGCTCCGTTTAAAAAACCCAATCGGTAATATATCTAGGATATATACGTGTATCATAAATGATTCTGTTTGTTATTTCTAAAGTCATAACAAAAAGAAATGGTGATGGGAAGATTTGTCCTATATGTGCAAATCAAAATCGGGCGGATCTTTACCCGGAGTAGAGCATAAACCTAAAAATATGAAATAGACCCATTCAAGAACAAGAAAATACCATCGTGATTTGGATTGAATCTCGACGAAACAATACATCAAGGAGAAGTGAATTCGATAAGTTTATTGACTTTTTTCTATTATTATTAAAGAAGAAATCATAATTCGTCTTTATTGAAAAATCGAAGAAAAGGCCCTTTCGTTAAAAGTTAGAAAAAACGACTATGAAAAAGAATAGGAAAAGAGAAAGAGGACTGGAATCTATACATTGATTCTTTTTTTTTCGCAATTTTTTTGAACCGTATGCATCAAAAGGTGCATGTACGGTTCCTAAGGGATACAATTTTACCCTACCCAACCGACTTTATCGAGAAAGATTGCTTTTTTTAGGCCAAGAAGTTGATAGCGAGATCTCAAATCAACTTATTGGACTTATGGTATATCTCAGTATCGAGGATGATACCAAAGACCTGTATTTGTTTATAAACTCTCCCGGGGGGTGGGTAATACCCGGAGTAGCTATTTATGATACTATGCAATTTGTGCGACCAGAGGTCCATACAATATGTATGGGATTGGCCGCGTCAATGGGATCTTTTATCCTGGTTGGAGGAGAAATTACCAAACGTCTAGCATTCCCTCACGCTTGGCGCCAATGAGGTTTTTTTATTTGAGAAAAAAAGAAAACTATGCCTTCGCCATATGAATATTAAGTAATAATAGCATGGCACTTCGAATTCGATATGAAAAAATTTTGTATTGTTTTTTCAAAAGATTCAATTATGTATCGAGAGAGTAGTATGAGATAAAAGATATTTCCGATTTTCTCTTATCTATCGGAAGTCCAATTCCGCGTCACAAACTTGTTTGTTTTCACACCGAAAGGCTCTTAACAATATTTTCGTTATAAAAAAAAAGAGTGCGAAAAAAAACCAAATTTTTCCTTTTTTGGTTGGATCAAAAAGAAACTTTGGGATTGCTGAATCAAAGACAAAAAAAGAATCCATTTTCACGACTAGTTTTACCCTAAACCCTAAACCCTAAACCCTAAACCCTAAACCCTAAACCCTAAACCCAAGATAACTGGAAGTTCCAACCAATAAGAATCCCGATGAACCTAAAAAAACGATAAGAGCCCAGCAAAAATTACTTAGTTTTCGAGACCCCGCTATAGGTTCTATCCATATATGTTCTGATCGCCAACTCATACTTGATCCGATTGCATTTTATTGGAATTGAAAGAATACCCCAAATAGTTTTGACTTTACTTTTTTTGTTTCCAAATGAATTCCCATCAAACTAGCACTAGTTTGATGGGAACCTTTAGGAGTAATTCATCAAATTGGTTAGATCTAAAATAATAAAATAACATGCCCTTTATATGATCCCAATATACATACAGGTCCGCCAACTTTACATTTTAAACATCCAGTGATCCTAATCTATTTGAAACTAGCTAGAATTCAGTTACCCATAGATGATTTTATGGAGGCCTAAGAGCTTTTCCTTTATGCTCGGCGGAAATCACACATTCTATCGTATTTCCCAAAATAAATATCTGTGTTATGGTACAAGTCTAAGTTTCAAAAAAAACGGATGAGATTGTGTCCCCTTCGATCTAAACAATCTTGTTTTTTTGAACATGAAGAAATAAAGAAGCCATTGCAATTGCCGGAAATACTAGGCCTACTAAAGGCACAAAAATAGAGGGAAAATTGAAAGTTGTCATAAAATGGGTACCTCGATTTACTATTTGTACCTGTTCTTATTTTTTTTAATATCGTATTTTTTATTTATACTAATTATAATTCATAATTGTAATTATTAATTAATTCAATTTGAAAATTCTTATTAGAGATATAAGTATCTAAGTGAGTATATAGAATAAGTCCAAGGAATGTAGAACTAAATAAATGGACTTATTCATCTATCTACACGAAAGATACATATGATAGTCCATTTATTTAGTTTTCTTCATTTCTTTGTGTTTTGTTCTTGTCTTCTAATTTTTTATTTAATAAAGTAAAGGATGAAGAAAGATAAAAACCTATATATCTATTTTTTCTATATTATATATTTGAATTTAATTGGATTATATACGTAAGACAAAATTCGTTTTATTTGCCCAATTTCAGGAAAAGAAGAACTCGCTTTTTTATCTTTTTATCTTGTTGATAATAAAAAAAGAGTTATCCGCAACTTTTGATTCTTTCTACAATTAGATCTTAGGTCACCAAAGAAAACTCCATTCTTAGTTACTTTGATTCTGATAAGCTAACTACTTGTTTGGTTTGCTCCAAATAAAATAATTAAACTTAGTGCGCTTTACTTGATTGAATTGGAATTCAAAGGAAAAAAGGCGTGGAGTTTAAATAACTCGCCCAGAACGCTTTTTAAAAGATTACGTGGGACGATCAGGTCGAATAAGCCCTTTTGGAATAAATATTCAGCTGCTTGTGAACCTTCGGGTACTGTTTTATTCAATGTTTGTTCAATTACTCTTTTACCCGCAAATGCAATGTAGGAATTTGGTTCGGCAATAATAATATCTCCCAACATACCAAAACTAGCTGTTACCCCACCAGTAGTGGGAGATGTAAGGATTGATACATACAATAACTTTTTATTTAATTGATAATCATATAAGGCAGACGATATTTTAGCCATTTGCATCAAGCTCAAACTTCCCTCTTGCATGCGTGCCCCCCCTGAAGCGCACACTATAATAAGAGGTAGAAATTGATTGGTAGCGTACTCAACCAAACGGGTGATTTTCTCCCCGACTACGGATCCCATACTACCCCCCATAAACTGAAAATCCATAACCCCAATTGCTACGGGAATACCGTTTAGTTGACCTACGCCTGTTTGAACAGCCTCAGTTAATCCTGTCTTTCTTTGATAAGAATCAATACGATCTTTATAAGGTTCCTCCTCCGAATGAAATCCAATGGGATCCAGAGAGACCATGTCTTCATGCATAGGATCCCAAGTACCGGGATCGATCAAAACCTCGATTCGTTCTGAACTACTCATTTTCAAATGATATCCACATTCTTCACAAATATTCATTTTTGATTTGAAAAGTTTCTTATAATTTAATTCATAACAATTTTCGCATTGAACCCACAAATGCCTATATTTTTGAGTTGCATCCAGATCACTAAACCTTTCTCTTAGAGTTAAATCACTACTCTTCGCGCGGGTTCGTATACTCGACCTGCCACTTTCACGACTAGTTTTACGCTTATCAAAAATTTAAACTGTAATTTATTTTAAAAAAATGAGTACACGAATATGTACTGTTATGGCCGGTTTATGTTGGTCTCAAGGTTTCAATGCAAATGTAAAAAAAGGAGTAAACCGACAAAATATATAAAGGCACATGACCAACAATATATAGATAAATAACAAACATTTACCTCATAATAAAGGGAGTGTCAAATGTATTAAGCTTGCTTCAATTTTGGTTGTACTGATTGGACATGGTTAATTTTTTTATCTGATTCATTTAATTAAATCTGGTTCCATTTTCGAGACATCATTCTTGTAGCTCTGATTTGGGGAAGTCTGAGTTATCAAGGCAAATGTCTTAACTCTTAAGGCAGTTACAAATTGAAGTGAAAAGAAACACAACATTGTTCATAATGGATAATTGATGGATAGTACCTCAAATCGTCTTTTCAAAAGTTTTTTTAAAGTTAAAGTTATTTATTTGTTGAAATATCAATTTAGGGTTATAACTGTTAGGAAACTATCCGTGGTCCGAATGACTCAGAACACCTTGAGCCCGTTTCAATCAATCTTTTGACAGTGAGATAAACAGCCTTAATCAGAGATTCACATCACATAGAAGAATCCCGAACCTAAACCCGGTTACTCCCCTCTCTCTTGCACTCAACCCTATGGGACATAACTCACAAAGAGGATTAGGGATGAAGAAGACGAAAGCAGAATGATTCAGGAGGAATGGAAGGAGAAGAACAGAAAACCAAGAGAATACCGTGTATTGGGAATACGGGAATAATAATGAAGGAGATGGACCGGCTTTATTGTGAGAGGGGGCAGCCAGGGCTTGGGTTTGGGTTAGGTAGATAAAGGGGCAGCCCAAATAATTGGGCCTAAACCCAACAAATCTCCACCTTAGGCACAATTTATCAACACTATCGATCGAACATGGAACGAAGGATTCATCATCGCCATAAAACACACCTGCATACACAAACACAAAGTTAGAACAGGACAAAAAAAAGGCACAAAGCACAAGCTGTCACAAAGACCGTCACATAGACATATACACCAAAAAAAAAAAAAAAAAATATAGTCACAAAGACATAGACATGACACAAAGTCAAAGTAAGTCAGAAAACACATTTAATCAGGCAGTTTAAAATTCAAGATTTTGATGCATGAGTGAAACTTCTCTAAAGGCAAGCTCTTTGTACCCATATCAGCCGGATTAAACTGAGAATGAATTTTCTCTAAATGGACAATTCCCTTTTCGACAATGTCTCTAATGAAATGGAATCTAACATCTATATGTTTGGTTCTGTCATGAAAGACAGGGTTTTTGCATAATTAAATTCCGGATTGACTATCAGAATAGACAGTGACATCACCATTCAAATAACCAATTTCAGAAAGAAAACCCTTTAGCCAAACAGCTTCTTTCAAAGCCTCAGTAATAGCTATGTATTCAGATTCAGTGGTAGATAAAGCTACAATATGCTGAAGCTGAGATTTCCAACTAATACAAGAACCACACAATGTAAACACATAAGAGGTAGTAGATTTTCTATTATCCCTATTATTAGCATAGTTAGAATCAACATATCCAACGAGGTTAACACCTTGGGCAGAATTGCAAAACTTTAGACTAACATTCAATGAGCTTTTAAGATATCTAAGCAACCATTTCATAGCCTCCCAATGTTGCAAACCCGGATTAGCCATATACCTACTGAGACAGCTTACCGTGTAGGCAATATCAGGTTTAGTGCTAATCATGAGGTACATAACAGATCCAACGGCGTTAGAATAGGGAACCCTGGACATGTCACTAATATCAGAATCTGTCTTTGGGGACAGGTCCTTACTTAATACAAAATGAGCAGCAAGTGGCACAGAAGCAGGTTTGCAAGCAGTCATTGAAAATTTGTCTAAAATCTTTTCCACATAGGAGCACTGATTTAAGAGCAAAGTCTTATGTTTCCTATCCCTAACAATATTCATGCCAAGAATCCTTTTTACATCACCAAGATATTTCATATCAAAATTGTCACTCAGACGTTTTTGAACATGTTCAATAGATTTCAAGCAAGGACTTACCAAGAGCATATCATCTATATAAGCAAGAAAATGGGAATAGACGCACTTTCTTTAAAATATAAGCAGTGATCATAAGCACTTCTCTTGAAGTTCAAGGATTGCATGCATGAATCAAATTTCTTATTCCATTGTCTCGGGGACTGTTTTAGGCCATACAGGGACTTTTTTAATAAGCAAACATGATCAGGATGATTAGAATCTACAAATCCATCAGGTTGTTTCATATGTATATCCTTATCAAGGTCACCATGAAGGAAGGCAGTTTTAACATCTAGTTGTTTTAATTCCCAATCAAAGTGAGCAACTAAGGCAAGCATAATTCTGACAGTTACAAATTTAACCACAGGGGCGAAAATTTCAGTATAGTCAATGCCTTCTTTTTGGGTGAATCCTTTAGCTACAAGTCTAGCTTTAAATCTAACTTTTTCCCCTTCATCTTTAACCTTAAAAAGCCATTTACAATCAACAACAGAACAATGATCAGGCTTAGGTACAAGGATCCAAGTTTTATTAATATGCAAAGAATTCATTTCATCATTCATAGCAATCAACCATTCATTTGCATTTTCAGAATTTAAGGCTTCTTTTACAGACTTAGGCTCACAATTATTCACAGATTCGAAAGTATTAAAGGCATGTGAGTCAATATGAAAATCCTCGAGTCTTGCAGGGAGCTTGATATTCCTTCTAGGTCTATCTCGTGCAAGTTGATAAGTTTCAAGCTCTTTTTCACTATCACTCACACAAACATGCTCACCATTATCAGAGTCTGTCACAAGAGTATCAGATGGAGTACCCACGGGAAGCTCCACCTTAGAGTGAACAGTATCAGGTATGGGTAAGGGCACAGAAGTGGATAAGCAAGGAAAATCAGATTCATTAAAAATGACATCCCTACTTATCAAAACTTTAAAACCGGGATCATCCCTCGCCCACAACCTATACCCTTTTACACCCTCTGGGTATCCCAAGAAAATACACTTTTTGGATCGGGAATCAAGTTTATCAATTTTCTGATGAACATAAGCAGCACAGCCAAATATTTTCAAATTTGACAAATTTAACTGTTTCCCTGACCACACAGATTCAGGACAATTGCCATTCAAAGGTACAGATGGTGACCTATTAATTAGGTAAGCGGCAGTATAGACTGTCTCACCCCAGAACTTTTTAGAAAGACCAGAGAAAGCCAACAAGCTCCTCACCCTTTCTAAAAGAGTTCTATTCATCCTTTCAGCCACACCATTTTGCTGAGGTGTGTAAGGAACAGTTTTGTGCCTTGAATGCCAGAATCAGAACATAACTTATCCAGGAGGTTGTTACAAAATTCAAGACCATTATCAGTCCTTAGTTTCTTAATTCGCATTCCTGTTTGATTTTCAATTAAGACTTTCCAGGTTTTTAGACTTTCAAAAACATCAGATTTATATTTTAACAAGAAGACCCACACTTTCCTGGAAAAATCATCAATCACAGACAGAAAATACATTTTCCCACCATGAGTGAGAACACTAGCGGGACCCCAAACATCTGCATGCAAGTATTCAAGAATTCTAGAACATTTAGACAAGTTCGGAGGAGGGGAAGTAGGAAAACTGACTTTGTGTTGTTTTTCTTTTGCACATGATTCACAAAAGGGCAAACAAGACACTTTATCATTTCCAAAAAGACCATCCTTTTGTAACAATTCAAGTCCCTTATTACTCAAGTGACCAAGTCTGCAATGCCAAAGTTCAGTTTTATCTTCTTTTACCGAATTGACAGAATTAGCACAGGATTTAGCAATGCACACATACAGATTATTTCTTTTTTCAGCATTAAAGATCAGCAATGAGTCTTTTAATATCTTCATAGAACCATTTCCCCATTTCCCCTCAATACCCTCATCTTCCAAAGCAGCACAAGAAATCAAATTATTGCAGAGATCAAGCACATGTCTAACATTTTTTAATGTAAACTCACAGCCAGAATCCCATATTAGGGAGATATCACCAATTCCCATGATTTTACATTTTTTTCTCATCAGCTAGGGAAACATAGCCATTACTAACTTCCCTATATGAGTTAAACAAGTTTCTAGAAGGTGTCATGTGAAACGAACAACTAGAATCAATAAGCCACTCACTCTCACACAGAGAAGAAGGCAACACAAAATTCACAGAAGAAACGACACCAGATTCGGTTACCATGAACACATCACCAATATTGTTTTCCTCATTTTCAGAGACCTTATTAGTCTGATCTTTCCGTTTTTCAGGACAAGCCTTAATGTAGTGATTTGTGTCACCACAATAATAGCATTTTCGGTTCTTTGGCTTGGACCAATGAGGATTATCAGATTTGCCATCTTTAGACTCCTGGTTAGTTTGATTATTGGAAGATTTTTGACCCTTAGGTTTAGGTCTTCCCTTAACAAACATAACCTCACCCTTATTACTTGGATTGATTTTTAGGTCCATTTCCTTACTCTTTAGGCCATTAATAACAGTTTCAAGGTTTACCTGATCTCTACCATATTTTATAGCAGATTTTACATCATTATATGAGTCAGGTATGGCATTTAAGAGCACAATAGGGGTGTAATCATCAATGTTTTTATCTCCAGTTTTCTTTATGTCTTGAACAAGTTTGGTAAACATACCAAGATTTTCTTCAATATCTTTACTTAAATCAAGTTTAAATCTGAAGAATATTTCAAGTAAGAACATTTTATTAGGCAAAGATGTTTCAACATACAGTTCTTGCAACTTATCCCACAAAGCCTTAGCACTATCATGATCCCTAACCTTTCTTAACACACAGTCAGAAAAGTTCAGAATAATAGATGAATATGCAAGCTCATCCATTTCTGCCCTTTTTTCGGCAGTGTCAGAATCAGAAAATGAAAGGCTAATACTTTTGAACACACGTTGTTGAATTAAAATCCCTTTCATTTTTTGTTGCCAAATACCAAAATCAGAGCGCCCGTCAAACGGGGCCAAGGTAAAATCAGACAAAGTTCCCATCACACAGATATGAGGGAGGACTGAACAATTCAAGGATTTTCCAGTTCTCGGCACTGATTTATCAGTGGAGCAGGGGGTCACTCGAAAGCCTCCAAGCAAAAGCACAGAAAATTAACAACAGACGAGTAGCACGCGGAAGCAATCACATAGAAAAAACCTAAAAAACTACCAGCAATTACAGTCAAACCTATCCGTTCCCAAACGGCAGCTACAAAAGCAAATAAATAGGTTTAAGCTTCTTTCAGAGCGGGTCCTCACCGGAAGGAGAACCCGACTAACCTCACCAGAAGGAGCACGGCTCACGTCGGGCAAAGGCGCGACGGGAGGGCAGCCAAGGGGGCTGAGAAAACTAGACAACAGGTCTCTTGAGACCCGTCTCGGCCGAGAAGGAGGAGGAGTCTCGGCCGAGAATCAGTATCAGTAAGTGTATTGAACTGGCGCGGAAGACCCATCTCGGCCGAGAAGAGGATGAGTCTCGGCCGAGATGGTTTCTGCGACAGGAAAACAGGGAAGGCGAATAGGCCTTCTTCTCGCCGGAAACCTTCAAATCCCACTAAGGGATTTTCGCACACCGAAGAGACCACGGTTTTTACAACCGTGGCTCTGATACCACTGTTAGGAAACTATCCGTGGTCCGAATGGCTCAGAACACCTTGAGCCCGTTCCAATTGATCTTTTGACAGTGAGATAAACAGCCTTAATCAGAGATTCACATCACATAGAAGAATCCCGAACTCAAACCCGGTTACTCCCCTCTCTCTTGCACTCAACCCTATGGGACAGAACTCACAAAGAGGATTAGGGATGAAGAAGACGAAAGCAGAATGATTCAGGAGGAATGGATTATTGATCTCACACAGAGAATCCATACTTAAGGAAGGAGAAGAACAGAAAACCAAGAGAATACCGTGTATTGGGAATACGGGAATAATAATAAAGGAGATGGACCGGCTTTATTGTGAGAGGGGGCAGCCAGGGCTTGAGTTTGGGTTAGGTAGATAAAGGGGCAGCCCAAATAATTGGGCCTAAACCCAACAATAACAATAATTCTTTCATAGTTGTATATTTTATAACAATTAGATAACAAATGTGAATAACAAATCCACATAATATCAAATAACATTCCTGAACAGCAAACATGAATAAAAATGAAAGTATCACATAATTGCAAATATTCTGGGCCTGCTGTCGAAATAAATATAGGTATATTATGAACCCATTTACTAAGTTTAGATAGATACTATCATACTTAAAAAAGTTCATATATAATATGCGGTGCGGTCGGTGCGATTATTGAGTAAAAATTTACTGTGGTGCAGTTTTTTGCAATTATTTTATAAATAGCGGCGCATTGCAGTTTGACTCAGACGGCTCACGCGGTTTTAAAAATTTATCTCAGCCCTTGTGGACTCTAGTTGCTAGGTTGCAGATGGATTGACCAAACATTTGGCAGAAGCCAAGTTTATTCGTTTGCGTCAGCAATTTTCTATGACTCAACCTGGATCTTGAGCGAGAGGAGCATGTTAAGAAATAGCAAACCCATGCATAGTCAGCATTCCATGTTGGCACGTTGTTATAAGTTAGAGAGAAAGTTCCCGAATATAGTTAGTTACAAATTAGTTATATCTATTTTTGTATATATATATCAACATCGTACTCACTTTTCAGAATGAAGAAAATCCTCTTGTTTCTCTTTACCCATTTTTTCTCATAAAAATCGTTCACATTGGTAACTCCTTTATTAGTTGTCACCATAAATTGTTGTGTTCTGTAAAAATAAAATAAAATATAAATTTTGTGAAATTAGAGAGGAGGGCGCATGTTCGTGAACACTTGTATGCAACTAATTTATGAGTTTAAAAATATGCAATGGGTTAACTTAACACCATCGAACATAAAATATTTGCTCAATTACAAAAGAATAGAGTTTTCGCATAAACAATAAGCAGACACAATAATACTTTTTCTAGGAAAAAAACTGATATTTTTTATGAACTTGTTTGTCATATTATTTTGAACACAATAAAAACTTCTAGAATATCATTTATCGTTGAATTCATTTATATTTATTTTAAACTATATGACAAAAAATAGTAAATTCATTTATATTTATTTTAAACAATATGACAAATATTAGTAAATTCATTAATATTTATCTTGAACTATATGACAAAAATTAGGTACCATTTTTTCTATGCTCGACTCAGACCACTACATTAGTAGGATCAGTCGTACAAATAACCGTTTGCGAGTGAAAGGTTGACAGGCAAGCAGTGACGTATCCAAGATTTTGAAATTGGGGGTACGAAAAATTATTTTATAGTATGTTTACAAAAGACTATTATACATTCTAAAATTTATAAATAGAAAATAGTGGTAATTATATTTAATTTCTCCCTTCTTTTTAAGGTTTTATTAATAACAAGAGCTTTATTAAGGCATTTAAAACAATTGTGAGATTTTTCTCTGTCTTTGTGCATCTTTCCACGCCTTGTGCGATATCTGATCTCTGTTTTTAAATGGTCTTCCAAGCGGCCTCCGATCTCCGATTTCCTATAAATTTTTCGGCTATGAAAGTGCGCGACTTTATAGATTCCTTCCTTGCTGTGCAGGCAGTCACGGAGCAAGTGAATTCTTTGAAGTATTGTGGAGTTATTGTAGTTTAGATTAAGAGGCCCGTGTATGAGCATGACTTTTACACAATTTCTTATATGTCTAGAGATTGTAATGGTGTTGCGCATTATGTGACGCATTTTTCTTTTACTTCTGTCAATACGTTTGTTTGGGTTGAGCGAGATTTTCCGTTTTAGAGGCGAGAATCTTGTACGTCAAGAATTTTGAGTAATAAGATTCTCTTATTAAAAGACACAAAACAAAACAAAGTTATCACTACAACAAAGCAAGAAATAAATATCAATTTATAGTATAAAAAAGTTAATGCTACCACAAAAACTTGAATCCAAAACTAATAGAAATAGATAGCAGATTCCATCTACAAAGACACGCAATTATTTATACATTCAAATCCAATACCTATTGCATGTGTTTTTCATAATTTGGGGGTACAGATGTACCCTCATATTTCCACGTAGTTCCGCCAGTGCAAGCAAGCAACATTTTACGTCGAATAATACTTTGAACAAAAGCAGTTTGAGAAATTTCTAATATTTCCCTCGTGATTTTAGGATTTAGAGATTCTCAGTAAAGTGCATCAATAGATATGAATCATAAAATAAAGATATCGTTTTTGTTTCAAAGAAAAGCGAAATAAGAAAATAAAATAATGGGGTTAAATTCCGCTTCTATTTATGTGGGATGTCTATTACGCCCATTATGCACATACACCTGTTCCATATTGTGCTCTCCAAACAACCTGAACAAAATCAAATCTCAATTAGGTACCTAAATATGTGTGAAGGAAGACATGCATGTAAAAAACGGAATATTGCCGCTAACCAACTCTGTTTCGTCGTGAGAGCCATTGCTATAAAGTTGTCGCTATTACAGTTCGCGATGACTTTTATATACGACCGCAACCTTTTGTGGCAAAAATATCTGAATTTGTCGCTAATTTATAAAATTATAAATAATATTAAGAAAAATATTTGCAAAAGATAAAACATGTCTAGAGAAGTTTGCTACACTATATCGTACAGAATCATTCATACGGTTAGAGTACCAAACTTTTCGATATACCAAAAATTTGGTACTGAAATTTCAGAATACGAAATTTTGTATCAATATCGGTAAATACCATTTTTTATCCATTAGAAATTTAGTACCAAAATATTGAAAAAATTTGGTATATTGGAACACTGAATTTTTTTCAGATAATCGGTATATACTATAAAAATGAAAATTAGTTGCAAAAGAATTAACCGCTTACCAGCTTTATTTCGTCGCTAGAGCCATCTTATGAAGTTGTCGCTATTACACGAGGAATTTTTATGGTAAAAATATCTAAATTTGTCGATAATTTATAAAATTTTAAAATGATATAAAGAAAAATATTTACAAAGGATACGATAACTTTAATTAATAAATGGTACATGTTATGTAAGTGTTGGTAAAATGAACTTAACTTAACAAACTAAATGTAATTCGTATGCAACATAACTACAACAGAAAATAGTAGGAAGAATATTAAGCTTTGACTTTCTGTTCTACATACTTGATAATATATTGGGAAATTTCCCACCATCTAAGTGCTGCACCATTTGAGAATGTCAAAAATAACAATCTCTCATTCACAATACATGATTTAGGCGCGTGTTGCACACGAGCATTAGCAGGCACAAATGGCTCGGCATATGGGTTTAACTTGACCATGATGGAGTGGAGGAATTTTAGAACTGCGATAATTTTTTCGTTAATTAATTAACCTAAGAATATTGCAAGTATTTTTAAGAAAACGATATTTATTGCCATATATATATATATATATATATATATATTATAGGAAGTGATGCAGAGTTGAAATTTTGAATAGGCTTAATTTGGAAAAAATTTAAGTGATGCACCAATTCAGTGTAAGTATATTTGAAATTTGTCTTAAGAGTATAAGTATTAAAATATGCAATAAATGATAAATCATTATAGGAAAAGCACATATTTGACCATTTAGTAGCAATTAATGTCATTAGATTCAATTTTTTTGATTCTGTCCAAATGATGTAGTTCTTAGATTTTTTTTCGGAGGAAAAAATTAATATGAAGAATTTTGAGTAAATGATGATAAATATAGTTAATAGTGTAAAGAGTGATTTTTCACTTTTTTTATTTAGTCTGCTTATTATTAGCCGCAAAGATATCACGTATTTTTAAAACTCATAAGTCTTATTATGAACAAAACTTTAAGGGGAATTGAGTGGAATGAATGTGATAAATTTGAAGTCCATGCACTACGACATATATGGCTTCTAACATTCAAAATATGTTACTTAATTTCCCTAAAGTGATACTATAGGGTAATATTTTTCGGTGTCGGATTTACATGTGCTTAACACTTTTTGATAGCATTTAGTAATATCTTTTATGAGTGTTACATATTAGTCTATTATTTCTTATTTGTAACATTTTATAGAAACACTTCAAAAATGTTACATATGATGCATATGTAACACCTTTTGCATTGAAATGTAATACCTTTTCAGTATCATTTTTATATAGATGATAAGGTTAATATCAATTTGCACCATGAATTTTGGGCATTTTTTCCGTTTTTAATGTTTAATAATGGGATTCCTAAATTGCATAATTTCATTATTAAATTCATTGTAGTTTTCAGAATGAAGGAAATCCTCTCATTTCTCGTTATCCATTTTTTCTCTCATAAAAAATCGTTCACATTGGTAACTCTTTTATTAGTTGTCACCATGAATTGTTATGTTCTGTAAAAGTAAAATAAAATATAAATTTTGTGAAATTAGAGAGGAGGGCACGCGTTTTTGAAAACTTGTGTTCAACTACTTTATGAGTTTAAATATATACAACTGGTTAACTTAACACCATCAAACATAAAATATTTGCTCAATTACAAAAAAGTAGAGTTTTCGCGTAAACAATAAGCAGGCACAGTAATACTTTTTCTAGAAAAAAACTGATATTTTTTATGAACTTGTTTGTCATATTATTTTGAACACAATAAAAATTTCTAGAATATCATTTATTGTTTAATTCATTTATATTTATTTTAAACTATATGAAAAAAATTAGTAAATTCATTTATATTTATTTTAAACTATATTACAAATATTAGTAAATTTATTTATTTTTATTTTATAATATATGACAAAAATTAGGTACTTTTTTTTCTGTGCTCGGGCTCATACCACTATATTAGTAGGACCAGTCGTACAAATAACCATTTGCGAGTGAAAGGTTGACAAGTAAACAACATTTTACATTGAAATTATGGCTTAAGTTCAATGATAAACAAAGTGACGCATAAAAACTTCAAAAAATCCACGCCTGCGCCTTCTCAAATTGCCAAGCGTCGAATAATACTTTCAATAGAAGCAGTTTGAGAAATTTCTGATATTTCCCTCGTGATTTTAGGAATTAGAGATTCTCAACAAAGTGCATCAATTTATATGACTCATACAATAAAGGTATCGTTTTTGTTTCAAAGAAAAGTGAAATAAGAAAATAAAATAATGGGCTTAATTAAATTTTGCTTCATATTTACGAGTCTTGTTATGGGCCTGAAACGTCTTAAATTTCTATATGTGAAATGGGTCATGATATTGTGGCCACCACATTTAAGAGATGATATCGCAACCAATAACACGTTTAATCCAAGATGATCACTTCCAATCCCATTGGGCTGGCCATTAATGGACTAACCCTTTCAACTTTTAACTTCAGAAATAACAAGTATTTAATTATTTGATTTATTTTAAATATAATAAACGAGTTGGACTTAGCTCTTATTTTCATACCCAAGGTGACACATTCAATTTCTTTCGTGGGTTATATTAGGTACCACATATATTTCATTTGGGTAAAGCCTAATAGACTCATAGGTTCATTTAGATTCAATTTAGGACCATGCCATAATTGGTGGGGTGCCTACCTAGTAGTGAAACCAAAAAATCATCGCAGTCTGAGTGGCCGATCAATTGCGTTGGACTGAATTTTGTTGGATCGAAATGCAATTGTATCATTTTGGTTTGGTGGGTTGATGTCCCATGATCTAACACACTTAAAAAGTAGAGAGGGTGTTTGACTAAGGTTAATTTAAACATTTTATAAGCTCCAACATTCTATAAGTTGATTCAAGAGGTTATAAGATGTAATTTCTCAAAAGCTTATAAGTTATGTGTTTGAAGAAAAGAGCTTATAAGCTTGTAATTGAGTGGAGTGATTTAAACACACATTTCGAGTAGTGTGGGAAGTGTGTGCATTGTGTACAGTGTTTGTAATGTGTGTATTGAGTGTGAAGTGTGTGTATTATGCAAAGTGTATGTCTTATGCGTGTAGTGCGTGTGGTGTGCGAAGTGCGTGTGAAGTGTGTACGAAGTGTGTGTAGCATGAAAACATTGAGTGTAACTATTAAGATATTAAAAAAGGTTGGACTAGAGAAGGTTATTTTTTTATTTTTGGAGCTTATAAGCTCTAGGAGCTTATTTTTACATCTTATAAGTTGTTTAACATCTTATTTTATTAAAAACCTTTGAAGAGTTTACAAGTTCTCAAACATCTTATAAGATATTTTGAGGAGCTTATAAGCTCAAGTAAACACCGGCTAAATAGTATGCTGGACTTATGAATTCATGTCTGAAGTTCTTTGCTTAAACAATATAAATGTAAATAACAGAACAAAGATAGGACTATAACGTTTGTTTTTTCTTTTTCTTTCCAACCAAAAAGTGATTCTAAAAAGACAAGATATTGAATATAAAAATAACAAGAGTTGCTTCAAAACAAAAAAATTCAAAATAGCCCAGACCTTTACTTCTAAGATTTCCCTTACAAACAATTAAATTTGATTATTATTACGTTGGCTCTGAGGGATGTACTTCTTGAGCCAAAGAGGCTTCCCATTCACCATGAATTTCACTACTTCTAGGTTTCCCAACACCATTCCGGGAAAATCTTTTGTAGTAAAAACTAATTTCCCAAACATGGGATGTCTATTAAGCCCATTATGCACATACACCTGTTCCACATTGTGCTCTCCAAACAACCTGTTACATATATAAAATAAAATCTTAATTAGGTACCTAAATATGTGTGAAGGAAGACATGCATGTAAAAAAGGGAATATTAGCCGCTAACCAACTTTTTTTCGTCGTGAGAGCCATTGCTATAAAGTCGTCGCTATTACAATTTGCAACGACTTTTATATACCACAACAATCTTTTGTGGCAAAAATATCTGAATTTGTCGCTAATTTACAAAATTATAAGATAATATTAAGAGAGCTATTGGCAAAAGATGAAACATCTCTAGAGAAGTTTGCTACTGTATACCGTACAGAATCATTCATACTGTTATAGTCCCGAAATTTTCGATATACCAAAAATTTGGTACTGAAATTTCAGAATACGAAATATTGTGATAATATCGGTAAATATCATTTTTTATCATTAATTTTGGTATATACCGAAACTGTTAGAAATTTAGTACCAAATATTGAAAAAAATTAGTATATCGAAATACCGAAATTTTTCCAGATAATTGGTATATACTATAAAAATGAAAATTAGTTGGAAAAAAATTAACCGCTTACTAGCTTTATTTCGTTGCCGGCGCCATCTTCTGAAGTCATCGCTATTAAGCGACGAATTTAATGGTAAAAATATTTAAATTTGTCGATAATTTATAAATTTTAAAATGATATAAAGAAAAATATTTGCAGAGGATACAATAACTTTAATTAATAAATAGTGCATGTTATGTACGTGTTGGTAGAATGAACTTAACTTAAAAAAACAAAATCTAATTCGTTGCAACATAATTTCAACATAAAATAGTAGGAAGAATTTTAACTCTTGACTTTCTATTCTACATACCTGATAAAATATTGGGAAATTTCCCACCACCTAAGTGGTGCACCATTTGAGAATGTCATAAATAGCGATCTCTCATCCACATTACATGATTTAGGCTCGTGTTGCACACGAGCGTTAGCGGGCACAAATGGCTCAGCATATGGGTTTAGCTTGGCCATGATGGTATGGAGAAATTTTAGAACTGCTACAATTTTTTCGTTGATTAATTAACCTAAGATATTGCAAGTATTTCTAAGAAAAAGATATTTCTTGCATATATATATATATTATAGGAAGTGATACGGAGTTTAAATTGTGAATAGGCTTGATTTGGAAAAAAATTAAGTGATGCACCAATTCAATGTAAGTATATTTGAAATTTGTCTTAAGAGAAAAGGTATTAATGTTTATAAATGAGATTCCTAAATTGCTTAGATTTCATTATTAAATTCATTGTAATTTGACTGGTTGTGTATTTTAATAATTCAACGGATTTAATGAAATTCTAGTAGTGGAAAAAAAATTTCAAACTGCAAAAGGAATATGTAATAAATGAAAAATCATTATAGGTAAAGCACATATTTGACCATTTAGTAGCTAATAAGATTATTAGATTCAATTTTCTTGATTTTGTCCAAATGATATAGTGCGGAGGGAACAATTAATATGAAGAAATTGAGTAAATGATGATAAATATAGTTAATCGTGTAAATAGTGATTTTTCACTTTTTTTATTTTGGCGGTAAAGATATCACATATTTTTTAAATTTATAAGTCTTATTACGAACAAAACTTTAATGGGATTTGAGCGGAATGAAAGTGATAAATTTGAAGTCCATGCACTACAACATATATGGCCTCTAACATTCAAAATATGTTACTTAATATCCCTAAACTGATACTATATGTAGTAGGTAATATTTTTCGGTGTCGAATTTACATGTGCTAAAAGTCTATGGTAACACTTATTGATAACATGTAGTAATTTCTTCTACGAGTGTTACATGTTAGTCTATTATTTGTAACATTTTATAGAAACACTTCAAAAATGTTACATATAATGCATATGTAACACCTTTTGCGTTGAAATGCAATACCTTTTCAGTATCATTTTTATATATATGATTAGGTTAATATATATCAATTTGCACCATGAATTTTGGGCTTTTTTTTTCTTCCGTTTTTAATGTTTAATATTGGGATTCCTAAATTGCTCAGATTTCATTATTAAATTCATCGTAATTTGACAGATTGGGTATTTTAATAATTGAACGATTTTAATGAAATTCTTCTGGTGAATGAAGAAAAAAAACAAACCGCTAAAGGAATATGCAATAAATCATTATCGGGAAAGCACGGATTTGACCATTTAGTAGTTATTAAGGTAATTAGATTTAAGTTTCTTTAGTTTGTCCAAATGATCTCATAATTTTTTCAGAGGGAAAAGTTAATATGAAAAGTTTGACACAATGATGATAAATATAGTTATTGGTGTTAAGAGTGCTTTTTCGGACTTTCTTTTATTCGGTTTACTTATTATTGGCCGAAAAGATATCACGTATTTTTTAAATTCATAAGTTTTTATGAACAAAACTTTGATCAAAATAAGTGGTAAATTCGAAGTCTATGCACTACAACATATATGACTTGTAACATTCAAAAAATTGTACTTAATAGCCTTAAAATGATACTATAGATAATAGGTAATATTTCTTGGTGCCTCATTTACTAGTGCTAAAAGTCCATGTTAACACTTTTGATAGTATTTATAACATCTTTTATGAGTGTTACATATGAATATATCATTTATAATATTTTATAGAAACACTTCAAAAAATGTTACATATGATGCATATGTAACACGTTTTGCGTTGGAATGTAACATATCACATTTTTATATCTATGATAGGGTTAATATATCAATTTACACACTGAACTTTGGGCATTTTTTACATTTTTAACCTAAACTATGTTTTGTATCAGATAACAATCTATACTCCACTACAACGAAGAATTCAGACAAGAAAAATAAAATTAAAATTAAAATCACGAAATTATTTAAAAAATCTGAAAATGATGTAAATATTAGAAAAATATTTTTAAATTCTAAAATTAATTAAAATGTCAGAAAATTAACTGAAAATAATTTGAAAAAAATACATAATAATAATTCAAATAAACGAGCTACAGTTGTACCCCAAGAGAAGTTGTTTTTTTTTTTTTTTTTTTTTTTTTTTTTAATATAAGGAGCAGTTGCATATTAACGTGCACATGTCACAAATAATTAATAGCATTTATGGACTGCGTCGTCTCTAATGAATATCCCCGTAACCTTGGTCAACGTTCCTCCTTGTTTGAACAATAGATTGATCTAATAGTTAGTCTTCATCACTCTGCTCTTCATTCTCAATCATTTCTTCCATTGTCATCGTCATGATTCACTTCTATCTTATGTGTCTCCATCACCCTAAGAAATTATATAATTAACATTATCAATAGTGTACTTGTACTAATATCTATGATCAATCAAAAGATATAATGAGGCATCTACAAGATAAATAATCTAAAAGATTACATGTGTTATGTATTATTTTAATACATCTTGTTGTTGGAATAGTTTTTGTCAAAATATCTTTTATATTTATGGTTATTTATATTTATATATGTGGGAGTTAATTATTTTATTGGGAACAGATAACAAGCAAATCCAGTTGAAACAAGGAGAAGATAAGACGACATAAAATCTTAAAGATATGGTAAAAATGGATATCTCGTGAAGATTTTGTGGGAATACAACAAGCATTATGAAGGAAACACAATCCTTCTTGATATTATTTTTGAAAAAGCGTGTGATTTGAAGAGAAAAAGAAAGAATGGCATAAAGAGAAAAAGAGAGAGAGTAGAAGATTGGTGAAGCAAATCTTGAAGATTATATTCACATTGTGGTAGCCTTATCACACATGGAAAAGGTTTTGGGCTTTCTTAATTACCAAGTCAAGTTGTATATAAATATGAGGAAGAGTATTCATTGGATGTATCGAGTAGTTTTAGAGAAAACAACAGAAATATTCTAAATTCTTGAGGATATTATTTCGGTGACATTCTCGTCCATCAATGTTATAACAGAATTTATGTGTCAAATGTTCTGAACGAAATGTAGTACGGAGTTAAGTTCTACACTCGAATGAGTCATGAAGTTAGATATAACTGCTGGTAGGGTTGGTTATTCAGTTTGGTCATAAGTTTGGATTTTTTTGCGTGAGTGCTATAACATCCAGTTACAACAGAAGGTTCTTGGTGGGAAAGAAGCTTCAAGACGTGCTCGAGAGAGCTTGTTCGGCCTTCGGTGGTTTCCCGTGTTAGTGTCGGCCAAGTAGACGGGAGTCGCCGGACGTTATTGGTAGTAGAATAGGTTAGATATTATAGAGTAGGATTTCTATGTAAAACGTAGCCTATACGGAAACTTTATCAATAACATAAAGTTCGAGGGGTCCGAGGGATTCGCCCCAGTATATATCTTGGTGTTTGTATTTATATTTGATTCATAACTGTTTAGTTCTTATTTGATACCTCAGTCTGAATCCGAATTAAGTGTTATAACATATAGTAGGTGCATGCTATCAAATTTCAACATGAACAAAGAAAAACAACTGAAAGTACTATTAGTAAAATTGCATACTAAACTTTATTCTGCATCATTGCTATATGGTTTGGTGGACCTTTAAATAATGAACAAACATCTCAGAAGAAAGTTGTTGTCATAAGATTTTCATCATTTCTTCTACTGCATCTTTCTTGGGGTTTATATGGATGCAAAAACTCATCTGAAATAAGAACACTAAACTTAAGAGACACCTCTACTGTTTTGATTCGCCTACCTAAAAGTCTATGATATTCTTGATTTAGTACTTCCACCATATGATTCTACATAACCAAAATATTTGAGAGAGTTTGTAATGACAATATTAATTTAAGTACATTTAAAATAATAATATAAAAGAAAGCCATCGAAACAATGTCAATAGATTCACCATTATGAATTTCAAATCCTTTGTCAAGTCTTTCATTCTAAATGCAATAGATTGTATCCACCATCAATATGAACAAATCATCTATAATGACAGTAATAATAATAAGATGCAAAACTAGAACATGTCATTTGGTTAATAATAACATATGCTACTATCATTGTCACTTTTAAGCTCTAAAATAATTAATCTCATACTATCATTTACTTTTTTCAACTACAGTTTACATACATGGTCTATAATAAGTAGCTATTACAGAAAAAACATGTAATACTAGGTCTCTTGGAATCTTACCGAATCCCTTATAACTCCAAATCTTATCATGAGAATTGTGAATGACGTGATATTTTCCCCACTATTCAAAAAATTTATCAGAGACTATAAGTTCATTATGTCGAGAGAAGATCGCATTGATGCTCGCTTACAGATTGCTGAAGAATTGCATAAACAAGTATTGGCTGCAATAGTCTTGACCCCTTCTAGTTTTACTAACTAGAAGTTGAGTAGACGCACATATAGAAGTTTGACAAAGATTAACCAATCTAAAATTGACGAATGAGAAGAATCTACAACATGAGATTAGCCACCATAGGACGCTGCTACATTGGTGGAACCACCATACGAAGTTGTTACATTGGTGGAGATAGGGGGGTATAATGGGGAATTGTTTTATGTCATTCATTGTACGAAAGATTGAAGTTATAAGGAATTCAGTAAGATTTAGTGACCCAGTATTAGATGCCTTTTGAGTGGGTCTCATGTGCATCAAGTGCATATAAGCTTAGGGTGCACTCCCCTTTATAATGCATGGATTTTAAAAAAATGTTGAACTATAATTTAATATAAATTCACGTCTACCAAAATGGGCCCTTGTGGGACCCGGCGGATCGGTATTTCTTTAATGCAGCGGTGTATACTACATAGATTAAATGTGTATTTGGATAACATATGTATGTAATGGCCTAGCGGTCACTCAGGTGGCGTAATAGGCGCGAGAAGTCCTACGCGTTTAATTAACAAAAAATGGATTGTGAGCTAGTGGTTAGGAATACATTGCATATGGGTTGTGAGCTAGTGGTTAGGAATACGATGCATATAGGCGAAAGGTCATGGGTTCAAATCCTGCATCTTGCAATTTTAAAATTTATTTTTATCGATTATCTTCTTTAGGTCTAATTTATGTTATATTAATTATTTTTTTATATATTAATATATAAAATTATTTATAATAATAATAATAATAATAATAATAATAATAATAATTAGTAAGAAAATATTATTCAACTAAATAACAAAAATAAAATTTTTATTTTTATAATTTTAATTTTTAATTTTGGAATTTGTAATTATTTCTTTTCTTTTATTTTTCTTTTTATATATTTACAATTTTTTTATGTATTTATATTTTATTAATTATTTTCTTTACGTTATAATTTATAAAATAATTATAATAATTAGTAAATAAATATTAAATAAATTTATAAGTTAATATAATTTTATTTTTTTAATGTTGATTTTTTAATTATTTCTCGTGTGTTCATTTTTCTATTTTTTTTTTTTTATTTACAAGTTATACCACTTGCATAAAAAATTATATCTTTTAGTAAAACTAATTATATTAGATAAATAAATTATACCTTTTGGAGAAACAAGGTACACTATATCTAATCCGCCGCAACAAAACTAAAATTAAAGAATTACAAATTATACTGTTCCAATAAAGAAATTATACTTTTTGGTAAGATAAATAATACTTTATGATTAAATAAGTAATAATATATTGGGTTCACCACAATAAAAAGGAAAAAAAAAATAATACAATTAAAAAAATATATTATTTTGGTAAACAAACTATACTTTCTGGTTAAATAAGTTATACTGTATCGGATCCGCCACAACAAGAAGAAGAAAAAAAAAAAAAAAAATAATACTATATCGAATCCGCCGCAACACTAATATAAAAAAAAAAAAAGAAATTTAAAAATTTAAGAGTTACAAATTATACCGTTTCGATAACAAATTATACTATTGAGTAACATAAGTTAAACTATAACACACATATACGCTACTACAAAAAGGGAAAAAAAAAAAAGGATTATTAAAAAAATATTCTTTTCCGATAAATAAATTATATTTTTTGGTTAAACAAGTTATAATGTATCCAATCCACCATAATAAACAGAAAAAAATTAAAAACTTAAGTTTTTCAAATTAAATTGTTCCAATAAACAAATTATACTCTTTGGTAATATATGTTATACTATATCGAATTCACCACAACATAAATAAAAATTCAAAAATGAAAGAAATACAAATTATACTATACTAATAAATAAATTATCCTTTTTAGTATAACGAATATTATTTTATGGTTAAATAAGTAATCCTATAACGGATTCAACACAATAAAAAGAAAACACCTCATAAATTAAAAAAATTAGAAAATATAGTATTCAGGTAAACAAATTATACCTTTTGGTTAAATAAGTTATACTGTAATGGATCTGCCAGAACAAGAATAAAGAAGCACAAAAAATTATACTATATCAAATCCACCATTACAAAAGGAAAAAAAAATTAAAAACTTAAGTGTTACAAATTATGTTGTTTTGATAAACAAAATATACTATTTGGTAATACAAGTTAGAGTGAGTCTTGTGTGTGAACGGTCACATGTGTGACGGAATACACTTTTACAGAAAAACATTGATACTTTTACAGGAAAAATGATACTTTTACAGGAAAAAATGATACTTTTACTATATTGATACTTTTACAGATAAATGTGATACTTTTGCTACAAAAAGTGATACTTTTTTTTGTTCAAAAAATGTGATACTTTTACAGATAAACGTGATACTTTTACCACAAAAAAATGATACTTTTTCCCGTCACACCGTGTGACGGTCACATACGAGTTTTTGCCTACAAGTTATACTATATCGAATACACCACTACACAAAGAAAAATAAAAATAGAGAATTAAAAAATTATGCTTTTAAGGTAAATAAATTATACTATTTGATTAAACAAGTTGTACTATATTGTATCCGCAACAACAAGAAAACAAAAAAATAAAAAGTGAAACAAATAAATATAATAAATATGATAAAAAAATTGAAAAAAAAAAGTATAGTATAATTTGTTGAACCAAAATTTATTATTTATTTACCTTAATGGTGTAACTTGTAAATAAAAAAAAATTAAAAATTAAATAAACAAAGATAAAGAATATAAAAATAGAATAACAAAATAAAATTAATAAAATTAAGAAAATAAATGATAACAAGTTATAATTTTATCTAATTAATTTTTGTATATTAATAGTTTATATTAATATATAATAAGTTTAAATATAAATAAGATAATTATCAAAATTGTAAAATAAATCAGAATATTAATTTATAGAATTTGAGATTTGAATCCTTGACCAAAAGGTTAGAAAAGCAAACATACAAACCATCAAACCACCAAGCTCTTTATAGAAACAAATAATATTATTGTATAAATTTAATTAATGCATTAATGAAGATAAAATGATCAACAAAAATTCGTAGGCCCACAAGGTTTTGAATCTGTGACCTAAGGACATCAGTCTGCCCAAACAATTTGACCATCAATGACTTTCAGTACATATTTGCACCATTATTTGTATAATATAAGCGCTGAATTTATTTAAAAAAAAAAAAAAAAAAAACTGAGCTCCTCGTCGAAACACATATTTAAAACCGGCACCTTAGTATAAAGGAGCCCTGACCACCAGGCCAGCTCCCATTTTGGTTCAAACAAACGCGACTATGGTTCATATAATTAGTCGCTGAGTAATCGAAAAAAAAAAAAAAAGAAAAAAAATGGCGTGAATTATGGGCCATCTATTCTTTTGTGTGTGTGTGTCTGTGTGTATATATATATATATATATATATATATATATATATATATATATATATATATATATTGTACTCACTTTTCAGAATGAAGGAAATCCTCTCATTTCTCTTTATCCATTTTTTCTCTCATAAAAAATCGTTCACATTGGTAACTCTTTTATTAGTTGTCACCATGAATTGTTATGTTCTGTAAAAGTAAAATAAAATATAAATTTTGTGAAATTAGAGAGGAGGGCACGCGTTTTTGAAAACTTGTTCAACTACTTTATGAGTTTAAATATATACAACTGGTTAACTTAACACCATCAAACATAAAATATTTGCTCAATTACAAAAAAGTAGAGTTTTCGCGTAAACAAGCAGGCGCAGTAATACTTTTTCTAGAAAAAAACTGATATTTTTTATGAACTTGTTTGTCATATTATTTTGAACACAATAAAAATTTCTAGAATATCATTTATTGTTTAATTCATTTATATTTATTTTAAAATATATAAAAAAAATTAGTAAATTCATTTATATTTATTTTAAACTATATGACAAATATTAGTAAATTCATTTTTATTTATTTTATGCTATATGACAAAAATTAGGTACTTTTTTTTCTGTGCTCGACTCGTACCACTATATTAGTAGGATCAGTCATACAAATAACCATTTGCGAGTGAAACGTTGACAAGTAAGCAACATTTTACATTGAATCTATGACTTAAGTTCAATGATAAACAAATTGACGCATAAAAACTTAAAAAAATCCACGTCTCGCGCCTTCTCAAATTACCAAGTGTCGAATAATACTTTCATCATAAGCAGTTTGAGAAATTTCTGATATTTCCCTCATGATTTTAGGAATTAGAGATTCTCAACAAAGTGCATCAATTGATATGACTCATGCAATAAAGGTATCTCTTTTGTTTAAAAGAAAAGTGAAATAAGAAAATAAAATAATGGGCTTAAATTCTACTTCATATTTGCGAGTCTTGTTTTGGGCCTGAAACGTCTTAAATTTCTATATGTGAAATGGGTCATGATATTGTGGCCACCACATTTAAGAGATGATATCGCAACCAATAACACGTTTAATCCAAGATGATCACTTCCAATCCCATTGGGCTGGCCATTAATGGACTAACCCTTTCAACTTTTAACTTCAGATATAACAAGTATTTAATTATTTGATTTATTTTAAATATAATAAACGAGTTGGGCTTAGCTCTTATTTTCAGACCTAAGGTGACACATTCAATTTCTTTAGTGGGTTATATTAGGTACCACATATATTTCATTTGGGTAAAGCCTAATAGACACATAAGTTCATTTAGATTCAATTTAAGACCATGTAATAATTGGTGGGGTGCCTAACTAGTAGTGAAGCCAAAAAATTAACGCAGTCTGAGTGGCCGATCAATTGGGTTGGATTGAATTTTGTTGGATCAAAATGCAATTGTATCATTTTGGTTTGATGGGTTGATGGTCCATGAGCTAACACACTTAAAAAGTAGTGAGGGTGTTTGACTAAGGTTAATTTAAACATTTTATAAGCTCCAACATTCTATAAGTTGATTCAAGAGGTTATAAGACGTAATTTCTCAAAAGCTTATAAGTTAATAGTGTGTTTGAATAAAAGAGCTTATAAGCTTGGAATTGAGTGGAGTGATACAATTATGAATGTAGGGGACTACTTTGAAAACAACTAAGTGTGTGTATTGTGTGTGGTGTGTGTAATGTGTGCATTGAGTGTTAAGTGTGTGTATTATGCGAAGTGTATGTCTTATGCGTGTAGTGTGTGTATCTTGTGCGGAGTGTGTGCAAGGTGTGTGAAGGGTGTCTGTTGTGCGTGTGGTGTGCGAAGTGCGTGTGAAGTGTATGTGGTGTGCGAAGTGCATGCGAAATATGTGTGAAGTACGTGTGAAGTGTGTGCGAAGTGTGTGTAGCATGAAAAGATTGAGTATAACTATTAAGATATTAAAAAAGGTTAGACTAGAGAAAGTTATTTTTTTTGGAGCTTATAAGCTCTAAGAGCTTATTTTTACATCTTATAAGTTGTTTAACATCTTATTTTATTTAACACATTTGAAGAGTTTATATGTTCTCAAACATCTTATAAGATATTATGAGGTGCTTATAAGCTCAGCTAAACACCGGCTAAATAGTATGCTGGACTTATGAATTCATGTCTGAAGTTCTTTGCTTAAACAATATAAATGTAAATAACAGAACAAAGATAGGACTATAATGTTTGTTTTTTCTTTTTCTTTCCAACCAAAAAGTGATTCTAAAAAGACAAGATATTGAATATAAAAATAACAAGAGTTGCTTCAAAACAAAAAAATTCAAAATAGCACAGACCTTTACTTCTAAGATTTTCCTTTCAAACAATTAAATTTGATTATTATTACGTTGGCTCTGAGGGATGTACTTCTTGAGCCAAAGAGGCTTCCCATTCACCATGAATTTCACAACTTCTAGGTTTCCCAACACCATTCCGGGAAATTTTTTTGTAGTAAAAACTAATTTCCCAAACGTGGGATGTCTATTAAGCCCATTATGCACATACACCTGTTCCACATTGTGCTCTCCAAATAACCTGTTACATATATAAAATGAAATCTTAATTAGGTACCTAAATATGTGTGAAGGAAGACATGCATGTAAAAAAACGGAATATTTGCCGCTAATCAACTTTATTTCGTCGTGAGAGCCATTGCTATAAAGTCGTCGCTATTACAATTTGCAACGACTTTTATATACCACAACAATCTTTTGTGGCAAAAATATCTGAATTTGTCGCTAATTTACAAAATTATAAGATAATATTAAGAAAACTATTTGCAAAAGATAAAACATCTCTAGAGAAGTTTGCAACGGTATACTGTACAGAATCATTCATACTGTTATAGTCCCGAAATTTTTGATATACCGGAAATTCGGTACTGAAATTTCAGAATACGAAATATTTTGTTAATACCGGTAAATACCCTTTTTTATCATTAATTTTGGTATATGCCGAAACTGTTAGAAATTTATTACCAAAATATTAAAAAAAAATAGTATATCGAAATAACGAAATTTTTCCAGATAATTGATATATACTATAAATGAAAATTAGTTGCAAAAAAATTAACCGCTTACCAGTTTTATTTCATCGCCAGAGCCATCTTATGAAGTCATCGCTATTAAGCGACGAATTTTTTTGGTGAAAATATTTAAATTTGTCGATAATTTATAAATTTTAAAATGATATAAAGAAAAATATTTGCAAAACATACGATAACTTTAATTAATAAATGGTACATGTTATGTAAGTGTTGGTAGAATGAACTTAACTTAAAAAACAAAATCTAATTCGTATGCAACATAATTACAACAGAAAATAGTAGGAAGAATTTTAACTCTTGACTTTTTATTCTACATACCTGATAAAATATTCGGAAATTTCCCACCACCTAAGTGGTGCACCATTTGAGAATGTATAAATAGTGATCTCTCATCCACATTACATGATTTAGGCGAGTGTTGCACACGAGCGTTACCGGGCACAAATGGCTCGGCATATGGGTTTAGCTTGGCCATGATGGTATGGAGGAATTTTAGAACAACTGTAATTTTTTCGTTGATTAGTTAACCTAAGAATATTGCAAGTATTTCTAAGAAAAAAATATTTCTTGCATATATATCTATATATATATATATATGTATGTATATTATAGGAAGTGATACGGAATTGAAACTGTTAATAGGCTTGATTTGGAAAAAAATTAAGTGATGCACTGTAAGTATATTTGAAATTTGTCTTAAGAGAATATGTATTAATGTTTATAAATGGGATTCCTAAATTGCTTAGATTTCATTATTAAATTCATTCTAATTTGACTGATTGTGTATTTTAATAATTCAACGAATTTAATAAAATTCTAGTAGTGGAAAAAAAAAAATTCAAACCGCACAAGGAATATGTAATAAATTGAAAATCATTATAAGTAAAGCACATATCTGACCATTTAGTAGCTAATAAGATTATTAGATTCATTTTTCTTGATTTTGTCCAAATGATATAGTGCTCAGATTTTTTTTCGGAGGGAACAATTAATATGAAGAAATTTGAGTAAATGATGATGAATATAGTTAATCGTGGGGAAAAATTCATTTTTAGTCCAGTATGTTAGGCCTTGTCCAGTAAAAATTCTGTATACTAGAAAATTTCAATTTTAGTCCTGTATGTTTCTAAAGTTGTCCAATTTAAGGACACTGACCATCAGAAATTATCAATTTGGCCACAATTAATCACGTGCGACACACGTCACTAATAAATTTGAGAAAGTTGAAGAAAGAAAGAAAAATAAAATAAAAAATATTATGAAATGCACCTCATATGAAAATTAGGGGTTACCATTTTCTTTTCTTTTTTGGCTGAGCTACTAAAGTAATTTAATAATTTGAAATGTTTTCTGGACAAATATTTGATACATAAGCATTAGCACTCAAAAGCCCTAAATTTATTAGTCTAATTCCGACTAAATTGGTCGTTGGTGATGGTTAGTGTCCTTAAATTGGACAACTTTTGAAACATACAGGACTATAATTAAAATTTTCTAACATACAGGACTTTTACTGGACAAGGCCTAACATACTGGACTAAAAATGAATTTTCCCCGTTAATCGTGTAAATAGTGATTTTTCACTTTTTTAATTTAGTTTGCGTATTGTTGGCCGTAAAGATATCATGTATTTTTTAAATTTATAAGTCTTATTACGAACAAAAAATTTAATGGGATTTGAGCGGAATGAAAGTGATAAATTTGAAGTCCATGCACTACAACATATATGGCCTCTAACATTCATAATATGTTACTTAATATCCCTAAAGTGATACTATATGTAAGAGGTAATATTTTTCGGTGTCGGATTTACCTGTGCTAAAAGTCTATGGTTACACTTATTGATAACACTAGTACAGTACCCGTGAATAATATTCACGGGACGGTTTAATTTTTGTTTTATCTATGGGATAACTGTTAATTTATTAATATATTTATGTTTCTAAAATGTTGCAAAAAATATAATCAAACAGATCAAACTAAACCACACACATTCAATTTAATCCGGAATCGCGATTTATGTTATTTTATGGATGGTTACAAATTATGATATTTTACAAACCCAATATTTGATTTGATTATGAATTAATAAAATAAAAACAGTCCCTAAAATAGATTAAAATTCCAATCGGGAGAGATTACTCACCCAAAAAAGTATTTTAGAAAAAGGTAAGTTTTCTAATGCATTTTAGTCACTCAAAGAGTATATTGACTGAAAATAGAATTTCGAATCGATAAATACTCACTTGAGAATAAACCATAAATAAGTTGTTCCTTTAGAGATATACATTGCACTTTAAATAGTGGATATTCTACGGTACTTTATTACATGAGTGGTAAATTTGGTAAATCATGTGAACAATATTTTTAGTTTCCTACTTTGATAATTAAGAATTACTAATTTAAACTTAAACCAACCCACCCCATCCTGCAACAACAATTAGGGAATCAAGTATCCGCACATATGAAGAATCTTATCTAAATCCCATATATTTAAAAATTTGTGATAAAATATTGAAGGTCTCTATATATTGCATCCATATCCTAATAGGCTCTTTAATATATTTGTACATTTTACAAAATAGTATACGAGAAATTATAAATAAAGGAAAAAAATATATTGATAAATATAAAATGTTTAAATATCCTAAATTTTTTTAAGAATTCGTGAAATATTTACGGTTTTTACAGTTTTTATAGTTTAATTATATACCTATTTATATATAGCCCACATGCGATAATATATTTGTGTATTAGCGCATCATCACCACCATAAGGAATGATTTCTTAAAAATTATATTCAGGGGTTAATTTATTTACGATTTTTACAATATATATGTGTATATATATATATATCATGTAGGCAACGAAAAGTTATGATATTGATTAAAAAAAAACAATCTTTGACCATCCGCGTTTTGATAAATTAATTTAAGGTAAATAATTTTTTTTAATCCATTAAATTTCACAATTTTTTATTGAAGGACATCATCTTTGGTCATTCCAATTTTGGTCCTTTAACTTTCGAGTACAACAAAATGGTCCTTTAAGTTTTGAAACTCGACAAATTAGACATTACTTGTCGTAGGCGGTGACAGGACCAAATTGTCAAATTTTAAAAGTTAAAGGGCCAATTTATCGAATTTCAAAAGTTAAAGGACCAAAAATCTAATTGAACAAAGAGCATGTCCTTAAATAAGAAAGTTGAAACTTAATGACTAAACGTATATATACACATTAATTTATCTTACAAAAATGTGAGATATCAGAAACAAAAGTTGAATTAATAAATCATTCGAAAAATTGTACAACTAAAAATCATATCAAGTCGAACGCATATTATGTAAATCATGAAAATTTTCAAATTTGAAATTTTGAATATTTAAATGATTAAAAATATAAATTTTGAATATTCAAATATTAAAAGATTATTTTCATTCTCAAAATTCTAGGAGAGTGCCACTTGTCTCCAAATTCAAAGAGGGTGCCACTTGTCCAAGTGGTTTCTCTTTTAGTATACTAGTACTATTCCCGTGCGATGCACGGAAATTTATTTAAAAAGTAATAATTTTAATAAAAATAAATATGATATAGACTAATATTTAATATATGATCGTTTTACCCTAATAATTTTTTTTTTAAATGTAGAATAAAACATAAATAAAATTATAAGTAATGTGCATATAAGTTTCCCGCATGTTATACATGAATTTAATATAACTCACTTTATATATAGGTATATTATACTCCCTCCGTCCCAAATGAATTTGCACACTTTTCGTTTTCGTTTGTCCCAAACAAACTTGCACACTTCTTAATAAAGAAAGTTATAGTACAATCTCCACCCTCAAAATCTTCACCATCAATCCACCTTTGAAAAGTCAACAAAAATCTCAAAAAGTAAATTTTCTTAATATGTATGCCGATCCTCCCTGTGCAAGTTCATTAACTGGGACGGAGGGAGTATATGTATATATATAAAAACCAATATTAAGATAAATATCTTTTTTAACATGTTCATTTTTTATCTTTGAAATCCAAACACACATTTACTGTGTCGGTTTCATTCTTCACTTATATGAATTATAGGTTAATTAATTATGAATGTTAAAACAAACATAAATATCTAACTATCAACTCATATTATTAAATAAAATAAACTGAATAATGTTATAAGAAAATTATTTTCCTTTCATTTTTTCCATTCTACTTTAAATATTTAAATTTATTTAAATAAAGTTTTAAATTTTAATTATAACTATTTACTTTTAAAAAATCTTATTTGCAAGTTTTAATACCTTACTTGGTATTTTAGATATACAAAGAATAATAAAATAAAAAAATAACAAAATAAGATTCAAAAGTTATTCAATAGTTGGAATAACAAAATAAAACATCTTTTGTTTTTCAATAGTTCTAATGACAAAATAAAACATATGAGTTCTTAATACTTTCATATATATATATTGAAAAGTTTCAATTAAATTATAAGTTTATATTGTAAATAGTAAATTCATCTAAAGATACACATTGGTTAATATAAAAAATTGCGTAGGTTGCAAAATGTGAAAAAAAAAGACATAATTGAGATTGGTTAATGCGACCAAGTATTGTTTAGGTTGCAAAGTCTAAAAAATATATATAGTTTAAGTTGGTTAATTTTGCTTATTTAAAAGGAGTTTAGTTGCAACTTGTATAATAGCATAGTTTAGGTTGCAAAGTGTAATTATTTATAGAAAAGTAACATTAATATTTGTAAAATATAAAAAAGTAATATTTTTTTAGGATTACTTACCATATATAAAGTTATATATGAGAGCGAAAGTCAATTTTTGTGATTTATCAACAAAAATAATTATTATAACAAATAAACATTAGCAAATTTAATAATTTAATAAGATGATTATAAATCAAAAATTAACTATCGCTTTTAATTCGAGAAAATATGTGTTCAATTGTATATACAATGATTTTTTCTCTCAATGTAATAAATGAAGAAATCTTGAGACAATTCAAGTCAAATAAATCAAACTGATTAGTTGTCGTTTTAATGAAATAATCAAGTAATATAATTTGAAAAAAGAGAATTATTTGAATAATTTTTAATTTTGTTCCGAATCAATGCTATATTTGTTTTGCAACCTACAATAAACACTGAAATCTTACTCAAATAATCAACGAACAAATAATATAATATTTTAAATAGAATATTATATATATATATATATATATATATATATATATCATATGGATGTCAAATCGAATATCGTCAAAAGATGATTAATTTGATATATTATACATAATAAATATATTAGAAATGAAAAAAAATATTTACAACTTTAGAAAGTAAAATTAATTTTGATTCTTACCAAATGTGACAACAACTTATCAATCACAGTCTGAAATTTTAGGCTGGAAAGTGTTACTTACAGAAGTGTCCCTACCGTGGCTTATATATAAATATATATAGATTTTTTAATTTATAAAATAATTTTTAAATTCTAACTATAAATAATTTAAATATCCATGAAATATATAATAAACGGAACACTGATATTTTATTTGGATAGTTCATAGGTAATGTAAAGTTTAATATTGTTTTTCTTTATGTCCCTACTTTTATTTTATATTGTTTTAATTTATCTAAATAAACTTTCAAGTTATAATTATAAAGTTAGATTTTCATTTGGTGATTTCGAATATACTTAAATAATTTTATTTAATAAATTCTTATTTTAACAAAATAAAATTCAAAAGTTATTTAATAATTCAAATAACAAATTAAGGTCTATGAGATCTTCAAAATATTTCGATATTACCGTATTTTATATGGTAATATAAATTATTTATATAAATGTTCTATTTTTCTTATAACTAATTTATTTATTTGAAGATAAAATTGATTAATGCGGAAAAAACTATTTAGATTGTTAAGAGTAAAAAAGACAAATGATGTTGATTAGTGCGGCAAAGTATTATTTAGCTTACAAAGTTTAAAAATATATAATTGAATATTAGTAAAAGTAAAAAAATTAAAAAGATTGCAAAAATTAACAAATGTCATAATTTAGGCTGCAAAGAATAAATTTCCTTAAAAGAGTAATTTTAACTAAATACACATTATTAAAAATATTTATAGGTAATTAAAAATAATTATAAAAAAATACTCGTGATTTTTTTAAAGAAATCATTGTACTAATTTTAGTTACAACTAAAACTAAAATATTATAGTTCAAGTCACAATGACCATCAATTATAGCACAAAAATTAACCAACAAACAATCCGTTTATTCAAACCAAATATCTCATTATAATGTATGTGATATGGATGTCAAATCGAAGCTCGTGAAAAGGCGAATAATTTTGTATATTATGCATAAAAATCGGATTTAAGATGAAAAAAATATTTGTATTTAAAAATAAATAAAAGAAAATTATGAACATACCAAAAATAGGAAAAGTTACTAATTATAGCCTAAATTTGTTGGAGGGAAAACTAAAATGACATTAATACCCTTCATTTTACTTTTATATATATATAGATAAGAGATAAGAGATTTAGTAATATCTTTTACGAGTATTACATATATATTAGTCTATTATTCGTAACATTTTATAGAAACACTTCAAAAATGTTACATATGATGCATATGTAACACCTTTTGCGTTGAAATGTAATACCTTTTCAGTATCATTTTTATATATATGATAGGGTTAATATCACTTTGCACCATGAATTTTGGGCGTTATTTCCGTTTTTAATGTTTAATAATGGAATTCCTAAATTGCGCAGCTTTCATTATTAAATTCATTGTAATTTGACTGATTGGGTATTTTAATAATTCAACGATTTTAATGAAATTCTACTGGTAACATGAAAAAAAAAAAACAGAAAAAATAAAATAAAATTCAAACCGTTAAAGGATTATGCAATAAATCAGTATCGGAAAAGCAAGGATTTGACCATTTAGTAGTTATCAAGGTAATTAGATTTAAGTTTCATTATTTGGTCCAAATGATCTCTGATTTTTTTCAGAGGGAAAAGTTAATATGAAAAGTTTGCAATGATGATAAATATCGTTATTGGTGTTAAGAGTGCTTTTTTGGACTTTCTTTTATTCAGTCTGCTTATTATTGGCCGTAAAGATATCACGTATTTTTTAAATTCACAAGTTTTATTATGAACAAAACTTTGACCAAAATAAGTGATAAATTCGAAGTCCATGCACTACAACATATGTGACTTGTAACATTAAAAAAATTGTACTAAATAGCCCTAAAGTGATATTAAAGATAATAGGTAATATTTTGTGGTGACACATTTACGTGTGCTAAAAATCTATGTTAACACTTTTGATAGTATTTAGTAACATATTTTATGAGTGTTACATATTAATCTATCTTTTCTAATATTTTATAGAAACACTTCAAAAATGTTACATATGATGCATATGTAACACGTTTTGCATTGGAATGTAACATATAACATTTTTATATCTATGATAGGGTTAATATATCAATTTACACCGTGAACTTTGGACATTTTTTACATTTTTAACCTAAACTATATTTTGTATTAGATAACAATCTATATATAGTCCACTACATCGACGAATTCAGACAAGAAAAATAAAAAAAAATTAAAATCATGAAATTATTTTAAAAATCAGAAAATGATGTAAATATTAGAAAAATATTTCTAAATTCTAAAATTATTTAAAATGTCTGAAAATTAACTGAAAAATAATATTTAAAAAATAATAATTTTCATTAGAAATGTTTTTTTTTAAGTTTTGAATTCCAAAAATAATTTTTTATTTTCTTAAAAGGATTTTAAAATTTTAAATTTTCTGAATTAAAAATTCTTCTTATTATAAAATTAGATTTTCTTAAAATTTATTTTCTGAATCCTAAATAATTTTTATATGTTTAATTTATACTCTTTTAAGAAAATTTACACCTTTAAAAAATACTTCCAACATTTCATAGATACCTTAAATGAGTATTTTAGATTTAAAATATTTTTTAGGTTTTTTTAACCTATTTGTTTTTTGTTTTTGTTTTTTTTTGTTTTTTTTATGTGAGGAGTTGAGTTCTACACTCGAATGAGTCATTAAGTTAGATATAACTGCTGGTTAGGGTTGGTTATTCAATTTGGTCATAAGTTTGGATTTTTGTGTGTGAGTGTTATAACATCCAGTTACAACAGAAGGTTCTTCGTGGGTGAAGAAGTTTTAAGACGGGCTTGGGAGAACTCGCTCGGCCTTCGATGGTTTGTCGTGTTAGTGCCGGCCAATGAGACAGGAGTCGCCGGACTTTATTAGTAATAGAATAGGCCAGGTATCAGAGAGTGGAGTCTCTATATAACCATAGCCTATATGGCAACTTTATCAATAATATAAAGTTCGAGGGGTCCGAGAGATTCGACCCAGTATATATCTTGGTGTTTGTGTTTATATTCGATTCATAATTGTTTAGTTTTTATTTTATACCTCAAGCTGAATCCGAATTTAGTGTTGGGTTGTTACACACTTCACATAATACACACACTTCACACTCAATACACACTAAATACACACATTACACACAACATACACAATAAACAAACTTCCCACACTGCTCGAAATGTGTGTTTAATAGTTGTTTTCAAATTAGTCCCCTAAATTCATAGTTAAATCACTCCACTCAATTCCAAGCTTATAAGCTCTTTTATTCAAACACATTATTAACTTATAAGCTTTTGAGAAATTACCTCTTATAACTTCTTGAATCAACTTATAGAACGTTGAAGCTTATAAAATGTTTAAATTAACCTTAGCCAAACACCCTCTCTACTTTTTAAGCATGTTAGCTCATGGGCCATCAACCCACCAAACCAAAACGATACAATTGCATTTCGATCCAACAAAATTCAGTCCACAGCCTAATTGATCGGCCACTCAGACTGCGCTGATGTTTTGGCTTCACTACTAGTTAGGCACCCCACCAATTATGGCATGGTCTTAAATTAAATCTAACTGAACCTATGCGTCTATTAGGCTTTGCCCAAATGAAATAAATAAGTGGTACCTAATATAACCCACTAAATAAATTGAATGTGTCACCTTAGGTATGAAAATAAGAACTAAGCCCAACTCGTTTGTTATTTTTAAAATAAATCAAATAATTAAATACTTGTTATATCTGGAGTTAAATAGATACACTAAAACAACGACTCTTAAAAACACGAAACCTCCAAACACCGTTTGGCCCATCGGGCCTTCTAATATCGTATAAAAATAAACTATTAAGGATCTCCTAATTAAAGGAATCCCTATATAAACATGATTATATTATTTGCCCTATAATATTATTATATGCTTTACTTCCTTATACTTTTTGAGTAAATAACATGAAATTCTATTTATAGTAAATTGTAGCCGTCCTTTTTTCCTTTTCTGTTGATGTGGGAATATACAAGAATGTAAAGGCTGCCATAATGCTTACGCATGTGTGTCCAACGACCTGGACTGCTAAGAAAGTATTTCTATCTTGTTTATCAAATATTTGTGCCAACATGCAATTGCATGTCTATGGTAGTTTACGGTAATACAAGATATTAAGCACCACATTATGTGTTTACATAATTATTATTTTTACATATTACCTATACTTATGTAATATCTTATAATATTAAATTACAATATATTTATGTAATCATATTTACTTAATATACCTAGTAGGTAAAAAATTAGTTGGTGCAATACCATTTCTCGTATGTTTCAAAAATTACACTAAAAGTTTGAATAAGTGTAAATAATATTTTGATTACAATATACATGTAGAATGATTTACATAGATTTGTATTAATATTGTGCTCGTAATTCCTAAAGTAAACTATACTCGTATACTAACGAAACTAAAGTATCTTTTAATATTCTTATCTATGGCACCTTAATTCATATATCGAACAAGTGATACGAGTGAGCTCGATCCCTTGATAGCTCCTCCTGAAAAAGTAAGTAAAAATATTTTGTCTCTTAAAAGTTCATTAGCATCAACATTGAATAAATAACTTGACTTGAAAAACTTTAAAATTAAGGTGCCAACAAGAATATTAGCTGTTTTTTTTTTTTTTTTTTTTGGGGGGGGGGGGGGGGGGATTAGAATGTCCCCTCCTTTTAATAATTTCGTCCCCAAAATTGGCATATACCAGCTTAATACGCCTGGATTTTGGTCATTGGGGTTGTACCCAACTGTGGCACGCTCATAACTAATGGGAAATTGTAATTGTTGATCCATTCTTATGTGTTCTTCAACTAGTATCTCAAGATAATCAAGGGTCAAACTTAAGCATACATAATAAGCACCTCATATCTTACATGTATATTTATCTTACACATACAAGCACAAAATTTCGTGATCAGCGGCCCGTAGATGTAGTAAGTTATAGTATGTTGATGATATCTTGTCGTTTATCAAGTGTCCTAAGGTCTCGATGTATTAAATTTCAATTAATCCAATTAAATCTTAAGTTCTTCTCCATTTATAACATCAAATCAATTTAGAACTCAACTTAAATTATAAGCATAACTTATCCAACACGTATAAGTTACCTTACAGACACTGGCACGCATTACTGCAGACTGTGGCCGTGGATGTAGTAAGTTATAGCATATTAACAAATGTGATATTGTCTAAGATAAGGTCGAAGATGTCCTAGCTATATCGAAATTTAAATGGTTCGGGTACTCCTAAAGTCACTTTCTTAGCTTTTGTTTTTCTTCAACCTCAGTTCCACAATTTAACCAAAATTTCCACATCTAAACCATGTTTTGTTGCGCTACTCTGATACTCTTTTTTATTGGTGCTCGCACAAATTTGCACTAATTTTAGGTTGTTGGACATTAAGGTCAATTCCTTATATAGTACAATAATCTATAACCTTTTATTCCCATAACATGTAAGTCAACCTCGAATTCATGTTCACTCCAGTTCATCTTAACATTTCTTACTAACCTTGAAATCTTGAATAATAAACTGGAGGTATTCTAACTTCCAAGTTCACACTATTACTGTATCCTAATCCGAATTCTTTTTCACACTTTTTATCTTTCCTTTCATTTCCGACTTCAACATGGTTTTTAGCTTAGCGTTACATATTGGATATTTCAACCACTAGAACTCTAGTTGGACTTGTTTGATTCCTATAGGTCATATCCTTGCCAAAAGAAAGTTCTTCCTAATCAATGTGCAAATGTAGAGTCCTTAGTTTACTCTTACATGCTTTACCCCGATTCAACTTAATCAACATATAAAAATATCCCAAATTCTAGATTCGATAATATCCAACAATTCACAGGGACATACATTATAAAGAATTGCTTCAAATCCTTAAACGAAGCTGATGGATAAAGTTATGAACTGGTTTCAATCATCAGCTAAATTGGTAAATAATTTTATAAACATTTATTGAGAAAAATAAGTAGATAAATCATCAATTTGAAATATATTTGTAGAAGTTCCATTCTCATTTTATTTTTTCTACTTACTCTCTCTTTTCTTTTGAAAGATAACTTTTCTTTATAAAAAAATTATAACAGAATTCACAAATTCATAAATTTTGTAACATAAATAATTCATAAATAATGTTTTCTTTCGTACAAATGTCTTTCGCAAAATTTTCTTCCTTTCTTTCACTTTACATATTTAAACTTAATTCCTCTCATAAAAATATTTTAAAACTTTTAATGCTTACTTCTGGATGGCTCGGATATCTAGTTGAGATGTGGTTCCCATTTTCATAAACTTCTTAAACTTTCTTTCTTGCTTGCTTTATATGAATACTGGTTTTGAAATTAATCATTCTTCTATATCGCATTTTCTTAGGTGCACATTTCATTTATTTATTGCAACATCTGCTGCAGTAGCTTCTTTTTCTTAATCAGTACATCATACTTCCTTTAAAATATAATTCTTGAACCCTCAAGTTCAATTTCTCCATACTTTTCATAACTTAATCATTTTCCTTAATCCTTAAGCGACTCCATTGTGCTTTGAAATAATTTTCTTTTTCAAGACTTCATAAACTCATCTCTTTAGAAAATTAAAATATTTCCAAAGTTTTGTTTTGTTTCTCAAACATTTTAGTATAATTGTAAAATAGAAAAATCATTTTTTTGAAAAAGAAAGAAAATGTATATAGACTCAAACATTTTTCTCACAAACAACTAACAAAACTAAAATATATATATATATTTTTTTTTTGAAATATTTCATCTCAAACATTTTTGTTTTTGAACTCAAAGTCCGAGGTGAAAATGAACTTCGGCTCTGTTACCACCTGTAGCACCCCAACCCCACAAACAGGTGATGGGTTGCTACTAAAACATACTTCTTTCAAAAATATTTATCAGCGGACGACCTTTTGATAAAAAAATAAGAGTTAGAAAAATTTCTTAATAATTAATTAAAATATTCTTTAAAAACTAACTCGTACATAACCCACATCTTTGACTCAAAATTTCTTATATATTTTTAGAATATCACAAGTAGTTGAAACTTTTAACCAAAAGATATTTTAAGAGATAAAATATTTATAATTTTAAAATCCAAATAACCTTTACTAAACTTCAAAACTATTTTAAAATGCTTGCAACTTTAATTAATAATTAAATTATTGATACTTTACTTCAAATACATTTACTATGTTCTTTATTCTTCTTATTGGGAACTTGGCCGCGCCAGTTAGATCCCCTGCTATCCGTTGGTCCTGAAAATGTTTTATGCATAGCATCATGAGTTATGCGACACAGTAGGACATTGGGAGAATTATGTAAGCAGTTACACTAAATGAAGATGCACGATGATAAATACATCCTTGACTTATGTGCCCATCTTACGACTCGAAGCCATATTGTTAAGATCACTTAAGAGTTGGTAGCGTCGTTTCTTGCTACCAAATTAAATCGTGTATGAAGATACACTTAAACCTTACTGACTATCCTACTTAGTAGAATGGTAAATAAGGGTCGATCCCACAGGGAACGGCCGAACAGTTTTGATTACGAAATCAAGCGGTTTATGATTAAGAATGCAAGAAATAAATACTTAAGAAAGCAATAATGGGGGGGGGGGTTGATGGGAAACTAGCAATCTATTAGTGACAATTAAAAGCAAATAGACACAATTAAAAGAAACAAGTACTCAAAAACACTAGAGGAGATCTTTTTCGGTTTTAGTTTTCAAATAGTAAAACAAGTCACCCTTGATCATGCTTCCCCTTGGTCTTGAACAATTGATGCAACTATTGTTAATGCCCGATTGAATTGTGATTTAAGCCCTTATCTCAAGACTATTAACAAGCTCTAATAGCCTTGTTGTCCCTTAATCTTAGTTAATCAAAATAAGCTCTTCGACTAACCCTATTCAGTTTAACCGAATCCTCGAACAAGCTCTCTTAGATTTAATCACCAAAAGCATTAAACACTAGGACAACGAGATAAATTCAACATAAAACTCGAAAGCTCGGTTTTAGTGGTTGAACTTTGTGTTATCCTCAATAAATAATTATTGTTTGCTACTTGGGAATCGGAAATCCTACAATTACGGATAGTAATCTCCTATTCTAGCAACACATTCACAAATCCCTTAAAGGGTGATCAAACCAATAATTAATTCATAAATGTGAATCAACAAGAGCAAATAACACAAAACACTTAAATACACAATAATCTCGGTAACATTAACCGTAATAATCACATCAATGTCTCGACTCAAGGTTCCACAATGATGTAGGATGAACTAAGGGTGCTAGCCACCCATATTAACTAATACAATAAGAAAATAAATGGAAAAATGAAGAAACATGATACTGATTTAGATGAATCCAAAGATGTCAATTGGAGAAGATGATCCTTCAATCCCTTGTCCAATCTCCTTCTTTGGTGGCTGAAATGTGCTCTCCAAGTATCCAAAAGTACTCCAAAAGTTATCCAAAGTTAGGTTAAATTCGAATGGGATGATATATATATAAAGGGAGAAAGTGCTAGACAAAAATAGGCAAAAACGTATTCAGGATTTTAAAACAGAGTAGTGAATCTCGGCCGAGACGGGAGTGTGTCTCGGCCGAGACGTGAAAAAGGGTTTTCAAGAATTTTGGGTCGAAGGTCAATCTCGGCCGAGATTGGGTTGTATCTCGGCCGAGACGTGAAAAAGGGGAAACTAGGGCTTTTGAGGCTTTGACTCATCTCGGCCGAGATGAGATTGAATCTCGGCCGAGATCTTCAATCTTGCAAAACTTCAGAAATTCCCTGGAGCTTCATCTCGGCCGAGATGAGATTGAATCTCGGCCGAGATCTTCAGTCTTGCAAAACTTCAGAAAACCCCTGGAGGCTCATCTCGGCCGAGATTAAAATCCTGTCTCGGCCGAGATCTTCAGTTGGCTCTTCCTTTCTTGCCTCGATCGATCCCTCGACTCCTCGGTCGTTTAATCTTCGATTTCGACCCTTTTTACACCTGTCTTAATACAAAAATAGCCCAAACGCATTATTTTGCCCATTAGAATATAAAAGCACTAAATACACATAATTATGCACGTTATTAACACTAAAATGACACTAAAAGTGCCCTAAAGTGTGTGCACGGAACACGTGTACCAAATCTCCCCAAACTTAAAACTTGTTCGTCCCGAACAATAAAAAGAAAGACAAAAGAACACGTGTTTAGGGCGAAGTTTAGTGGCATTTGATTTCAGAATTTTCATGAAAAAGAGTAAGAGATCATGATAAAAGTGAGCATGTGTGATAGACTAGATCCACTACTCTCGAGACAAAACACTCTAAACTTAAGATCCTCACATGGTGAGTGTAACTCTCTACTCTCAAGTGTATCAAAAGGGAAGTGTATACGCTCACATTGAAATACATAAAATGCCTACCATAAGCTTGCCAATCATCTAAACTTCGATGTATACCGACATGTGTGACAAAGAATCAAAAAGGTCTTTAACGGGTTGTAATGTTGGTTTGGGGTAAGGTAGGATAATTTTGGGTATAAATGACTATAAAACGGACTAAATGAGTCGTGCACTACCCATCTGCCCCTCAAACAATGGTCACTCAACCTCATTCTTTACTTCCTTAGTAAACCAATCCCAAAAATTTATTTCTTCTCCTTACCACAAAGTCCACAACCTAAATGCTTTCTTAATTCTCCCTTGGAGTGTATTTTCTTTTGAATCCTTACAACTTTGAGAACATCTATTAAAAGGCATTTATATTACTAGCCTCTCCAAATCAAAAGCAACAAATGAGCATATACAACTAACTTTTTCTTTTGTTTTTTTTTTCTGATTTTTTTTTTTTTTAACACAAACAAAAATTGGAGAGGACTAGTATTCTCAATTCTTTTCCTATTATTTCAATTCCTTTCACCCTTCAATATTCCCAATAGTTCACCCTTTTCAATCCCAAAGTACCCGACTACCTTCCAACCACCTCCCTCATACTCAAATAGTCCAATTAGGTTCAAAGGCTAATCGAAAGGGTTTCGGCTTGTAGAATTGGGCTGTCAAATAAGAGGCTAAAAGCTCAAGGGGCTCAACTAGAGACAATATCAAATTAGGTAAAAAGGATGTGTTTTCAAGCTTGAAAGTAGGCTCAAATCAAGGATTGCCTAAGATCATTTTCAATGTCACACAATGCACTGACTCATGCAAAATAGAGAATCAAGGCAAGTTCTAGAGACAACTAAATGCACTCAATGAATTTCACACCGAAAGAAAGTTTACGTTACTCCAAATATGGGAGTATCTTCTAAAGCTCAAAAAATTCACTCGGTTGCAATTTTTTTATCAAAAGTTTTGAATGTATGTTCAATTTTGTTTCAAAAGTGTATCATGCTCTACCATGTGCTTCTTTCAAAGATATTTGTCAAAAACTTTCATCATTAATCAATGCCACATTTTCTTGTCCTAAACTTCATCCAATTGCTTTCTCGAGCTGCCAATTTGTACGAATCCCACCCCCTCCCCAAACTTAGTTGCAAACTTAGTTTGTGGAAAAAGAGGAGTACAATTTGGTGGCTCGCCGAACTTAACCATTTTATTACACGTTTATTCACAGACATTAACTAGATGAACTACTTTATTAAGAATCCTACTCCTACAACAACAAAGGGAAAATGTGTGTGTACTTATCAACCAAACAAACAATTTGACTTTAAGGCACCCAATGATTATTCAAAAATCCGAAATAGCCAAATGCATATGTAATAATATTACCAACCAAGGCTAATAAAAAAAAAAATGACAATGGCTCACAGGCCGGCAATATTACCAACAATACAAATGGACAATATCACAAAAACAATCAATATATAAATCAGATTGGCACACAGGCCATCACAAGAAATCCAACAAGCAAGTCATGTCAAATGGCTCACAGGCCAACAGTATAGATAATGAAAGAAGAAAAACGGGGGGTAGGGGATTTCGAGCAACCGAAATGGTCTTATCTTTTTGTTTTCCCCCAAACTTAGTTTTTCAACTAAGTTTGGGACAAAAAAGGTAAGACTTCTCGGTCGCTCTACTCACAGCGAGCGGGAAGGTCGGGGGCTCGAGCCGGTGAAACATCCTTTTATTGACTTGAAAAGGTCGAGAATCTTGGTATGATTTTCTTGGATAGTTTCCTTGATTCCTCTCAGCTCAGCTCCAATAGATGCTCGTAGCTCCACCAATTCGGCTCTGACGGCTTTGATCTCGTCCCCCGTAGCCGCCATTAAGCCCTCTTGCCGTTCCTGGAACTCAGATTGAGTTAGAATGGCAGTAGATGATCTTTTTCTTGACGGCTGTGCTGGTTGGCTACTTCATTCCCCTTCAACCCCTACGCTCCGAACCCGTGCCACCGGACGTGGCTTTTTGGCACGCTTGAATTTGGTCAGTTCTTCCCGGTTTGGCTCCAAGGAGGCATTGAGGTGTGCCTCGGAGCTCAGTTCCAAATTCATCGTGCTTGCCAGGTTGGTGATGTAAGTCAGTCTGGGGTTGGGTAAGCGGAGGTAAGGTCCCTCGTTTTAGAGCACGTATGGGACAGCCGGACCCGAGATGCCCTCTTTGTACCCGAGCATGGCAATGCGCATGTTCTCCATCTCCTCCCAGTCCAAATAATAATCAGTGGTGATAGGTGTGTACTCTAGAAGGGGAACATTGTAGTGCTCGAGTATAGGGGTTATCAACGCCCCACAATAGATCGGGTCGGGCATTTTCGTTTCTCTTTTTCTCTCCGTCCTCAATTCTTTCACTATCTTCTGAAAACATGATACCAAATCCAGTTGGAAGTTCCTCTCCTTTCTATCCACGATGGCCCAAAGAATCTCCATCTCGTATAGGCGGGGAGAGCTGATTTCTTTCCGTCCACATATGGTGGAGCTCAACAGCTTCTGTAGATACTTCACCACGGGGCTTCGAATGGAAGTAAGCCTGGAGCCTCTAGGATCGTAGGCTTGAGGTGCAACTATTCCAGGGGCGGCAGTGATTTGCTCCCAGAATTGTTGCACATTGAACTGTTTCAACACCTCGCGATCACCGTAGGCTGGAGTCTTGAAACCATATATGCTTTTCAAACGGTCGTGGCGGAGTATCTTCTCTTCGTTTAGAAGCTGGAATTTGAAATGATGAACTGTAGAGCCGGAATTTGTCTCCTCCTCGATCTCGAGTGTGCTGAAAAATTCGAGCACAAATTTGAGGAAGGTTGGTCGGGGTGCTAGGCACTAAACTAGACCTGCTTCGTCTAACAGCTCCAGAACATTTTGCCGGATTCCCATGGCGTCCAAGATTTTGGGATCGCCATATCGGGTTGCTGACACCCCCCTCTTCATCAATTTATCAAAACGTTTTCGTTGCTCCTCTATTGTCAGCGCTATGTCAAAATCGATGGGCTTCGTGGATTTGTCAGTGGAAGTCGGTGGGACTTCCGGTGGAGGAACCTCCGGAGTAGGTTCAACAGCCTTCTCCTTGCCCTTGGCTTGGCTTCTTCGGATTTTTTGCGTGACTTTTCGGCCAGAGGTGCCTTCTTGGGTGTTGCCTTTTGTGGGTTTCGGAGGTGCCATGGGTACCTAAAATCAACAATTCAATAATAAAAAACTTGTGGCAAAATAACTAGTTCAAGTGCAAGTAGGAAGTGTCTAGGTTCATTTGAATCCAACTATATCTCTAACAAAAACAGGGCAAAATGTATCAATCATGCAATGACAACCAAATCATATTCAAATAAGGTCACACATTACAATAATATCAACAAGTAGTCTAAAAAAAACAGAGAATATAGTCGAATTCAACGCCTAGCACGTGCTTGATAATATGCCACAACGAATTTAGCCTTTTCAAAAACTCACAAGACTATACTCAACAATCCACCCACTCAATCATCAAGCAACTATACGAACTATCATGTCAATTCTATCATTTAAATGCATAACACCTATCAATTGGCAAGAAAATCAATACAAGTACTTGTATGTATAACCAAATTCAACGAATATGCATATAAACGTAAAATTAGCTTCCAATCTCAACAATGTATACACTAATACGCAACAATAAATCGAAAGGAGGAGATAGCCGTACTTACCAGTTGAGTTTAATCGAAAAGTTTTTGAATTTGGGTTGCTCGCGCCCTTTTTGAATCGACCTCAAATGTGCTGCAAATCCAAATATTTTCGAAGGAGAGTTGGTGTGGTGATGTGAGTGAGGTGTGGTGTGAATTTTAGAGGTGGAAATCGAGTGCAAGGGTGATTATTGGAGTAGTGTGTGCGTGAGTGTGTGAAAATCGCAAATTTGGGGAAGAACTGACCTAATTTTCGCGCAGGGGGTATTTATACCTGTTTGCCGTCTCGGCCGAGATTCGAATTTGGGCTTTGTGTCTCGGCCGAGATCCGTTCTTCGCTTTCAGGAAAACTTGACCCGGCAAGGAATCTCGGCCGAGATTCTGTAGTGTCTCGGCCGAGATGTAATCCCAGCATTTTTACCCCCATTCTGGACAACCCCGTCTCGGCCGAGATTCATGTATGTCTCGGCCGAGATTGTTCTTCAGCAAATTTGCTTCCATTTTGGACAACCCCGTCTCGGCCTAGATTCGATCCTGTCTCGGCCGAGATGATCTTCCAGCGAAATTGGCTCAATTTCCATTCAAACCCGTCTCGGCCGAGATGAATGTATGTCTCGGCCGAGATTTGCTTCTAGAGAAATTTCTCCATTTTGGGCCCTTCTGAATCTCGGCCGAGATGATGTAGTGTCTCGGCCGAGATTGTCTTCCAGCAAATTTTCCAGGTTTTGGCATCTTTGGATCTCGGCCGAGATGCGGCATGTGTCTCGGCCGAGATAGGCTTCCAGGGAAAAATTGGCCGTTTCACTCACATGGAGTCTCGGCCGAGAGTTCCCTCCCCTGCATTTTTCCAATTTTTTGGTGTTCTTCACCCCCATTCTACACCATGTCTTGGCTTCGGTTTGCTTGTTTGGTACCTACACACATTTTAACAAACATAATTCAAAATATGTAAATAGTAATAAAAATACTAAACTATGAATTTAAAATACGAGAAAACGAATAAACGCCGGGTTGCCTCCCGACAAGCGCCTTTGTTTAACGTCGTTGGCTCGACGGACGCTTTTTTAGTTTGGTGGTGAGTCTTCCACTCGTTCTTCTTCACCGGGACTTTCTTGAATATGCTCTAGATAAGGCTTGAGAAGATGCCCATTGACCTTGAAGATTTTTCCGGTTTTACCACTTTCAATTTCGATGGCTCCATGATCGAACACCTTAGTGACAACAAAGGGTCCTACCCATCTCGAACGGAGCTTGCCCGGAAATAACTTCAACCGAGAGTGATATAGTAGCACTTTCTCCCCAACCACAAACGTTTTCCGGGTAATTCTCGAGTCATGAAAAGCCTTCGTTTTCTCCTTGTAGATCATGGCGTTTTCAAAGGCTTCATTCCGAATTTCTTCGAGCTCTTGCAATTGGAGCTTTCGGTGTACACCGGCTTCATCAAGGTTCATGTTGCATCTCCGAATAGCCCAGTAGGCTCTATGTTCAAGTTCCACCGGGAGATGGCATTGCTTTCCATAAATGAGTCGAAAAGGAGACATACCAATTGGAGTTTTATAGGCAGTCCTATACGCCCATAATGCATCATTAAGCCTCAAACTCCAATCCTTGCGATTTGGTTGCACAGTCTTCTCCAATATCGACTTGATTTCCCGATTCGAAGTTTCGGCTTGCCCATTGTTTTGTGGATGATAAGGCGTCGAAACTTTGTGCAATACAGCGTATTTCTTCAGCAATGCGTCGATTGTTCGGTTGCAAAAGTGTGTGCCTCTATCACTTATAATGGCTTTTGGTATCCCAAACCGAGCAAAAATGTTGGATTGGACGAACTCGGCCACAACTTTAGAGTCGTTGGTTCGGGTTGCTTTCGCCTCCACCCACTTGGACACATAGTCAACAGCCAACAATATGTACAAATTCCCATAAGACAAGGGAAACGGTCCCATGAAGTCCATACCCCAAACATCAAAAATTTCACAGACTACAATCGGGTTTTGGGGCATTTGATTTCTTTGAGAGACATTTCCCGTCTTTTGACAATTGTCACAGGACTTGCAAAAAGCAAGGGCATCTCTAAATATGGTGGGCCAAAACAGTCCACTCTCAAGTACTTTGTATGCCGTCCTCTTCGGTCCGAAGTGGCCTCCACAAGCATGTGAGTGGCAAAAATTCAACACCGACTGCACTTCGTCTTCGGGAATGCATCTCCTAATTACTTGATCTGACCCATATTTCCACAGGTATGGATCATCCCAAACAAAATGCTTCGACTCACTCTTCAACCTATCCTTCTGCAGTTTACTCATCCCAATAGGAAATCTCTTGGACACCAAATAATTCACCATGTTGGCATACCAAGGGGCTTTCGTGCTTGTCATGGCTAGCAATTGCTCGTCTGGAAAGCTCTCCTTCAAGGGCATTTCGTCCTCCTCTTGTATCAAACGGCTTAAATGATCCGCCACCCAATTTTCCTTTCCCTTCTTGTCTTTGATTTCCAAATCAAACTCCTGAAGTAGCAAAATCCATCTGATGAGTCTTGGTTTAGCTTCCTTCTTTGATAATAGAAACCGAAGAGCTGCATGATCAGAAAAAACGATAATCCTAGTACCAAGCAGATATGACCTAAACTTTTCTAAAGCAAAAACTATGGCCAAGAGTTCTTTTTCTGTAGTGGTGTAGTTTGCTTGTGCCGGATTTAGGGTCCTTGAGGCATAGTAGATCATATGGGCTGCTTTTTCCTTCCGTTGCCCCAATACAGCTCCCACTGCATAGTTGCTTGCATCACACATTATCTCGAACGGCAGTGTCCAATCCGGAGGTTGGATGATGGGGGCCGATGTAAGGGCCTCCTTGAGCTGATCAAAGGCCATCTTGCAATCGGTTGACATCTCAAATTCAACGTCCTTTTGCAATAGCCGACACAGAGGGGCAGAGATCTTTGAAAAATCCTTAATGAAACGCCTATAGAAACCTGCATGGCCAAGAAACGATCGAACTTCCCGCACAGTGGCGGGGTAAGGCAAGGCAACAATAAGATCAACTTTAGACTTATCAACCTCAATCCCTTTTGATGAAATTATATGCCCAAGAACGATGCCTTGCTCAACCATAAAATGGCATTTCTCCCAATTCAAAACAAGATTTGTTTCTATGCACCTTTTCAGAATTTTAGCAAGATTATCAAGGCATTTTTTGAAAGACTCACCATACACACTAAAATCATCCATGAAAACTTCAATAATATTCCCAACATATTCGGAAAAAATACTTACCATGCACCTTTGAAAGGTGGCCGGGGCATTGCATAGCCCAAATGGCATCCTCCTCCATGCAAAAGTACCGAAGAGGCATGTGAAAGTGGTCTTCTCTTGATCTTCTGGAGAGATGGCTATTTGAAAGTATCCAGAGTATCCATCCAAGAAGCAGTAGAAGGAATGCCCGGCCAATCTCTCAAGCATTTGGTCAATGAATGGCAAAGGAAAATGATCTTTGCGGGTCATGGCATTTAGCTTGCGGTAATCGATGCACACTCGCCATCCGGTTTGCAAGCGGGGGGGAACCATTTCCCCGTCTTTGTTCTCCACCACCGTCACTCCCGACTTTTTGGGCACGACCTGTGTTGGGCTCACATATTTTGTGAGGTGGTGTTCAATCTCATCAAGTGAGTTATACTTTGTAATATGGTGTGTTGGGAATGTGGAACCGGAATCAGGAAGTGAAGAACCGGAGGTTTGAACCGGGTTTGAGCATCAAGAAGACAAGCTGTTCAGAAAAACCGGGTTCAAGGCAGTTAAGGATAACCGTCATTTGTGACGGAGCAGTTTCAGGATTTGTGACGAAGAAAACCGTCGTTTTTGTCCGGTAGCTGAGCTCAACTTCATTTAGTTAGAACTTTCTGTACAGTTACATTCGAGCTCCAATTCTTATATCATTATAAAGCTCTCATCAAGAAAAAGATCACTACGTCGAGAAATTTCCTTGTTTCTTAGATTAGAGAGAGTATTTTGAGACTGATCGTTTCTGCCCTAATTTGTCAACAGAATTGGGCATTTCGTTTCTTGTGTGTATTCTCTGTAATTGATTGGATTTCTTAGTGGATTGGGGTGTGTCTTGCCTCCATGGATGTAGTTCATCTTAAACGAACCACGTAAAAGCTGTGTGTGATTCATTTTTAGTTCCTGGTCTGCGTAAGTGCAATTCGGTTACATCTTTGGCCGAACTGCATGTGTGTTTTTCAAATTGATCTTTGTGCGAATTCCAAATTCTGTTTAGTTGTGTGTTTAAGAGTTGAGTTCACTAACAAGTGGCGCCGTCTGTGGGAAACAACTCTCACACCTTGAAGAAGAAAAGGAATGGCTGGTATGAAGATGGATTTTGAGAAGTTTACAGGAAGAAATGATTTCACACTGTGGAAAATCAAGATGAATGCAGTACTGGTTCACAATGGCCTTGATCTTGCATTGATACCTCTGGATTCGTGGGAAGAAAGTGAGAAACCCAAGTTTGCATCAGTGGATAAGAAGGCCCTCAGTCTTATCTTTCTGTGTTTGGGTGATAAACCTTTGAGAGAGGTCTCAAGATGCAAGAGTTCCTCAGAAGCATGGAGGAGATTGGAAGATCTGTATCAATCCAAGTCAGTTTCCAACAAGCTATTCTTGAAGCAGAAGATGTTGGCCTTCAAGATCACTGAAGATAAGGTAATTTCTGATCAACTTGATGAGTTCATTAAGATGGTTGAAGAATTGGAAGACCTGGATGTGAAATTGGAGGAGGATGACAAGGCATTGATGGTGTTAAACATTCTTCCAAAATCCATGGAAAGCTTTAAGGATGTCTTGATGTATGGGAGAGATGAGCAGCTATCTTATGATGGAATAGTGAAGGCTCTGAGGTCTAAATGCTTCCAGACTCAAGGGGATAAAGGCATGGTGCAATCTGGAGAAGGTTTGAATGTCAAATTCAAGAAACCTTGGCAAGGCAAGAAGGGACAGAATGCTAAGGATCCAAAGTCAGGAGATTCTAATCCTAAGAAGGGGAATGAATGGGTTGAGAAGAGGAAATGCTTCAAGTGCAAGCAGCCTGGTCACCTGAAGAAGGATTGTCCTAAGAAAAATAAGAAAGGTGGAAATCAAGGGGCAGAAGCTGCTGCCATTGATCATCAAGAAGATCCTCCAGAGGTATTAAATGTTACTGAATCAAGAATGGTAAAGGAATGGGTCTTGGACACAGGCTGCTCCTTTCATATGTGTCCACACCAGTCATGGTTTGATGAACTGAAAAGAGAAGATGGTGGAAATGTTCTCCTGGGAAATGACCAATCATGTAAGGTCAAAGGAGTTGGATCAGTGAGCATAAGGATGTTTGATGGAGTGGTCAGAGTCATCTCAAATGTAAGATATGTTCCTGGCCTTAAAAGAAATCTTCTATCTCTTGGTTCTTTAGTAACTAGTGGGTGTCAGTTTAGCTCAGTAAATGGCTTCTTGCATATCACTAAACATGGAAAAATGGTGATAAAAGGTAGACAGCATAATGGGTTGTTTATCTTGATTGGTTCACCTGATGTTGGGAGTGTGGATATGGTCTTGAGCAGTTCTGAGCTTGTTAAATGGCACAAGAGGCTTGGACACATAGGAGAGAAAGGGTTGAAGGAACTGTCAAGAAGTGGAGTAATTGGAAACATGGGAAATCAAGATCTGGAGTTCTGTGATCAGTGTGCTTTGGGCAAATCCAAGAAGCTGCCCTATGGAAAGGGTGTTCACACAACTCAAGAGCCATTAGATTATGTTCACTCTGACATATGGGGTCCTGCAAGGACAGAGTCTCATGGTGGTGCAAGGTATTTCATGTCCTTGATTGATGATTACAGCAGAAAGGTGTGGATCATGTTGATGAAGAATAAGAGTGATGCTTTTCATAAGTTTAAAACATGGTTGATTCAACTGGAAAATGTCAAAGGGAAGAAGCTGAAGCACCTTAGGACTGATAATGGACTGGAATATCTCTCTACTGAGTTTACAAACTTCTGTGAAGAAAGAGGAATCAAGAGACACAGGACTGTTCCAATGAATCCTCAACAGAATGGAGTTGCTGAGAGGCTTAATAGGACTCTTCTTGAAAGAGTGAGGTGTATGCTGTTGGATGCTGGGTTGCCAAAGGTATTTTGGGGTGAAACCATTGCTATAGCATGTTATCTCATTAACAGGTCACCCTCATCAGTGATTGGGTTCAAAACACCTGAAGAGGTGTGGAGTGGACAGAAACCAAGTTATGAAGGTTTAAGGGTGTTTGGGTGTCTTGCTTTTGTCCATGTCAAGCAAGACAAGTTAGATGCAAGAGCTCTAAGATGTGTATTTCTTGGATATCCAGATGGAATAAAGGGCTACAGATTGTGGTGTCTAGAGAAAGGAAATCAGAAGATAATCACAAGTAGAGATGTAAAGTTTAATGAGAATGTGATGGCTTACACTTCTACAGGCTCTAAGGAAGAATTTGATGGTGCTAAAGAAACAGAAGAGATATCAATTCAGGTGGAGCATCCTGCAGAAGATGATCACACACCTCAACCACAAGAAAATCCACAAGATAGTGATTCATCATCTGAAGAAGAAGTGCAAACTGGACCTTCACAAAATGTTAGAGAATACAGCATTGGAAGGGACAGACCTAGAAGAACAATCAACAGACCTGATTTCTATGGTCAAGCAAGGAGTGTTTACTATGCCTTGAGTGTTGCTGAAGATCTGGAATCACAAGAGCCTAGTAGTTTTAAAGAAGCACTAGACTGTGAAGAAGGAGAACACTGGATTCAGGCAATGAGTGAAGAGATGGAGTCCCTGGAAAAGAATGAGACCTGGATATTGGTGGATAAACCAAGAGGTCAGAAACTTGTAAGCTCTAAATGGATATACAAGAAGAAACTAGAGACAGCAGGATCCAAACAGGTGAGGTTTAAAGCAAGATTGGTGGCTAGGGGCTTTACACAAAGAGAAGGAATTGATTTTAATGAAGTTTTCTCTCCAGTGGTAAAGCATTGCTCAATCAGGTTGCTTTTATCAAAAGTTACACAAGAGGACATGGAATTACAACAACTGGATGTAAAGACAGCATTCTTACATGGAGAACTCAATGAGAAGATATATATGAAACAGCCAGAAGGCTTTGTTGTTCCTGAACAAGAAGACAAAGTTTGTTTGCTGAAGAAGTCACTATATGGACTCAAACAAAGTCCAAGACAGTGGAATAAGAGGTTCAATGACTTCATGATCAGTGTTGGCTTTGTGAGAAGTCTTTATGATAGTTGTGTTTACTTCAACAAATGTTCAAAGCAAGATAAAGTCTTCCTTCTACTGTATGTGGATGATATGCTAATTGCCAGCAGGAACAAGAAGAGGGTACAATGGTTGAAGGATAGACTTAACACTGAATTTGACATGACAGATCTGGGAGAGGCCAAGAAGATTTTAGGCATGAACATTCTAAGAAACAGAGAAGCTGGAGTGCTCTGGTTATCTCAGAAGCAGTATCTACAGAAGGTTTTGGAGAGGTTTCATATGCATGAAGCCAAACCTCTCTCCACTCCAGTTAATCTGCAGAAGAAACTCTCCAAAGAACAATGCCCAAAGACTGAAGAGGAAATCATACATATGAGCAATATCCCTTATGCAAGTGGAGTTGGAAGTCTTATGTATGGAATGATTTGTAGTAGGCCTGACTTGGCCTATGCTGTGTCTTTAGTAAGCAGGTTCATGTCAAACCCAGGAGTTGAGCATTGGGAAGCTTTGAAACATGTGATGAGGTATTTGAAAGGATCAGTGAACTTGTCACTGAAGTTTGAAAAGAAAGTGGATGGAAGTACTGTTGCATTGGAGGGGTTTGCTGATTCTGATTTTGCGGCAAACATAGACACAAGGAAATCTATTTCTGGATTTGTGTTTACCTTATTTGGAACAGCCATCAGCTGGAGAAGTGTACAACAATCAGTTGTAGCACTGTCAACAACAGAAGCAGAATATATCTCTCTAACTGAAGCTATCAAAGAAGCAATCTGGCTTAAAGGGATTTTGAGGGATTTGGACATCAAGCAGAAGTGTGTGGCAATCTACTGTGATAATCAAAGTGCTCTACACCTTGTGAAACACCAAGCATTTCATGAAAGGTCAAAACACATTGATGTTAGGTTACATTTTGCTAGAGATGTCATTGATTCTGGTTCTGTGGAAGTGAAGAAGGTACACACATTGCATAACCCTGCTGATTTTCTTACTAAGGGTGTACCTGGGAACAAAGTGGAGCATTGTTCGAGCTTGCTGCAGCTTGAGCAATGTCATGAAGAGCATTAACAGAAAGGCAGTGATGAGGCAGGAAGAGGCACACTTGATTCATTGAGGTGGAGATTTGTGAGGTGGTGTTCAATCTCATCAAGTGAGCTATACTTTGTAATATGGTGTGTTGGGAATGTGGAACCGGAATCAGGAAGTGAAGAACCGGAGGTTTGAACCGGGTTTGAGCATCAAGAAGACAAGCTGTTCAGAAAAACCGGGTTCAAGGCAGTTAAGGATAACCGTCATTTGTGACGGAGCAGTTTCAGGATTTGTGACGAAGAAAACAGTCGTTTTTGTCCGGTAGCTGAGCTCAACTTCATTCAGTTAGAACTTTCTGTACAGTTACATTCGAGCTCCAATTCTTATATCATTGTAAAGCTCTCATCAAGAAAAAGATCACTACGTCGAGCAATTTCCTTGTTTCTTAGATTAGAGAGAGTATTTTGAGACTGATCGTTTCTGCCCTAATTTGTCAACAGAATTGGGCATTTCGTTTCTTGTGTGTATTCTCTGTAATTGATTGGATTTCTTAGTGGATTGGGGTGTGTCTTGCCTCCGTGGATGTAGTTCATCTTGAACGAACCACGTAAAAGCTGTGTGTGATTCATTTTTAGTTCCTGGTCTGCGTAAGTGCAATTCGGTTACATCTTTGGCCGAACTGCATGTGTGTTTTTCAAATTGATCTTTGTGCGAATTCCAGATTCTGTTTAGTTGTGTGTTTAAGAGTTGAGTTCACTAACATATTTGCTATCCGATATTGGATAAATAATCCCAACATCGAGTAGCTTGATGATCTCCGTCTTTACCACCTCCATCATAGGTGGGTTAAGCCGCCTTTGGGGTTCCCGACTTGGTTTGGCATTATCCTCCAACAATATCCGGTGCATGCATAGGGATGGACTAATGCCTTTGATATCAGCAATAGTCCAACCTATAGCTTCTTTGTTAACCTTGAGGACCTCGATCAATGCTTGTTCTTGAGTGGATGTGAGCTTTGATGAGATAATCACCGGTAGGGTTTCGTCCTCCCCAAGATATGCATATTTGAGATGGGGGGGAAGGGCTTTGAGCTCAATGGTTGGTGCCTTGATGGTAGAAGGTAGCAGCTTTTCTTGAGGTTCAGGCAAAGGTAAGAATTTGGGAAAGGGCTTGGTTCGGAAAGGCTTGGATGATTTCGATTGTTCCACTATCCCCACAAACTCTTTCTTGGTGTCCATTGACTCTATCCTCTCTAGATCGGCCGCCAATTCAATTGCTTCTTCGTCCCTACAATAACACTCAAACACTTCCGCCACAAGGGGATCAATAACATCAATGACATCAATAGAATAAACACTATGCAATTCCTCAGGATATTTCATTGAATCAAAAATATTGAATTGCACCACTTGGCCAGCAAATTCCATGCTAAGAGTTCCCTCTCGCACGTCAATCGTTGTTTGGGAGGTATTCAAGAACGGCCTCCCAAGCAAGATTGGAGTGGAATCGGGCGAATTTCCATGCATGTCAAGTACATAGAAATCTGCTGGAAAGATGAGGTTATCCACCTCAACTATCACGTCCTCAATCACCCCGTCCGGAAACGAGGTGCTTCGGTCCGCCAGTTGGATGACTACCCTCGTGTCTTTCAATGGAACCAAGTTCAAGCTATTGAAAATAGAACGGGGCATCACATTGATCGATGCCCCCAAATCAAGCATAGCTCTCTCAATCAAACAATTACCGATCTTACACGGGATGGTGGACATTCCCGGGTCCTTGCATTTCTGTGGCATCTTCTTCTGAAAAACCGCCGAGATATTTTCTCCCATGAAGACTTTCTCATTCCCATGTAGACGCCTTTTGTTGGTGCATAAATCTTTCAAAAACTTTGCGTACCGCGGAATCTGTTTTACGGCGTCCATCAAAGGAATACTGATTTCCACTTTCCTGAATACCTCCATTATCTCCTTGTCTCTATTTTTGTCAGGAATCTTCTTCATTTGACTCGGAAACGGAAGTGGGGGCATTTCAGAATTTTTGTTGGATTTCAGGGAATCTCGGCCGAGATCTTTATGTGTCTCGGCCGAGACAGATGGGCAGAGAATTTTGTCTGGACGAGGTGGCACATCTCGGCCGAGATCCTGATGTGTCTCGGCCGAGACAGGTGGGCAGAGAATTCTGTCTTCTGGACGATGTGAGACATCTCGGCCGAGATCCTGATATGTCTCGGCCGAGATTTCCTGTTTTGCACCCTCCCTTTCACTTTCAACTCTACTTGCTCCTTCACTTGACTTCCCCTTTTCAAGGACCTTCCCGCTTCTCAAAATCCCCACACTGACATTCTCAATTTCACTTTGTGGAGAGTATTTCATGGTAGGAAAAGGCAATAGGTGGTCGGGGAAGCATGCAGCTAATGCCTCCTTTTGCTTACGCAACTCCTTGGCAATCTTCCACTTAGGTGTCCGAACTTTACTTTCAACCACATGGGAAGTCTCTTCTTTCCTCGAACCATCATCCACGTCCACAGTCTGTCCTTGTGAAGTATACCCGGGCTTTTCAGGCTCTCCAAGTAACTCCTCACCCATAACAGCAATGGCACTCACATTTTTCGGGTTGACTTCCGGTTGAGCCGGTAATCTTCCTCCTTGTGCATTTTCTAAACGAGAAACCGCCGATGCTATTTGACTGACTTGATTTTCGATACTCTGAAACCTAGAGCTTGATTCCTTCTGTAATTGGAGCGTACTAGTGGCTAGGCTTTTCACTATATCAAACAGGGAAGGATCACAGGGTACTCGCTCGGGTTGTTGTCTCTGCTGGAACATTCCCCTAGTAAAAGGGGGTCGGTTTTGCCCACTGTGATCACCTTGTTGATTATTGCTCGGATTTTGATTGCCGTATTTGAGATTCGGATGGTCCCTCCAACCCGGGTTGTATGATTGTGAATACGGATCATATTTCCTCCCGGATGAGTTGGGATTAAAGTTGTGAACCGCGTTGGCATGAGCCTCCATTTCTTCTCCGAGAACCGGGCAAGTGTCAGTGGAATGCTCAGTGACTTGGCAAATTTTGCAAGGCTTGGAAGTAGGTGTGCCACCCGAGATTACCTTCTTCACCAAGTCGGTGAGTTGGTCTAACCTCTCTTCAACAGTCGAATCTATCACGTCCTTGACCCGTCTCACCGGCTCTCTGCATCCAAACTGTTGAGTATTAGCAGCTATTTTGGATATCAGTGCTCGAGCCTCAGTAGGCGTCTTATCAGATAAAACCCCTCCACTTGCTGAATCAATCATATTTCGATCTGCTAGGCAAAGTCCTTCACACCAATACTGAATCAACAGTTGCGGAGTGATCTGATGTGGAGGGCAACTTCCGACCAGTCTTTTGAAACGTTCCCAATACTCATATAATGTTTCACCTTGCATCTGCCTCACCCCACTGATCTCCTTTCGAATGGTGCTGGCTCGAGAAGCTGGGAAAAATTTCTCCAGTAACTGGGTTTTCATCTGCTCCTAGGTGGTAATTGATCCGGATGGAAGGTAATATAGCCAATCCCGAGCAAGATCCTTCAGGGAGAACGGGAATGCTCGAAGTTTTATCTGTTCTTCCGTCACCCTTGATGGCTTCATACTTGAACAGACCACATGGAACTCCTTGAGGTGCTTATGAGGGTCCTCCCCGGACAACCCATGAAAGGAAGGTAGTAGGTGGATGAGTCCGGATTTCAACTCGAAGGCCGTGTCGTTTCCTATGGCTGGGAAGGTGATGCACAAGGGCTCTTGAGCAACCCTAGTGTTAGCCAACTCCTTCATCGTTCTTTCTTGACCTTGATCCTCAGCCATTTCTTCCAAGTTAATAATATCTTCACCCCCTAAATTCAGCACTTCAATTCTTTCTCGGACTTGCTCTAAATCTCGAGCTCTCCTTCTCAATTCACGTTCACGTTCCTTAATATCCGGTTCAAATAGCAATCCTTTTTCTCCTTGCGAACGCAAGAACATTCACTACAAGCAAACAAAAGTAAGGAAACAAAGTGAGATTATAAAATTACTAATCTAAACAAGAAGATAACTATATATGTAATTAATCATAATGCTTGATCAACAAATCAACTCTATTCTAATCACTGTTCCCCGGCAACGGCGCCAAAATTTGGTAGCGTCATTTCTTGCTACCAAATTAAATCGTGTATGAAGATATACTTAAACCTTACCGACTATCCTACTTAGTAGAATGGTAAATAAGGGTCGATCCCACAGGGAACGACCGAACAGTTTTGATTACGAAATCAAGCGGTTTATGATTAAGAATGCAAGAAATAAATACTTAAGAAAGCAATAATGGGGGGGGGGGTGATGGGAAACTAGCAATCTATTAGTGACAATTAAAAGCAAATAGACACAATTAAAAGAAACAAGTACTCAAAAACACTAGAGGAAATCTTTTTCGGTTTTAGTTTTCAAATAGTAAAACAAGTCACCCTTGATCATGCTTCCCCTTGGTCTTGAACAATTGATGCAACTATTGTTAATGCCCGATTGAATTGTGATTTAAGCCCTTATCTCAAGACTATTAACAAGCTCTAATAGCCTTGTTGTCCCTTAATCTTAGTTAATCAAAATAAGCTCTTCGACTAACCCTATTCAGTTTAACCGAATCCTCGAACAAGCTCTCTTAGATTCAATCACCAAAAGCATTAAACACTAGGCCAACGAGATAAATTCAACATAAAACTCGAAAGCTTGGTTTTAGTGGTTGAACTTTGTGTTATCCTCAATAAATAATTATTGTTTGCTACTTGGGAATCGGAAATCCTACAATTACGAATAGTAATCTCCTATTCTAGCAACACATTCACAAATCCCTTAAAGGGTGATCAACCCAATAATTAATTCATAAATGTGAATCAACAAGAGCAAATAACACAAAACACTTAAATACACAATAATCTCGGTAACATTAACCGTAATAATCATCACATCAATGTCTCGACTCAAGGTTCCACAATGATGTAGGATGAACTAAGGGTGCTAGCCACCCATATTAACTAATACAATCAGAAAATAAATGGAAAAATGAAGAAACATGATACTGATTTAGATGAATCCAAAGATGTCAATTGGAGAAGATGATCCTTCAATCCCTTGTCCAATCTCCTTCTTTGGTGGCTGAAATGTGCTCTCCAAGTATCCAAAAGTACTCCAAAAGTTATCCAAAGTTAGGTTAAATTCGAATGGGATGATATATATATAAAGGGAGAAAGTGCTAGACAAAAATAGGCAAAAACGTATTCAGGATTTTAAAACAGAGTAGTGAATCTCGGCCGAGACGGGAGTGTGTCTCGGCCGAGACTTGAAAAAGGGTTTTCAATAATTTTGGGTCGAAGGTTAATCTCGGCCGAGATTGGGTTGTATCTCGGCCGAGACGTGTAAAAAGGGGAAACTAGGGCTTTTGAGGCTTTGACTCATCTCGGCCGAGATGAGATTGAATCTCGGCCGAGATCTTCAATCTTGCAAAACTTCAGAAATTCCCTGGAGCTTCATCTCGGCCGAGATGAGATTGAATCTCGGCCGAGATCTTCAGTCTTGCAAAACTTCAGAAAACCCCTGGAGGCTCATCTCGGCCAAGATTAAAATCCTGTCTCGGCCGAGATCTTCAGTTGGCTCTTCCTTTCTTGCCTCGATCGATCCCTCGACTCCTCGGTCGTTTAATCTTCGATTTCGACCCTTTTTACACCTGTCTTAATACAAAAATAGCTCAAACGCATTATTGTGCCCATTAGAATATAAAAGCACTAAATACACATAATTATGCACGTTATTAACACTAAAATGACACTAAAAGTGCCCTAAAGTGCGTGCACGGAACACGTGTACCAAATCTCCCCAAACTTAAAACTTGTTCATCCCGAACAATAAAAAGAAACACAAAAGAACACGTGTTTAGGGCAAAGTTTAGTGGCATTTGATTTCAGAATTTTCATGAAAAAGAGTAAGAGATCATGATAAAAGTGAGCATGTGTGATAGACTAGATCCACTACTCTCGAGACAAAATACTCTAAACTTAAGATCCTCACATGGTGAGTGTAACTCTCTACTCTCTACTCGAAAGTCCATCTTACGACTTGAGAGTAATCATATGCCCAAAGGCGAACATATAAATTACAATACAAATTCAATAGTATAGATGTTACATAGTTACCCACTTTCCATGAAGACATCCTTTGATTGAATTGCTTTGAAAAAGCTATAAGGTAGTCCGGTCCAACTTGTACTCCACTCGCCGATTTGAGACATTTAGTCTTATAGCTTACTTTATTATTCTTCTTTTTATAATAACTTAGTATAGCTATCATAATTTCAGTTTGTATGTTTAACTAGTGCACATGTACATTAATGCATTTAATCACATTTATAATATATTGATATAACAAAATAGTAAGTATAATATATTTATGTTCACATAATTTGTATAATCATGAACATTTATATATCTATACATTGTATGCTATAATTTACATACCAAAATAGTTCATTAAATTCAAGTGTATGTTTTTATAAAAATCTTATGTTAGAGTTGAAAATAGCTAATTTTAGGTCTTTGACAAAGTCTGTCGTGTAAAATTTACTATAAATCATATATTTTCATAGAACCCTCTCACAATTTGATTATAATCTCCTAAATTTACATAATATATCATAATAAACATTTTTTAAAACTTTGAAGGGAATAATTTTATAAAAATCATCTTCTAGGAGCAAATTCGGCTATGTTATACATAAAATCAGCTTGTCTTGTAAAATTCATTAAAAATCATAATCATAACGAAAAGTCTTCAAATTTTAACCATAGACTCCTAACATCACATATATTAACATAGTTTAACAGATCAAAAAATAATTTAGTAAATAATTTTGTATAAAACATGAATTTCGACAAATGATGTATTCAAGTAAAGTTCAAATATGTAGATAATATAATCTCTACTTATATAATATCTACACACATGTAAAAATTATAAATAATAAAAATCTAAAACTGCAAATACTTTTAGCTAACATAGATATACCGATTTGTATTACGTAACAAAAAGGGTAAATGACGATCAATCAAATAAGACCCCTATGTCATGTTGTAGCGCCCTAATCCCAATAAGGCGGGACCGAGGTGCTACTAGTAATATTTTTTTTTTTTATTTAGATAGTGAATCAAATCATGTGCGGAAGCGTGACAAAAAAGATTTATCAAACAAAAACAGATATCTTATTTATAACAAACACTACCAAAACAACATTTACAACAGTGGGTCCACAATTTTAAGTAAAAGCAAACACCCGGATTTTACGACACAAAACCTATTTATATACATAGATGAGGCAAAAACATCTTTAAGTCGTGGGTAGAGGAAGGAATCCAATGACCTTCGCCGCAACAGTCCCGCCACTCCACTCAGCTAGCCTGAAGATTCGTAATTATGGGCATGAGTATAAACTCAGAGGGAACTTTGTAAGCAATTATACTAAGTGAAGGTGCACAGTAATAAATATATCCTTGATTTATGTGCTCATCTTACGACAAAGAAGCCTTTAACTTAGGAGTCAATCTTACAACTCGGAAGCTATATTGCATGACTAAGGAGACAATCTTACGACTCCGAAGTCTGACAAGGTTCCCATCTTACGACTCAAAGCCATATTGAAGATCACTTAAGAGCCAATAATGACTCAAAAGCATTCGAGTTATGAGTCAATCTTACGACCTCAAAAGTCTTATTCAAAGCCCATCTTATGACTTGAGAGTAAACATACATATCAAAATACAAGTTCAATAGTATAACAAAAGTTACGTACTTACAAATAGCCCAGTCACCCACCTTTTACGCTTGCTTTAAAATAAGTAGGTAAGTCGTGTATGTCCCAAGGCTCGATCCGCACTACACCTCAAAAGAGTTTATACTATACGACAACTTCCTAAAACACTGGCCCGAGCGTTGTCGAAAATAAACTGATAAGGACCTCCTAGTTAAAGGAAATCCAATATATAATATATATTATTTCTATTTCCTTGTACTTTAGATAACGAGAAGTTTTAGCACCTTTTATATAGAAAATTAGGTAAACTTTTACAAAATTCATCCGATGTGGGACTATTAAAATTGAAGTAGTTTGAACAGAGTTATGCACACTTATGTTAAATGTTATACTAAATATAGTATGTGTGTATTTTATTTTTATTATTATTATTATTATTATTATTATTATTATTATTATTATTATTATTATGTTGTTATGCCTTACGTATGCATGAACATGTACATTTAGTTATGCTTTTTTGCTATTGTATTATTATATTATTATACATATGTACGTTATATATATATATATATATATATATGTTCATTGTAACTTTAGTTGTTATTTTAGATACGTACAATATGTATATACAATATAAAATAAATTTATTTTATTTCATACTTCTTAAGCCCGGTGTCAACTTTAAGCTTCTGTATTATAAAATTTAAATTTTCATATTTTGTGGTACTAGGAGTGCATTCGAACTATTACATCGCGGAGTCACACTTAAAGTCACAAATCAAATAGCCTTATAATAAAAAATAAAATAAAATTGGTGAAAATATTTTAAAATGTAAAGAATTGCGTTTCAAAGATTCGGGGTATCACACATGTATACTAACTATTATGCATTCTATCTAACATCAACTTAATATAAATTAACAAAATAACTAAATTTCTAAATCTATATAAATTAAAAAAATAAGAAAAGAAAAGTATTAAAGAAGATGCAATTTCTCCAACATTCTATATGATTCAAGAGGTTATAAAGTAATTCCTCAAAAGCTTATAAGTTAATAGTGTGTTTGAATAAAAGAGCTTATAAGCTTGGAATTGAGTGGAGTGACTTAACTATGAATGTAGGGGACTACTTTGAAAACAACTATTGAACACACATTTCGAGTAATGTGGGAAGGGTGTGTATTGTGTACGATGTGTGTAATGTGTGTATTTTGTGTGTATTGTGTGGGAAGTGTGTGTATTATACGAAGTGTATGTCTTGTGCGTGTAGTATGTGTATCTTGTGTGGAGTGTGTGCAATGTGTGTGAAGTGTGTCTGTAGTGCGTGTGGTGTGCGAAGTGTGTGCGAAGTGCATGCGAAGTGTCTGCGAAGTGTGTGTAGCATGAAAAATATTGAGTGTAATTATTAAGATATTAAAAAAAGTTGGAGCTTATATGCTCTAAGAGCTTCTTTGTACATCTTATAAGTTGTTTAACGTCTTCTTTTATTAAACACATTTGAAGAGTTTACAAGTTCTCAAACATCTTATAAGATATTTTGAGGAGTTTATAAACTCAGCTAAACACCGGCTAAATAGTATGTTGGACTTATGAATTCATGTCTGAAGTTCTTTCCTTAAACAATATAAATGTATATAACAGAACAAAGATAGGAAAATAACGTTTTTCTTTTTCTTTTTCTTTTTCTTTCCAACCAAAAAGTGATTCTAATAAGACAAGATATTAAATATAAAAATAACAAGAGTTGCTTCAAAACAAAAAAAAAAAAAAAAAAATCAAAATAGCACAAACCTTTACTTCTAAGATTTTCCTTACAAACAATTAATTTTGATTATTATTACGTTGGCTCTGAGGGATGTACTTCTTGAGCCAAAGAGGCTTCCCATTCACCATGAATTTCGCTACTTCTAGGTTGCCCAACACCACTCCAGGAAAATCGTTTGTAGTAAAAACTAGTTTCCCAAACGTGGGATGCCTATTATGCCCATTATGCACATACACCTGTTCCACATTGTGCTCTCCGAACAACCTGTTGCATATATAAAATCAAATCTTAATTAGGTATCTAAATATGTGTGAAGGAAGACATGCATGTTAAAAAATGGAATATTAGCTGCTAACCAACTTTATTTCGTCGTGAGAGCCATTGCTTTAAAGTCGTCGCTATTACAATTTGCGACAACTTTTATATACCACCGCAAACTTTGTGGCAAAAATATCTGAATTTGTCGCTAATTTAAAAAATTATAAAATAATATTAAGAAAACTATTTGTAAAAGATAAAACATCTCTAGAGAAGTTTGCACGGTATACCGTACAGAATCATTCAAACTGTTATAATACCGAAATTTTTGATATACCGAAAATTTGGTACTGAAATTTCAGAATACGAAATATTGTGTCCATATCGGTAAATACCGTTTTTTATCGTTAATTTTGGTATATACCTAAACCATTAGAAATTTAGTACCAAAATATTAAAAAAAATTGGTATATCGAAACACTGAATTTTTTTCAGATAATCGGTAAATACTATAAAAATGAAAATTAGTTGCAAAAGAATTAACCGCTTACCAGCTTTATTTCGTCGCCAGAGCCATCTTATGAAGTCGTCGCCATTACACGACGAAATTTTATGGTAAAAATATCTAAATTTGTTGATAATTTATAAAATTTTAAAATGATATAAGGAAAAATATTTTTGCAAAGGATACGATAACTTTAATTAATAAATGGTACATGTTATGTAAGTGTTGGTAGAATGAACTTAACTTAACAAACAAAAATAGTAGGAAGAATTTTAAGTCTTAACTTTTTGTTCTACGTACCTGATAAAATATTGGGAAATTTCCCACCACCTACGTACCTGATAAAATATTGGGAAATTTCGAGAATGTCATAAATAACGATCTCTCATCCACATTAAATGATTTAGGCGCGTGTTGCACACGAGCGTTTGCGGGCACAAATGGTTCGGCATATGGGTTTAGCTTGGCCATGATGGTATGGAGGGAATTTTAGAACTGCTATAAGTTTTTCGTTGATTAATTAACCTAAGAATATTGCAAATATTTCTAAGAAAAAGATTTTTCTTGCATCTATATATATATATATATATATTATAGGAAGTAATGCGGAGTTGAATTGTGAATAGGCTTGATTTGGAAAAAAATTAAGTGATGACACAATTCAATGTAAGTATATTTGAAATTTGTCTTATGAGTATATAAGTATTAATGTTTATAAATGGGATTCCTAAATTGCTTAGATTTCATTATTAAATTCATTGTAATTTGACTGACTGTGTATTTTAATAATTCAACGGATATAATGAAATTCTAGTAGTGAAAAAAAATTCAAACCTCAAAAGGAATAAGCAATAAATGAAAAATCATTATAGGTAAAGCACATATTAATTTGACCATTTAGTAGCCAATAAGATCATAAGATTCAATTTTCTTAATTTTGCCCAAATGATATAATGCTCAGATTTTTTCGGAGGGAAAAGTTAATATGAAGAATTTTGAGTAAATGATGATAAATATAGTTAATGGTGTAAAGAGTGATTTTTCACTTTTTTTATTTAGTCTGCTTATTATTGGCCGTAAAGATATCGCATATTTTTTAAATTCATAACTCCTATTATGAACAAAACTTTAAGGGGATTTGAGTGGAATGAAAGTGATAAATTTGAAGTCCATGCACTACAACATGTATGGCCTCTAACATTCAAAATTTGTTATTTAATATCCCTAAAGTGATACTATAGGTAGTAGGTAATATTTTTCGGGGTCGGATTTACCTGTGCTAAAAGTCTAGGTAACACTTTTTGATAACATTTAGTAATATCTTTTACGAGTGTTACATGTTAGTCTATTATTTGTAACATTTTATAGAAACACTTCAAAAATGTTACATATGATGCATATGTAACACCTTCTGCATTGAAATGTAATACCTTTTCAGTATCATATTTATATATATAATAGGATTAATATCCATTTGCACCATGAATTGTGGGCCTTTTTTCCGTTTTTATTGTTTAATATTGAAATTCTTAAATTGCTCAGATTTCATTACTAAATTTATTGTAATTTGACAGATTGGGTATTTTAATAATTCAACGATTTTAATGAAATTCTAATGGTGAAATGAAGAAAACAAAATTCAAACCGCTAAAGAAATATGCAATAAATCAGTATCGGGAAAGCACAGATTTGACCATTTAGTAGTTATTAAGGTAATTAGATTTAAGTTTCTTTATTTTGTCCAAATGATCTCAGAATTTTTTCGGAGGGAAAAGTTAATATGAAAAGTTTGACTCAATGATGATAAATATAGTTATTGGTGTTAAGAGTGCTTTTTTGGACTTTCTTTTATTCAGTCTGCTTATTATTGGCCGTAAAGATATCACGTATTTTTTAAATTCATAAGTTTCATTATGAACAAAACTTTGATCAAAATAAGTGGTAAATTCGAAGTCCATGCACTACAACATATATGATTTGTAACATTAAAAAAATTGTACTTAATAGCCCTAAAGTGATACTATAGGTAATAGGTAATATTTTTTGGTGCCGCTTTTACGTGTGCTAAAAGTCTATGTTAACACTTTTGATAGTATTTATAACATCTTTTATGAGTGTTACATATTAATCTATCATTTATAATACTTTATGGAAGGACTTCAAAAATGTTACATATGATGCATATGTAAGACGTTTTGCATTGGAATGTAACATATAACATTTTTTATATCCATGATGGGGTTAATATATCAATTTACACACTAAACTTTGGACCTTTTTTACATTTTTAACCTAAACTATGTTTTGTATCAGCTAACAATCTATACTCCACTACAACGAAGAATTCAGACAAGAAAAATAAAAATGAAAATAAAAATCATGAAATTATTTAAAAAATCTGAAAATGATGTAAATATTAGAAAAATATTTTTAAATTCTAAAATTAATTAAAATGTCAGAAAATAAACAGAAAATAATATTTAATAAAAATAATTTGAAAAAAATACATGATAATAATTCAAATAAACGGGCTACAGTTGCACCCCAAGAGAAGTTGGTTTTGTTTTTTTTCTTTTTTATGTAAGGAGCCGCTGCATTTTAATGTGTGTATGTCACGAATAATTAATAGCATTTAAGGACTGTGTCGTCTCTAATGAATATCCCCGTAACCTTGGTCAACGTTCCTCCCTGTTTGAACAATATATTGATCTAATAGTTAGTCTTCATCACTCTGCTTTTCATTCTCAATAATTTCTTCCATTGTCATCGTCTTGATTCACTTCAATCTTATGTGTCTCCATCACCCTATGAAATTATATAATTAACATTGTCAATAGTGTACTTGTACTAATATCTATGATCAATCAAAAGATATAATGAGGCATCTACAAGATAAATAATCTAAAAGATTACATGTGTTATGTTTTATTTTAATACATCTTGTTGTTGGCATATTTTTTGTCAAAATATCTTTTATAATTATGGTTATTTATATTTATATATGTGGCAGTTAAATATTTTATTGGGAACATACAACAAGCAAAACCAGTTGAAACAAGGAGAAGATAAGACCACATAAAATCTTAAAGATATGGTAAAACTGGATATCTCGTGAAGATTTTGTGGGAATACAATAAGCATTATGAATGAAACAAAATCCTTCTTGATATGATTTATGAAGAAGCGTGTGATTTGAAGAGAAAAAAAGAGATAAAGGCGTGAAGAGAAAAAGAGAGAGAGTAGAAGATTGGTGAAGCAAATATTGAAGATTATATTCACATTGTGGTAACCTTATCACATATGGAAAAGATTTTGGGTTTTCTTAATTACCAAGTCAAGTTGTATATAAATATGAGGAAGAGTATTCATTGGAGGTATCGAGTATTTTGAGAGAAAACAACATAAATATTCTATATACTTGAGGATATTATTTCGGTGATATTCTCGTCCATCAATGTTATAACAGAATTTACGCGCCGAGTAACTGCTGGTTAGGGTTGGTTATCCAGTTTGTTCATACGTTTGGGTTTCTGTGCATGAGTGCTATAACATCCGGTTACAACAGAAGGTTCTTGGTGGGAGGAGAAGCTTCAAGACGGGCTCGGGAGAGCTTGTTCGACCTTCGGTGGTTTCTCGTGTCAGTGTCGGCCAAGTAAACGGGAGTTGCCGGACGTTATTGGTAATAGAATAGGTTAGGTATTAGAGAGTTCGAGGGGTCCGAGGGATTCGGCCCAGTATATATCTTGGTGTTTGTATTTATATTTGATTCATAAGAGTTTAGTTCTTATTTGATACCTGAGTCTGAATCCGAATTAAGTGTTATAACATATAGTAGGTGCATGCTATTAAATTTCAACATGAAAAAAGAAAAACAACTGAAAGTACTATTAGTAAAATTGCATACTAGACTTTATTCTACATCATTGCTACATGGTTTTGTTATTTTTTAAATTATGAACAAACATCTCAAAACGCAGTTGTTGTCATATGATTTTTATCATTTCTTCTATTGCATCTTTCTTGGGGTTTATATGGATGCAAAAACTCATCTGAAATAAGAACACTAAGCTTAAGAGACACCTCTACTGTTTTGATTCCCAACCTAAAAGTCTATGATATTCTTGATTTAGTACTTCCACCATCTGATTCTACATAACCAAAATATTTGAGAGAGTTTGTAATGACAATATTAATTTAAGTACATTTAAAATAATAATATAAAAGAAAGCCATCGAAACAATGTCAATAGATTCACCATTATGAATTTCAAATTCTTTATCAAGTCTTTTATTCTAAATGCAATGGATTATATCCACCATCAACATTAACAAATCATCTATAATGACAGTAATAATAATAAGATGCAAAACTAGAACATGTCATTTGATTAATAATGACATATGCCACTATCATGGTCACTTTTAAGCTCTAAAATAATTAATCTCATACTATCTTTTACTTTTTTCAACTACAGTTTACATACGTGGTCTATAATAAGTAGCTATTAGAGAAAAAACATGTAATACTAGGTCTCTTGGAATCTTACCGAATCCCTTATAACTCCAAATCTTATCATGAGAATTGTGAATGACGTGATATTGTTCCCCACTATTTAAAAAATTTATCAGAGACTATAAGTTCATTATGCCGAGAGAAGATCGCATTGATGCTCACTTACAGATTGCTGAAGAATTGCATAAACAAGTATTGGCTGCAATAGTCTTGGCCCCTCCAAGTTTTACTGACTAGAAGTTGAGTAGACGGACATATAGAAGTTCGACAAAGATTAACCAATCAATAATTGGCGAATGAGAAGAATCTGCAACATGAGATTAACCACCATAGGACGCTGCTACATTGGTGGAGCCACCATATTAAGTTGTTACAATGGTGGGGATAGGCGGGTATAATGGGGAATTGTTTTATGTCATTCATTGTACGGAAGATTGAAGTTATAAGGAATTCATTAAGATTTAGAGACCTAGTATTAGATGCCTTTTGAGTGGGTCTCATGTGCACCAAGTGCACATAAGCTTAGGGTGCACTCCCCTTAATAATTCATGGATTTAAAAAAAAAATGTTGAACTATAATTTAATATAAATTCACGTCTGCCAAAATGGGCCCTCGTGCGACTCGGCGGATCGGTATTTCTTTAATGCAGCGCTGTGTAATACATAGATTAAAGGTGTATTTGGATAACATATGTATGTTATGGCCTAAAGGTCACGCAGCTGGCGTAATAGGCGCGAGAAGTCCTACGCGTTTAATTAACAAAAAATGGGTTGTGATCTAGGTGTTAGGAATACGATGCATATAGGTCATGGGTTCAAATCCTGCACCTTGCAATTTTAAAATTTATTTTTATCGATTATCTTCGTTAGGTCTAATTTATATTATATTAGTTATTTTTTTATATATTAATGTATAAAATTATTTATAACAATAATAATAATTAGTAAGAAAATATTATTCAATTAAATAATAAAAATAAAATTATAAATTTTATAATTTTATTTTTTAATTTTGGAATTTGAAATTATTTCTTTTCTTTTATTTTGCTTTTTATTTATTTACAATTTTTTATGTATTTATATTTTATTAATTATTTTCTTTACGTAATAATTTATAAATTAATAATAATAATTAGTAAATAAATATTAAATAAATTTATAAGTTAATATAATTTATTTTTTTAATGTTATTTTTAAATTATTTCTTGTGTGTTCATTTTTCTATTTTATTTTTATTTTGATTTACAAGTTATACCGCTTGCATAAAAAATTATATTTTTTAGTAAAACTAATTATATTCGATAAATAAATTATACCTTTTGCAGAAACAAGGTGTACTATATCGAATCCGCCGCAACAAAAAGACAAAATGAAATTCAAAGAATCGCAAATTATACTATTTCAATAAAGAAGTTATACTTTTTGGATAATACTTTATGATTAAGTAAATTATAATATATTGGATTCACCACAATAAAAATATATATCGGATCCGCCACAATAAGAAGAAAAAAACAAAAACAAAAAGTATACTCTATCGAATCCGCCGCAACACAAATAAAAAAAATAAAAAATTTAAGAGTTACAAATTATACCGTCTCGATAACAAATTATACTATTGGGTAACATAAGTTAAACTATATCACACATATACACTAGTACAAAAAGGAAAAAACTAAAAAAATATTAAAAAAATATTCTATTCCGATATTAAATTATATTTTTTGGTTAAACAAGTTATAATGTATCCAATCCACCATAATAAACAGAAAAAAATTAAAAATTTAAGTTTTTTCAAATTAAATTGTTTCAATAAACAAATTATACTCTTTGGTAATATAAGTTATGCTATATCGAAATCACCAGAACATAAATAAAAATTCAAAAATCAAAGAAATACAAATTATACTATACTAATAAATAAATTATCCTTTTTGGTATAACAGATAATATCTTATGGTTAAATAAGTTATCCTATAACGGATCCACCACAATAAAAAGAAAACACATCATAAATTTAAAAATTTAGAAAATATATTATTCAGGTAAACAAAATTATATCTTTTGGTTAAATAAGTTATACTCTAATGGATCCGCCAGAACAAGAAGAAAGAAGCACATACTATATCAAATCCGCCATTACAAAAGGAAAAAAAATTAAAAACTTAAGTCTTACAAATTATGTTGTTTTGATAAACAAATAATATTATTTGGTAATACAAGTTATACTATATCGAATACACCACTACATAAAGAAAAAAAAAATAGAGAATTAAAAAATTATTCTTTTAAGGTAAATAAATTATACTATTTGATTAAACAAGTTGTACTATATTGTATCCACAACAACAAGAAAACGAAAAAATAAAAAGTGAAACAAATAAATATAATAAAAATTGAAAAAAAAAAGTATAGTATAATTTGTTTAACCAATATTTATTATTTTTTTACCTTAATGGTGTAACTTGTAAATAAAATAAAAAATTTAAAATTAAATAAACAAAGATAAAGAATATAAAAATAGAGTAATAAAATTAAGAAAATAAATCATAACAAGATATAATTTTGTTGTTATTATCTAATTAATTTTTGTATATTAATAGTTAATATTAATATATAATAAGTTTAAATATAAATAAGATAATTATCAAAAATAAAAAATAAATTAGAATATTAATTTGTAGAATGTGAGATTTGAACCCTTGACCAAAAGTTTATAAAAGCAAACATACAAACCATCAAACCACCAAGCTCTTTATAGAAACAAATTATGTTATTGTATAAATTTAATTAATGTATTAATGAAGATAAAATGATCAACAAAAATTCGTAGGCACACAAGATTTTGAATCTGTGACCTAAGGACATCAGTCTGCATGCCCAAACAATTTGACCATCAATGACTTTCAGTACATCACTACAACAATTCTGCAAAACGACAACGGTGGAAAACCGTTGTCGTTTGCTATAAATGAGCGTTGTTGTAGACCTCTACCTACCACAACGGTTTTTTACCGTTGTCGAAGACCTTTACCACAACGGTTTTTAACCGTTGTGATTGACATTTACAACAACGTCCGTCACAACGCAGTTTAACCGTTGTCGTTTGTATCACAACACTTATTGTTAACAACAGTTATTAACCGTTGTCGTTTGGGCCTTTACAACAACATTCATTACAAGGATTTTTGACCGTTGTGGTTTTAATTTTTACAACGTAAAGACAACGATTTTTTACCGTTGTCGTTTGACCTTTATAATGGGGGTTTGTGGTACCTGTTATTAGGTATTATTTTTCTGTTTTAATTTTTTAAATAATAAATAATTCAATAATATACATCACATAAAAGGAGAAAAACGTAAAAAAATCAACAATTATTTTGATAATCAAACCATCCAATTTAACTAAGATAAAAATTAACTACACAACCAATTTTTGAGTAGCATCAAGCTTGCTAATCATCTCTTCATCACACTAAAATCCCATCATTTTCACGCACAAATACACACACAAACTTCTTTATCTGGGTATAGTAGCAAAAATGGTGATAACGACGAAGGTGGAGCGCCGACGATGACGACGAAGGTGGAGCGCCGACGGTGACGACTTGAATCTCTATCCTCTTCTAAACTATACTGCAATTTGATGAAATGAGAATCAATTTAATTATTAAGAGCATCGGCTATGATAAAAATAAATCCATGAGATGCATAAATGATATAGTCCAAATGCCATAAAAAATGTGATCAGAGGCAATTATCATTAACACTTCAACCATACATGCACACATACATACAAAACATTGTCAAGCAGATATAGGAAGCATATCCAGTACATGGGATATAGAATATATAAAAAATTAAGTGGATATATTAGTAAGATCTGTCAAATAATGATGAACTTAATGTAAGGATGAAACTATATTTTTTGTTATTCTCTCTCTGTTTTTAAGGATTATAAATGGGAAAAGGAAACGAAACCTAGTAGGAACCCTCATTAAAAGTGGAGGCATTATTAGACCCCACACTCAATAAAATGGTGATATATTCAAATTCTACCATAGGAACAAATATACATATTTTATTGAGCTATCTTAAGCAAGAATAACCTTAAAATCTTCCTATATACATGTCTGAAATTAGCTTGTTGAATATCTAAAAAAGGAAAGCAGAACTGTTATACATGCATAATTTCCTTGGTATATTCTTTTGAAGGGAAATGATATATGTGGATTATGAGAAACTTTGTGCAGCAATAAAAAAAAAAAAAAAAAAAAAAAATTCATCCAATCACGAATAGTAAACCACCTTTTGGTTCATTGATAGCTTTAGATTCAGCACGACAGATGAGAAGTACTTGTTGTCATAGTGATAACTTTAGCATTGCAGGGTACTCATAATCGTCCAATTGACCATAGAAAGATCCAGTCACTAGTCGATACACCATGCCGTCACAAGTCCGACCAGTTCTTCCCCTTCGTTGTTCAGCCTATGATACATATAGGTAAGAAACAAAAATATCACCAGGCGAAATTGGAACAACAACTTATTAAAGGTAAGAAACCAAATCATGGATAAGCTTGTGCACTTCAGGCTTAAAATCAGCTTCTGGCATCTTTGGACTTGGTCCAGAGTAGTGTTGCAAAGAAAGGTTCTCGCATTTCATCCCAAGAAGTTCACTTACCTATGAGAGGGGGCAAGAAGACTTAATGAACACATCTCCCTCTGGTCACATAGAAACAGCAAGAAAAGGCTCTCACGTTTCATACCAAAAATTTTATGATTCTAATTTTTCCAGATTTGCTCTGATTCAGTAACACATTTCACAAGGCAAACAAAGGCCTGGTTGTAGTCCTGTCCCTCAATAATAATATCGATTATTTATGCTAGAAATTATTCTTAAGCTATTTTAACATTGTAACTCTATAATTTTATCTTTTTAAGTTTAAGTTTGTGCTTATCATGATGTTAGTGGATCACAATTATAGGATATTTTTTATGATTAGAAATTAACAATACAAGGGGATCGAATCATTCTTTTATAATAAAAATAGTTGATTAAACCATGCACCTCAAGATTACATCAACTTTTTCTATTCATTATTCAATTATACGTATTTACACGTTCTTGTTATGTAAATATATCATTCCGTTTCATAAAAAATGTTATTTTAGACACTTTAAAAAATTTCACAATAAGTATCACTTTATCATAAAAACTATAATTCTTCCAATATTAACTTAAACAACCTACTTAATTTAGTTTATTATTTCCTTATTTCATAAAATATACTAATTAAATACCAATCCTTAATTTCTAAAAAAATAGTTAAAATGAAATTCTTTATGAAACGGAGGGAGTATTAATTAGTTTATGTAATTCTTCGGGTATAACATCTAATAAAACGTAAAGTAACTATAAGTCACTCTCCCATCAAGATTTTATATTAAAAAAGGGAGACAACCATTTCAACTAAACAAATTAAAGTAGTTATGAGAGCTACGTGGAGTTCAAAAAGTTTCTTCTTAATTAATATTCCGTCCACCCAAACAAAATACATAAATAAGTTGCCATTTACCACAGCATTTATTTAAGACTAAATAAATAAATACAAAAAGTATTAAAGAAAGTGCGATTCTTATTTGTGATAGTATTTAAAAGACGAAAAAAAAAAAGTTGTGTGAGATCGTCGCACCGTGTGATTCGAATTATTGGATTATTTATGCTAGAAATTTTATTTTTCCAATTACATCCTTAAAAGCCTCGTCCAGATTAGAGCAATCAATAGACAAAAAACACTTTGTAAGTGGTTGAATCAGCAAATTTTCCCCAAGATCCTTTAAAGAAGTCACTTCTGCTAGATTCCTTATTTGGGCAACACCAAATAGATGGAAGTTGGCCAACATATGCCACCACAGAAAGCCCAATTCAATAATGTATAATCTTATTTTAGGAGTAGGCTTAGTGGCACAAAAAATTCACATTGCAACAACAATAGTTATATGCCTACCTAGCAGAGAAGAACCTTGAATGACCAATGTGGTACCCAACCCCTCCACCTACTTCACAATTACGAGACAACAAATCTCCTTAGTTGAGTACAAAGTATTGACTCCATATTTTCTTCCAGTAGGAACTGTGGGATTTGTGAGCTCTTGCCTTAAAAAATATCCAGTCAACATTAGCAATTGCTACAAAAGAGTCACTATTCTCACGAAAACTATCTGGTAGACATCATTTAATAAATACTTTACCTCAAATGGAGAAGCACCACCCTCGACTGCAGCAACGCAAACGAGAACAAAAAAATTTGAAAATTAGTGCTCTCAACAAATAAATCGTAACATCATGCATTGGCATGATTTACCAAATTAATATATCTCAACTAACTGCAGTTGCAGATTATAATAGTTATCCTGATAATTCAGATAAGTATGAAGTATAAAATACGCTCCGAAAAGTAGTGAAACAAATCAGATTTGAACTACGTGACAAGTAAATAATGGAAGTCTTACCAATCACCTGCACTGCCATATCAGCTGTAAAACCCCTGTCATCAACGTCTAGGGAACTCGAATTATCCTTAATTAAATCTCTGAAGTAGTGGTTCACCCCTACAAAGTCAAGTGAACCTTTAATTTGCTTTGACTCGTAAGTTTATGATAAAGATACCTATGTAAGTTTATGATAAAAATACAAAAGCATACACATTTTTTCTACTAAGCCATCCTCCACACTCATCATCAAGAACTTGTGGAAGGTCGAGATGATGCAAAGTAACATGTGGTTGGATTCCTGCAGGATTAAATCTTTGGAAATTTACTAGAGAGAGAGAGACATGGAGAAAGTATTTGATGTTCTTAATTTCCTTGCAAGCATGTCATCATATTTTAAAGAAGAAATTACGTACCATGCCGTATAAGTTCATTGAGGAAATTATTGTAGTATTGCAACCCCAATCGATTTACAGGTCCTCTTCCATCTGTAAAAACAACACAGATGAAGTAAGGAAAATCTGAAAAGCCTCACTTGGCATCACTTTCATGGTAAAGGAAAGCAAACATACTGGGAATCAGTCTCGACCAAGATATTAAGGTATTTACTGCATCTGATACGCTACTACAAATTATGATTCTAAATTTCAAATAAGACACGAAGCCTCTTGTAATTGGGATGAGAAACTCACCAGTAAATAGCTTAAAAGCGACAACAGAGAGCGGGGCTGCACAGTCCAGGCAATATCATATTTCTAGAGAAGTATCACCTGGACTCTCTGCCTGACATCTGAGAATTGAGTGATGCTTGTCCAATTCTAAAAAAACAATGATGCTTCTCCACCTATTAGAAAATAGGAAGCATATTATATCAGGTCAATGTGAAATCAAGCACAAAATTCATCTTGGATTTGAATCAACACTTGGAATTCTATATTTCTATCTAAATAATAACTTAGAAACTAAAATGCAAACCTAGGAAGTGATCTTCTTGCGATAACTTCAGCAGGTGAATCATTCATAATGTCGCCGTTCAAACTCCACCTGGTTCGCATTATACACTTCATAATGAAGAAGAAAACATGTCAATTATAAAATTCAAATTCAAGAAAACAAACAAAACCAGGAAATTTGATTCAATTAATGTAAAGAAAGTATTTGACGACTTCTTTACCTCAACCAGGAAGCTTTCCTGCTCGAAATAAGGCGAATTTCGACACCTTCAATTACTTCAATTACATTGCTCTTCAACAGCTCCTCAAGAAAATCCTTCACCTTTTTCAGCTCTGAGCTCTCACATTCAATCTCAAAGCTGGTCACAAAACTGCAATGAGTTTCATCAAGCTCCTATTTAAGCCCACTCCACCCATAAACTCCTCTCACACAACTCATCGAACACTTTCCGTGCATCACTTAGCCCTCCGGTCCTGAATATGCAACCACCATCTACATAATGCAAATAAAAATTACATAAATACATGTGAAACAAATAAATGAATCGCAAGCATAAACATGCCTAACTGCAATGCAGCGATACACATCTTATGTCTAATTCTCATTTCTAGTCATTTTTTCACATTAATAGAATTATGAATTTAAAGAGGACCGAATTACCTGCTGTAATTTTCAAAAGACAGTAGGAGGACAGGGGTAGAAATGGAAGAAACACCATTAATCATCATTGTCATCTGCTGATTTCGAACACCACTAGATAAAAAGAGAAACGAATAGCAGAATGTGAATGAGGAAAAACAGTATTAGAAATAAAAAGCTAGAATCAAAATCAGAAGAAATTGTACAAGGCTCTATACTTTGAAGAATCGAAGGGCAGATTTTTCAGACGAGAAAGAGGGAGAGAGATTTACCTTATAACAGTAAATTGATGCACCGGGAGGGTGAGCACGGAGAAGGCGATGGCGGGGCAAAATCAAATCGAAGGTTTACGGTGGAGGCAGGGAGGCCGCGGTCCTGCGGTGGTCAACGACAGGTCGAGAGCAGTGAGACGATGGGGCGAGGTGGGGGCGGGAGGACACGGTGAGACGGTGATGGTGACCTTGTCGCGGCTAGGGTAAAAATTTAGGGGAGAATTGTCTTTGTGAGAAAAACAGTTCATTGTTTAAAACGTCATTTGAGGAAAAAAAAAAAAGGAAAATAAAATGACACTTCTGTTTCCAACACGATTTTAAAGAAAAGTAGGCGCTAAACAACGGAACATAACAACGGTACCACATAACCGTTGTTTAACTTATCTATTTGCTAAACAACAACGGTTGTATTTACAACAACGGTTACTCGTAAATAGACAACGGTTTTAAACAAAAACCGTTGTCTTAAAAGCGTTGTTGTTTAGCAAATTTCTTGTAGTGCATATTTGCACCATTATTTATATAATGTAAGCGCTGAATTTTAAAAAGAAAAAAAAAAAAAACTGAGCTCCTCGTCGAAACCCATATTTAAAACCGGCACCTTAGTATAAAGGAGCCCTGACCACCAGGCCAGCTCCCATTTTTGTTCAAACAAACGCGACTATGGCTCATATAATTAGTCGATGAGTAATCGGAAAAAAAAAAAAAAAAAAAAAAGAAGAAGAAAAAAAACGGCGTGAATTTGGGGCAATCCTCTCATTTAGAAGAATGAAAGAAATCCTCTCATTTCTCTTTAGCCATTTTTTCTCTCATAAAAATCGTTCACATTGGTAATTCTAAGAGCTTATTTTTACATCTTATAAGTTGTTTAACATCTTATTTTATTAAACACATTTGAAGAGTGTATAAGTTCTCAAACATCTTATAAGATATTTTGAGGAGCTTATAAGCTCAGCTAAACACCGGCTAAATAGTATGCTAGACTTATGAATTCATGTCTGAAGTTCTTTCCTTAAACAATATAAATGTAAATAACAGAACAAAGACGGGACTATAACGTTTGTTTTTTTTCTTTTTCTTTCCAACCAAAAAGTGATTTTAATAAGACAAGATATTGAATATAAAAATAACAAGAGTAGCTTCAAAACAAAAAAAAAATCAAAATAGCACAGACCTTTACTTCTAAGATTTTCCTTACAAACAATTAAATTTGATTATTATTACGTTGGCTCTGAGGGATGTACTTCTTGAGCCAAAGAGGCTTCCCATTCACCATGAATTTCACTACTTCTAGGTTTCCCAACACCATATCGGGAAAATCTTTTGTAGTAAAAACTAATTTCCCAAACGTGGGATGTCTATTAAGCCCATTATGCACATACACCTGTTCCACATTGTGCTCTCCAAACAACCTGTTACATATATAAAATGAAATCTTAATTAGGTACCTGAATATGTGTAAAGCAAGACATGCATGTAAAAAACGGAATATTAGCCGCTAACCAACTTTATTTCGTCGTGAGAGCCATTGCTATAAAGTCGTCGCTATTACAATTTGCAACTTTTATATACCACAACAATCTTTTGTAGCAAAAATATCTGAATTTGTCGCTAATTTATAAAATTATAAGATAATATTAAGAAAACTATTTGCAAAAGATAAAACATCTCTAGAGAAGTTTTCTACAGTATACCGTAAAGAAATAATTCATACTATTATAGTCCCGAAATTTTCGATATACCAAAAATTTGGTACTCAAACTTCAGAATACGAAATATTGTGTTAATATCAGTAAATACCGTTTTTTTTTTGTTAATTTTAGTATATACCTAAACTGTTAGAAATTAGTATATCAAAATACCGAAATTTTTCCAGATAATTGGTACATACTATAAAAATGAAAATTAGTTGCAAAAAAATTATCTGCTTACCAGCTTTATTTCGTCGCTAGAGCCATCTTATGAAGTCATCGCTATTAAGCGACGAATTTTTATGATAAAAATATTTAAATTTGTCGATAATATATAAATTTCAAAATGATATAAAGAAAAATATTTGCAAAGGATACGATAACTTTAATTAATACATGGTACATGTTATGTAAGTGTTGGAGGAATGAACTTAACTTAACAAACAAAATCTAATTCGTATGCAACATAATTACAACAGAAAATAGTAGGAAGAATTTTAACTCTTGACTTTCTATTCTACATACCTGATAAAATATTGGGAAATTTCCCACCACCTAAGTGGTGCACCATTTGAGAATGTCATAAATAGCGATCTCTCATCCACATTACATGATTTAGGCGCATGTTGCACACGAGCGTTAGCGGGCACAAATGGCTCGGCATATGGGTTTAGATTGGCCATGATGGTATGGAGGAATTTTAGAACTGCTATAATTTTTTTGTTGATTAATTAACCTAAGAATATTGCATGTATTTCTAAGAAAAAGTTATTTCTTGAAGATATATATATATATATATATATATATATATATATGTGTGTGTGTATATATATATATATATATATTATAGGAAGTGATACGGAGTTGAAATTGTGAATAGGCTTGATTTGGAAAAAAATTAATTGATGCATCTATATATATATATATAAAAGTAAAATGGGGGTTAATTTTGTAATTTTAACTTTCCCTCCTATTTTTTACTCCAAAATTTGGTAAGTTGTTGTAACTTTAGTAAGTTTTAAATTTTATTTTAATTTTTTTAAATACTAATAACTTTTTCATTTTTAATCTGATTTTTATGTAAGATATATCATTTAAATAGTCTTTTCACGAGCTTTAATTTGACATCCATATCACATATATTATAATGAGTTGAAGAAAAATATTATTTTCTTTGCTATTATATGTATTAAATACTATTGTTTATTGGCTTGCAAAACTAGAATAGTTAAACATGATTTTTTGTATTTCGTCTGAAATTTTGGACCATAATTGGTACTACCTCCGTTTTTATTAAATGTAGTTTTAGGTTTTGTCAATTATTTTTAAATAAATGTCTTTTTTTTCCTTTTTTTATACTAATTTTTTCATTACTATTTGTGTCATTTTTCTAATTTTTATTAGATAATTTTTTTTTTTTATATAAGATATAGTTTTAGGTTTTGTCAATTATTTTTAAATAGATGTTTGTTTAGCGTTTTTTCTAATTTTCTCCAATATTATCCGTAACATTATCTCTAAAAAACTCTAATCTAATTTACCATATCCAGTATCATATATAAATGGGAAGAAAGATAATATAAAGAAAATATGATGATAAATTGCAAAATTCCACTAGAAGGTTTCAGAAAATCTATTCGAGGCCTGAATTTTAGGAGCTTTCAATTCAGGCCCTGGATTTGAGTTTGTTTTCTTCTTATTAGAGGTCTGGATTTTGAATTTTATTCTCACTCTTACGTCTTGAAAAATAGGACACATTATCTGATATATGGAGTGTTCACTATATATATATATATATATATATATATATATATAGTCTGTATTGGAACTTTCAATCTACTCCGTACTGAATCTTTTGTACATCGAATAAATATCCTACTTTTGAATACATAATCCTGAATTGAGAATCTGGCTTGCTACTTGAGAAAAACTCAAAATTCAGGCCTTGAATTGAGAACTCCAATATTCAGGTTCTTAATTGGGGCACTTTTCCAAAATTCAAGCCATCAACTGAAATTCTACTAGGATAAATTTAAGGGATTTGTGGGGAGATAGGAAATTTGGTTGAGGATATACCATTTCCCCTGTATTTTGATTCTCTAATCCAAAATTAAAATTGCATATAAAAGAGAACGGATGTAGTATGTTATTGTCACATTTAGTAAAAATCAAACTTTATTTTAATCTTTTAAACCGCAAATAACTTTTACATTTCGAACCTATTTTTAATTATGTATAATATATCAAATTAGAACTCTTTTGAAGATCTTTAATTTGATATTCATATTTTTTTAGGAAAAATTGATATTCATATCACATATATTATAATAAGATATTTCATTTGGAAATTTTATATCGTTGGTTCGTTGATTATTTGAATAACATTTGAGCTGTTAAGGTGGTTTGTACTATAGCCTAGGACCGAATACAACTAAAATTAGGTAAATGGTTCTCTAATAAAAAAAATAATTATCTTGATTATTTTATTAAAAGCAAAACTAACTATTATTTAATTTGAGCGAAAGTTTTCCTTATTTACGTGTCAAAATAAAATTCATTATTTAAATGATTAAGCATGTAATTTCTTAAATTTAAAATAAAAGTTTAAAAGTATAATTCAATAATCTGCTTATTAAATAATTATATTTGCACCTATTAATTTGTAGTTTGTTATAATAACAATTTTGTTTGGTTAATCTCAGGACTACGACTTTCACACATATTTATATATTTATATATGAAAATCCATACTTATTATTTTTTTATTACTTATTCATTTTTTCATAGTTTATATTTATTATGTTATTTTTATTAAAAATTTACACTTTGCAACCTAAACTATGAGATTTTATACGCGTTGCAATCTATTTTTTTTTAAAATAAAATTAATCTGCTTGGTCTTTATAATTTTTGTAGATTTTGCAACCTAAACATTACTCTGTCGCATTAATTAACTATGTCTATTTTCCATATTTTCCACATTTTCCAACCTAATTAGTTAATTTATTTAAATAAAATATAATATTTATAATGAAAATATAGAATTTATTTAAATAAAATCCAACATATATGATATTCTTAAGATATATTGAAAAACTCATATATTTTATTTTATTATTCCAACTATTGAATGACTTTTGAATTTATTTTGTTAGTATCAAGAATCATTTAAACCTGAAACGTATTTGATTATAGATTAAATCTATAAAATTAGTATTCTATTTTTAAAAGAGGAAGTTAAGTTATCTTTATATTTAATATATTTTGATGAATTCTATGTTATTTAGATATTTGTGTTTGTTTGAATATTCTTTATCACTTAAGCTATTTGTGGGTGTCCACACATATCAATATGGATACAGACACAATAAATATATGTTTGAGTTCAATATTATGATAATATTAGTGTTTGTTTGACTATTCATTATCACTTAAATATATGCTCACATAACAATTTGATATTTTTAAATATATATTTTTTCTATTCGAATATTCATTTCTTTATGTTAATTCATAAGAGAATACTCTTATAAAACGTACGTTATATTAATCCATATATCATGTGAACATAAATAGATAGTTACATTACTTATAACTTTTATATGTTTTATCAAAACTATTCAAATATTTATTTAGTTTAGAGTGCAACAACTTTATTTTTTAATATTAGATTACATAATATTTAATTTAATTAAATTATTATTTTTTAAATAAATTTCCGTGCATCGCACGGGAGTGTTACTAGTCAATTCAATGTAAGTATATTTGAAATTTGTCTTAAGAGAATAGGTATTAATGTTTATAAATGGGATTCCTAAATTACTTAGATTTCATTATTAAATTCATTGTAATTTGACTGATTGTGTATTTTAATAATTCAATGGATTTAATGAAATTCTAGACGTGGAAAAAATAATTCAAACCACACAAGGAATATGTAATAAATGAAAAATCATTATAGGTAATGCACATATTTGACCATTTAGTAGCTAATAAGATCATTAGATTCAATTTTCTTGATTTTGTCCAAATGATATAGTGCGGAGGGAACAATTAATATGAAGAAATTGAGTAAATGATGATAAATATAGTTAATCGTGTAAATAGTGATTTTTCACTTTTTTTATTTTGGCGGTAAAGATATCACATATTTTTTAAATTTATAAGTCTTATTACGAACAAAACTTTAATGGGATTTGAGCGGAATGAAAGTGATAAATTTGAAGTCTATACACTACAACATATATGGCCTCTAACATTCAAAATATGTTACTTAATATTCCTAAAGTGATACTATATGTAATAGGTAATACTTTTCGGTGTCGGATTTACCTATTCTAAAAGTCTATTGTAACACTTATTGATAACATTTAGTAATATCTTTTATGAGTGTTACATATTAGTCTATTATTCGTAACATTTTATGGAAACACTTCAAAAATGTTACACATGATGCATATGTAACACCTTTTGCGTTGAAATGTAATACCTTTTCAGTATCATTTTTATATATGATAGGGTTAATATCACTTTGCACAATGAATTTTGGGCCTTATTTTCGTTTTTAATGTTTAATAATGGGATTCCTAAATTGCTTAGATTTCATTATTAAATTCATTGTAATTTGACCGATTGGGTATTTTAATAATTCAACAATTTTAATGCAATTCTACTGGTAAAATGAAAAAAAATAAATAATAATAAATTCAAACCGCTAAAGGAATATGCAATAAATCTGTATCGGGAAACCACGAATTTGACCATTTAGTAGTTATTAAGGTAATTAGATTTAAGTTTCTTTATTTTGTCCAAATGATCTCAGAAATTTTTCAGAGGGAAAAGTTAATATGAAAAGTTTGACTCAATGATGATAAATATAGTTATTGGTGTTAAGAGTGCTTTTTTGGACATTCTTTTATTCAGTCTGCTTATTATTGGCCATAAAGATATCACGTATTTTTTAAATTCATAAGTTTTATTATAAACAAAACTTTGAGCAAAATAAGTGGTAAATTCGATGTCCATGCACTACAACATATATGACTTGTAACATTAAAAAAATTGTACTAAATAGCCCTAAAGTGATATTAGATAATAGGTAATATTTTTTTGGTGCCGCATTTACGTGTGCTAAAAGTCTATGTTAACACTTTTGATAATATTTAGTAACATCTTTTATGAGTGTTACATATTAATCTATCTTTTCTAATATTTTATAGAAACACTTTAAAAATGTTACGTATGATGCATATGTAACACGTTTTGCGTTGGAATGCAACATATAACATTTTTATATCTATGATAGGGTTAATATATGAATTTACACATTGAACTTTGGGCCTTTTTTTATATATTTAACCTAAACTATGTTTTGTATCAGATAACAACCTATAGCCCACTACATCGACGAATTCAGACAAGAAAAATAAAAAAAAATAAAAAAAATCATGAAATTTTTTAAAAAATCTGAAAATGATGTAAATATTAGAAAATTATTTTATATTTTAAAATTATTTAAAATGTCAGAAAATTAACTGAAAATAATATTTAAAAAATAATAATTTTCATTAAAAATGATTTTTTTAAATTTTTGAATTTCAAAAATAATTTTTATTTTCTTAAAAGGGTTTTAAACTTTTAAATTTTCTGAATTAAAATGTGTTCTTATTTATAAAATTATATTAACTTAATAATTTATTTTCTGAATCCTAAATAACTTTTATATGTTTAATTTATACTCTTTTAAGGAAATTTACACATTTTAAAAATACTTCCAACATCTCATAGATACCTTAAATGAGTATTTTAGATTTAAAATACTTTTTAGGTTTTTTAACCTATTTGGATAATCCTTTAATAAGTCCCTAAATGTTATGCATTGTTCTAGAATTTGAAAAAAATACATAATAATAATTCCAATAAACGGGCTACAGATGTACCCTAGGAGAAGTTGTTTTTGTTTTTATTTTTTATTTTTATTTATTTATTTATTTTTTTTATGTAAGGAGCAGTTGCATTAATGTGCGCATGTCTAGGGATGTCCACAAGCCGAATCAAGCTGAACAGTCTAAGGCTCGAGTTCGGCTCGTTTAAGTTTTTATTGTGTTTGAGTTCGGCTCGTGTTCGTTCGAGCTTATAAAATTTTGTTCGAGTTCGGTTCGTCAAAAACTTGATAACATAATAAACAAACATAGCTCGAGCTCGAGTTCGTTAAGCGTGTAATTCTAAGCTCGTAAATAGTTTGAGCTCGGTTCGATTATGCATTATTTAATTTTTTATATATATATAAAATATTCATGAATATTATCGAGCATAGTTCGCGAGTCCTGCTCGCAAGCCCAGTTCGCGAGCTTGCGAACCAAACACCTATAGACTCAAGCTCGGCTCGAAAAAAAATTTGAGCTCGATATTAAGCTCGAGTTTGGTTTGTTTAGGCCAACTAACAATTTTGAACGAATATTTTTCCGAACCGAGCCCCGACTAGTTCACGAATAGTTTGGTTCGTGTACATCCCTACGCATGTCGCAAATAATTAATAGCATTTGTAGACTGCATTATTTCTAATGAATATCTCCGTAACCGTGGTCAAAGTTCCTCCCTGTTTGAATAATAAATTTAGTTAGTATTCATCACCCTGCTCTTCATTCTCAATAATTTCTTCCATTGTCATCGTCATGATTCACTTCTATCTTATGTGTCACCATCACCTTATAAAATTGTATACCTAACATTATCAATAGTGTACTTGTAATAATATCTATGATCAATCAAAAGATATAATGAGACATCTACAAGATAAATAACCTAAAAGATTACATGTGCTATGTATTATTTTAATACATCTTGTTGTTGGCATATTTTTTATATTTATGGTTATTTATATTTATATATGTGGGAGTTAATTATTTTATTGGGTACAGATAACAGGCAAATCCAATTGAAGTAAGGAGAAGATAAGACAACATCAAATTAATCTTGAAGATATAATAAAATTGGATATCTCGTGAAGATTTTGTGGGAATACAACAAGCATTATGAAGGAAACAAAATTATTTTTGATATGATTTAAGAAGAAGAGTGTGCTTTGAAGAGAAAAAGAGAGGAAGGCGTGAAGAGAAAAAGAGACAGAGTAGAAGATTGGTAAAGCAAATCTTGAGGATTACATTCACATTGTGGTAGTCTTATCACACATGGAAAAGGCTTTGGGCTTTCTTAATTACCAAGTAAAGTTGTATATAAATATGATGAAGAGTATTCATTGGAGGTATCGAGTATTTTGAGAGAAAACAACATAAATATTCTATATACTCGAGGATATTATTTTGGTGATATTCTCGTCCAACAATGTTATAACATAGTTTACGTGTCAAGCGTTCTGAGCGAAATTGTAGTGAGGAGTTGAGTTCTACACTCGAATGAGTCACTAAGTTAGATATAACTGCTAGTTAGGGTTGGTTATTCAATTTGGTCTTAAGTTTGGATTTTTGTGCGTGAGTGTTATAACATCCAGTTACAACAGAAGGTTCTTTGTGGGTGAAGAAGCTTCAAGACGGGCTTGGGAGAACTCGCTCGGCCTTTGGTGGTTTGCTGTGTCAGTGCCTACCAAGTAGACGGGAGTCGCCGAACGTTATTGGCAATAGAATAGGTCAAGTATTAGAGAGAGGGTCTCTATGTAAAACATAGCCTATACGGCAACTTTATCAATAGTATAAAGTTCGAGGGGTCCAAGAGATTCGGCCCAGTATATATCTTGGTGTTTGTGTTTATATTCGATTCATAATTGTTTAGTTTTTATTTTATACCTCAGTCTGAATCCAAATTTAGTGTTGGGTTGTTACACACTTCGCATAATACACACACTTTACACTAAACACACACATTACACACAACATACACAATACACAAACTTCCCACATTGCTCGAGATGTGTGTTTAATAGTTGTTTTCAAATTAGTCCCCTAAATTCATAGTTAAATCACTCAACTCAATTCCAAGCTTATAAGCTCTTTTATTCAAACACACTATTAACTTATAAGATTTTGAGAAATTACATCTTATAACCTCTTGAATCAACTTATAGAACGTTGGAGCTTATAAAATGTTTAAATTACCCTTGACCAAATACCCTCTCTACTTTTTAAGCATGTTAGCTCATGGGCCATCAACCCACCAAACCAAAACGATACAATTGCATTTCGATCCAACAAAATTCAGTTCATAGCCCAATTGATCGGCCACTCAGACTGTGCTGATTTTTTGGCTTCACTACTAGTTAGGCACCCCACCAATTATGGCATGCTCTTAAATTGAATCTAACCGAACCTATGCGTCTATTAGGCTTTACCCAAATGAAATATAAGTGGTACCTAATATAACCCACTAAATAAATTGAATGTGTCACCTTAGGTATGAAAATAAGAACTAAGCCCAACTCGTTTGTTATTTTTAAAATAAATCACATAAATTAAATACTTGTTATATCTGGAGTTAAATAGATACACTAAAACGATGACTCTTAAAAACACGAAACCTCCAAACACCATTAGACCCACTGGGCCTTCTAAAATCATATAAAAATGAACTATTAAGGGTCTCCTAATTAAAGGAATCCCTATATAAACATAATTATATTATTTGCCCTATAATATTATTATGAGTAGGTCTTGGGTGCACTCAACACACAATAAGTTTATTGTGCACTCCCCAATTTAATTTGGAAATTAGATATATATTAAGGGTTGCGTTTGGATAAACAAAAAGGTTGGTGGCCCAACGGTTTAACCTTCAGGCGCGCGCGCTGAGATCTCGAGTTCGAGACTCAGCTAGCGCGCGCGATTTTTATTTTTTTCTTTTAATTCAAATTAATAATATATGTGTTTATATATATATTAAGGCATGTTTGTTATCACATAAGAGACACTAGCCTAAATGGTAAAGTCCTAAATTGTTAGATATTAGGGCACGGGTTCAAATCCCATCTTCTCCAATTTTTTATATATGTGCACTTTTTATATTATTTTAGACAATGTAATATATTATTTAAAAAAAATATATATTATTCAAAAAAAATGTGTATACCTGTAACATAACATATACTATTACACAATATAACATATACTATTACGCAATATAACATATACTATTACACAATATATATATTATTCAAAAAAAAATGTGTATACCTGTAACATAACATATACTATTACACAATATAATGTTACATATACTATTACACAATATAACATATACTATTACGCAATATAACATATACTATTAAACAACAGAATATATTATTAAAAAATTGTACATGTAACTATAACATATACTATTACGCGATATAACATATACTATTGCGCAATATAACATATACTATTGAACAACATAAAAAGAGGTAAAAACAGAGCAAAATCAGGGTTCGAACCCGCGCGTCCCGCGCGCCTAGACCCCGTGCGCACGTGTCTCACCGCTGCACCACATGTTATTGTTGTGAATTCATCCAAACAAGGCCCTTATATATATTCTTAATTTCAAATTAAATAGGAGAGTGCACAATAGTGCAATTGTGTATTGGGTGCACACAAATTTTTGCCTATTATTATATGCTTTACTTCCTTGTACTTCTTGAATAAATAACATGAAATTCTATTTATAGTAAATTGTAGCCATCTTTTTTTTTTTTTTTTGGATGTGAGAATATACAAGAATGTAAAGGCTGCCATAATGCTTATGTAATATCTTATAATATTAAATTACAATATAATAATGTAATCATATTTACGTAATATACCTATTAGATAGAAAATTAGTTGGTGCAATACCGTTTCTCGTATGTTTAAAAAATTACACTAAAAGTTAGAATAAGTGTAAAAAATATTTTGACTACAATATACATGTAGAATGATTTACATAGATTTGTATTAATATTATGTTCGTAATTCCTAAAGTAAATTATACTCGTATACTAATGAAACTAAAGTACCTTTTGATATTCTTATCTATGGCACCTTCATTCATATATCGAACGAGTGATACGAGTGAGCTCGGTCCCTTGATAGCTCCTCCTAAAAAAGTAAGTAAAAATATTTTGTCTCTTAAAAGTTCATTAGCATCAACATTTGAATAAATAACTTGACTTGAAAAACTTTAAAATTAAGGTGCCAACAAGAATATTAGCTGTTGTTTGTTTTGGGGTGTTACAATGTCCCCTCCTTTTAATAATTTCGTCCCCGAAATTGGTCTACACTAGCTTAATACGCCTGGATTTTGGTCATTGGGGTTATACCCCCCCTATGGCACGCTCATAACTAATGGGAAATTGTAACTGTTGATCCATTCTTATGTGTTCCTTCAACTAGTATCTCAATATAGTCAAGGGTCAAACTTAACCATACATAATAAACACCACATATCTTACATGTATACTTATCTTACACATACAAACACAGACTTTCGTGCTCAGCGGCCCGTAGATGTAGTAAGTTATAGTATGTTGGTGATATCTTATCGTTTATCAAGTGTCCTAAGGTCTCGAGGTATTAAATTTCAATTAATCCAATTAAATCTTAAGGTCTTCTCCATCTATAACATCAAATTAGTTTAGAACTCAACTTAAATAATAAGCATAACTTATCCAACACATATAAGTTATCTTACAGACACTAGCATGCATTACTGCAGACTGTGGCCGTGGATGTAGTAAGTTATAGCATGTTAACAAATTTGATATTGTCTAAGACAAGGTCGAAGAGTTCCTAGCTATATCGAAATTTCAATGGATTGGGTACTCCTAAAGTCACTTTCTTAGCTTTTGTTTTTCTTCAACCTCAGTTCCACAATTTAACCAAAATTTCTACATCTAAACCACGTTTTGTTGCGCTACTCTGATACTCTTTTTTATTGGTGCTCGCACAAATTTGCACTAATTTTAGGTTGTTGTACTTTAAGGTCAATTCCTTATATAGTACAATAATATATAACCTTTTATTCCCAAAACATGTAAGTCAACCTCTAATTCATGTTCACTCAAGTTCATCTTAACATTTCTTACTAACTTTGAAATCCTGAATAATAAACTGGAGGTATTCTAACTTCCAAGTTCACACTATTACTGTATCCTAATCCAAATTCTTTTCCACACTTTTTTTTTTTTTTTTTGTTTCCTTTCATTTCCGATTTCAACATGCTTTTCAGCTTAGCGTTACATATTAGATATTTCAACCACTAGAACTCTAGTTGGACTTGTTTGATTCCTATAGGTCATATCCTTGCTAAAAGAAAGTTCTTCCTAACCAATGTGCAGAAGTAGAGTCCTTAGTTTACTCTTACATGCTTTACTCCGATTCAACTTAATCAACATATACAAATATCCCAAATACTAGATTCGATAATATCCAGCAATTCACAGGGACATACATTATAAAGAAATGCTTGAAATCCTTAAAGAAAGCTGATGGATAAATTTATGAACTGGTTTCAATCATCAATTTAAAATATATTAGTAGAAGTTCCATTCTCCATTTATTTTTTCTACTTACTCTCTCTTTTCTTTTGAAAGATAAATTTTCTTTATAAAAAAATTAGAACAGAATTCACAAATTCACAAATTCTGTAACGTAAAATACTTCATAAATAATGTTTTCTTTCGTACAAATGTCTTTCGCAAAATTTTCTTCCTTTCTTTCACTTTACATATTTAAACTTAATTCCTCTCATAAAAATTATTTTAAAACTTTTGATGCATACTTCTGGATGGCTCGAATATCTAGTTGAGCTGTGGTTCCCATTTTCATAAACTTCTTAAACTTTATTTCTTTCTTGCTTTATGTGAATACTGGTTTTGAAATTAATCATTCTTCTATATCGCATCTTCTTAAGTGCACATTTCATTTATTTATTGCAACATCTGCTGCAATAGCTTCTTTTTCTTAATCAGTACATCATACTTCCTTTAAATATAATTCTTGAACCCTCAAGTTCAATTTCTCCATACTTTTTATAACTTAATCATTTGCCTTATACTTAAGAACTCCATTGTGCTTTGAAATAATTTTCTTTTTCAAGACTTCATAAACTCATCTCTTTAGACAATTAAAATATTTCCAAAGTTTTGTTTTTTTTTCTCTCAAACATTTCAGTATAATTGTAAAATAGCTAAATCATTTTTTTGAAAAAGAAAGAAAATGTATATAGAGTCAAACACTTTTCTCACAAACAACTAACAAAACTAAAATATATATATATATATATATATATATATATATATATATTTGGAAATATTTCATCTTAAACATTTTTTCTTTTTGAACTCAAAGTCCGAGGTGAAAATGAACCTCAGCTCTGTTACCACCTGTAACACCCCAACCCCACAAGCAGGTGATGAGTTGCTACTAAAATATACTTCTTTTTTCGAAAATATTTATCAGCGGACGACCTTTTGATAAAAAAAAAATACGAGTTAGAAAATTTTCTTAATAATTAATTAAACTATTCTTTAAAACTAACTCGTACATAACCCACATCTTTGAGTCAAAGTCTCTTATATATTTTTGAATATCACAAGTAGTTGAAACTTTTAACTAGAAGATATTTTAAGAGATAAAATATTTATAATTTTAAAATCCGAATAACCTTTACTAAACTTTAAAACTATTTTAAAATACTTGCAACTTTAATTAATAACTAAATTATTGATACTTAACTTCAAATGCATTTACTATGTTCTTTATTCTTCTTATTGGGAACTTGTCCGCGCCAGTTAGATCCCCTGCTATCCGTTGGTTCTGAAAATGTTTTAAGCATAGCATCATGAGTTATGCGACCCAGTGGGACATTGGGAGAACTATGTAAGCAGTAAATGAAGACGCACGATAATAAATACATCCTTGACTTATGTGGCCATCTTACGACATAAAATCCTTTGACTTAGGAGCCAATCTTATGACTCAAAAGCCATATTGCGTGATTAAGGAGCCAATCTTACGACTCCAAAGTCTGGCTTAGAGCCCATCTTACGACTCGAAGCCATATTGTTAAGATCACTTAAGAGTCAATCTTACGACTCAAAATCATTCGACTTATGAGCCAATCTTATGACTCAAAAGCCTTACTCGAAAGTCCATCTTACGACTTGAGAGCAATCATATGTCCGAAGGCGAACATATAAATCACAATACAAATTCAATAGTATAGATGTTAAATAGTTACCCACTTTCCATGAAGACATCCTTTGATTGATATTGATGTTCTTTGATTGAAATGCTTTGAAGAAGCTACAAGGTAGTCCGGTCCAACTCGTTTTCCACTCGCCGATTTGAGACATTTAGTCTTATAGCTTACTTTATTATTCTTCTTTTTATAATAACTCAGTATAGCTATCATAATTTCAGTTTGTATGTTTAACTAGTGCACATGTACATTAATGCATTTAATCACATTTATAATATATTGATATAACAAAATAGTAAGTATAATATATTTATCATCACATAATTTGTTTAATCATGAACATTTATATATCTATACATTGTATGCTATAATTTAACATACCAAAATAGTTCATTAAATTCAAGTGTATGTTTTTATAAAAATCTTCTGCTAGATTTGAAAATAGCTAATTTTAGGTCTTTGAAAAAGTCTGTCGTGTAAAATTCACTATAAATCATATATTTCATAGAACCCTCTCACAATTTAATTATAAACCCCTAACTACATAATATATCATTGTAAAACTTTTTTTAAAACTTTGAAGGGAATAATTTTATAAAAATCATCTTCTAGAAGCAAATTCGGCTATGTTATACCAAAAATCAGCTTGTCTTGTAAAAGTCATTAAGAATCATAATCTTAACGAATAGTCTTCAAATTTTAACCATATACTCCTAACATCACATATATTAACATAGTTTAACAGCTCACAAAATAATTTAGTAAATAATTTTATATAAATTTTCAGAATTGCCTGTAAAACATGAATTTCGATAAATGATGTATTCAACTAAAGTTCAAATATTTAGATAATATAATCTCTACTTATATAATACCTACACACATGTAAAATTATAAATAATAAAAATCTAAAAGTGCAAATACTTTAAGCTAACATACGTATACCGATTTGTATTACGTAACAAAAAGGGTAAATGACAATCAATCATATAAAACCCCTAAGTTATATTGTAATGCCCTAATCCCAATAAGTAAGGACCGAGGTGATACTAGTAATATTTTTTTTTTTTCTTTTATTTAGATAGTAAACCAAATCAAGTGCGGAAGCGTGACATAAAAGATTTATCAAACAAAAACAGATATCTTATTTATAACAAACACTGCCGAAGCAACATTTACAACAGTGGGTCCACAATTTTCAGTAAAAGCAAACACCAGAATTTTACGACACAAAGCTTATATATATACATAGATGAGGCAAAAACTTCTTTAAGTCGCGGGTAGAGTAAGGAATCCAATGACCTTTGCTACAATAGTCCCACCACTCCACTCAGCTAGCCTGAAGATTTGTAATTATGGGCATGAGTATAAACTCAGGGGGAACTTTGTAAGCAGGTATACTAAGTGAAGGTGCACAGTAATAAATATATCCTTGATTTATGTGCTCATCTTACGACACAGAATCCTGTAACTTAGGAGTCAATCTTACCACTCGAAAGCCATATTGCGTGACTAAGGAACCAATCTTACGACTCTGAAGTCTGACTAGGTTCCCATCTTACGACTCAAAGCCATATTGAAGATCACTTAAGAGCCAATAATGACTCAAAAGAATTCAACTTATGAGCCAATCTTACGACTCAAAAATCTTATTCAAAGCCATCTTATGACTTGAGAGTGAACCTACATATCAAAGTACAAGTTCAATAGTATAACAAAAGTTACGTACTTACAAATAGCCCAGTCACCCACCTTTTACGCTTGCTGTAAAATAAGTAGGTAAGTCGCGTACGTCAAGGTTCGATCCGCACTCCACCTCAAAAGAGTTTATACTATATGACAACTTCCTAAAACATTGGCCCGAGCGTTGTCGAAAATAAACTGATAAGTACCTCCTAGTTAAAGGAAATCCAATATATAATATATATTATTTCTATTTCCTTGTACTTTAGATAACGAGAAGTTTTAGCACCTTTTATATAGAAAATTAGGTAAACTTTTACAAAATCCATCCGATGTGGGACTATTAAAATTGAAGTAGTTTGAACAGAGTTATGCATACATATGTTGAATGTTATACTAAATATAGCATGTGTGTGTTTTACTATTATTATTATTATTATTATTATTATTATTATTATTATTATTATTATTATTATTATTATTATTATTATTATTATTATTATTATTATTATTATTATTATTATTATGTTATGCCTTATGTATGCATGAACATGTACATTTAGTTATGTTTTTTTACTATTGTATTATTATATGATTATACGTATGTACATTATATATATATATGTATATAAATATATGTATTGTAACTTTAGTTGTTATTTTAGGTAGGTGCAATATGTATATACAATATAAAATAAATAAATTTTATTTCTTATTTCTTAAGCCCAGTGTCAACTTTAAGCTTCTGAATTATAAAATTTTAATTTTCATCTTTTTTGGTACTAGGAGTGCAGTCGACCTAGTACATCGCAGAGTCACACTTAAAGTCACAAACAAGGACGAAAATATCGGTATTCGCGGAGATATCGATCTTTCAATTTACGGAGATATCGGTGAAATATCGATTAATATCGGAATATCGGTGCAATTTTCTGAAAGTTATTTAAAAATATATTAAAAATTTAAAAAATTAACATGATATATTTACAATTATTATAACAAACTCAAATACATATAGGAATCTTAAATTTGATAGAAATAGATTTATTTACAACTAATTTATAAATATAAAATAATATAAACAATGAGTGGCAATATAATATATTTTTTGACGTTTTTCATACAACATTACTAATTACTAGTACTGAAATCTTATATTAAAAATTCGAAAGTTTAACAAAATATTTCAAAAATATTATAACCAACTTTAATACATAAATTCATCTTAAAATTATAAACAAAACAAAAGATTTATAAAAATGTCTAATTATTATTTTATACTTAGTTTTTATATTTTTAATTTTCATTTTGATAATTAATTATGGACCAATTATTTTCATTTTGATAACTATTTATGGACCAAAAATAGCCAATTATTTCTAATTTTCATTTTCATAAGGTACTCCCTCCATCCCGGCTTAACCTGCCTAGGTTGACCGGGCACGGGGATTAAGAAAAAGCAGATTTTGTGGAATCTTTGACTTTTTTAAAGGTGGAGATTGAGAATGGAGATTTTGAGGGTGGAGATTGTGAGATAAATTTGCTATTTATGGGGTAGGCAGGTTAAGGTAGGACAAACTAAAATGGCAAGTAGGCAGGTTAAGCTGGGACGGAGGTAGTATATATTATTGTAAGTAGAATTTTACTAAATAGGTTATATAAATAATATGTAGACATAATGACATGTTGTTGACTTGGTCTAGTGGTTAAAGCTTGGAACCCCATTCTAGAGGTCTCAGGTTCGAAACTAAGGTTGGGCAAATTTTTAAAAATTTTGCTGAAAAAAAAAAAAAAAAAAAAAAAAAAAAAAGGATTTGGCGCTGCGCGAGATTCTCGCCAAAATCTCGCGAAATCTCGCGAATTTTCAACAAAAACCCATTACTGAGTAATATCGTCTCGGGAGAGCGGATTTGGCGAGTTTTCGCCGAAATCTCGCGATTTTTTAATACTTGGTCACAAATCAAATAGCCTTGTAATAAAAAATAAAATAAAATTGGTGAAAATATTTTAAAATGTAAAGAATTGCGTTTCAAAGATTCGGGGTATCACAGTATACTAACTATTATGCATCCTATCTAACATCAACTTAATATAAATTAACAAAATAACTAAATTTCTAAATCTATATAAATTAAAAAAATAAGAATGAAAAGTATTAAAGAAGATGTAATTTCTCCAACATTCTATAAGTTGATTCAAGAGGTTATAAAGTAATTTCTCAAAAGCTTATAAGTTAATAGTGTGTTTGAATAAAAGAGCTTATAAGCTTTAAATTGAGTGGAGTGATTTAACTATGAATGTAGGGGACTACTTTGAAAACAACTATTAAACACATATTTCAAGTAGTGAGGGAAGTGTGTGTATTGTGTACAGTGTGTGTAATGAGTGTATTTTGTGTGTATTGAGTGGGAAGTGTGTGTATTATACGAAGTGTATGTCTTTTGCGTGTAGTGTGTGTATCATGTGTGGAGTGTGTGCAATGTGTGTGAAGTGTGTCTGTAGTGCGTGTGGTGTGTGAAGTGCGTGTGAAGTGTGTGTGAAGTGCGTGCGAAGTGTGTGTAGAATGAAAAATATTGAGTGTAACTATTAAGATATTAAAAGAAGTTGGACTAGAGGAGGTTATTTTTTTTTGGAGCTTATAAGCTCTAAGAGCTTATTTGTACATCTTATAAGTTATTTAACATCTTATTTTATTAAACACATTTGAAGAGTTTATAAGTTCTCAAACATCTTATAAGATATTTTGAGGAGTTTATAAGCTCAGCTAAACACCGGCTAAATAGTATGTTGGACTTATGAATTCAAGTCTGAAGTTCTTTCCTTAAACAATATAAATGTAAATAACAGAACAAAGATAGGAAAATAACGTTTTTTTTTTTCTTTTCCTTTCCAACCTAAAAGTGATTCTAATAAGACAAGATATTGAATACAGAAATAACAAGAGTTGCTTCAAAAATAAAAAAATTCAAAATAGCACAAACCTTTACTTCTAAGATTTTCTTTACAAACAATTAAATTCTATTATTATTACGTTGGCTCTGAGGGATGTACTTCTTGAGCCAAAGAGGCTTCCCATTCACCATGAATTTCACTACTTCTAGGTCGCCCATCACCATTCTGGGAAAATCTTTTGTAGTAAAAACTAGTTTCCCAAACGTGGGATGCCTATTATGCCCATTATGCACATACACCCGTTTCACATTGTACTCTCCAAACAACCTAATACATGTATAAAATCAAATCTTAATTAGGTACCTAAATATGTGTGAAGGAAGAACTACGTGTAAAAAAGGGAATATTAGCCGCTAACCAACTTTATTTTGTCGTGTGAGCCATTGCTTTAAAGTCGTCGCTATTACAATTTGCGACAACTTTTATATACCACAACAAACTTTTGTGGCAAAAATATCTGAATTTGTCGCTAATTTAAAAAATTATAAAATAATACTAAGAAAACTATTTGCAAAAGGATAAACCTCTCTAGAGAAGTTTGCTACGGTATACCATACATAATTATTCATACTGTTATAGTACCGAAATTTTTGATATACCGACAATTTGGTACTGAAATTTCAAAATACGAAATATTGTGTCAATATCGGTAAATATCATTTTTTATCGTTAATTTTGGTATATACCTAAACCATTAGAAATTTAGTAGCAAAATATTGAAAAAGATTGGTATATCGAGACACCGAATTTTTTCAGATAATCGGTATATACTATAAAAATGAAAATTTGTTGTAAAAGAGTTAACTGCTTACCAGCTTTATTTCGTCACCAGAGTCTTCTTTTGAAGTCGTCGCTATTACGCGACGAATTTTTATGGTAAAAATAACTAAATGTGGCGATAATTTATAAAATTTTAAAATGATATAAAGAAAAATATTTGCAAAGGATACGATAAATTTAATTAATAAATGGTACATGTTATGTAAGTGTTGGTAGAATGAAGTTAACTTAACAAACTACATCTAATTCGTATGCAACATATTACAACAGAAAATAGTAGGAAGAATTTTAAGTCTTGACTTTCTATTCTACATACCTGATAAAATATTGGGAAATTTCCCACCACCTAAGTGGTGCACCATTCGACAATGTCATAAATAATGATCTCTCATCCACATTGAATGATTTAGGCACGTGTTGCACACGAGCGTTAGCGGGCACAAATGGCTCGGCATATGGGTTTAGCTTGGCCATGATGGTATGGACGAATTTTAGAACTGCTATAATTTTTTCGTTGATTAATTAACCTAAGAATATTGCAAGTATTTCTAAGAAAAAGATATTTCTTGCATATATATATATATATATATATATATATATATATATATATGTATATATATGTATATATTATAGGAAGTAATGGGAGTTGAAATTGTGAACAGGCTTGATTTGGAAAAAAATTAAGTGATGCAACAATTCAATGTAAGTATATTTGAAATTTGTCTTAAGAGTATAAGTATTAATATTTATAAATGGGATTCCTAAATTGCTTAGACTTCATTATTAAATTCATTGTAAATTGACTGATTGTGTATTTTAATACTTCAACAAATTTAATGAAATTCTAGTAGTGAAAAAAAAATTCAAACCGCAAAAGGAATATGCAATAAATGAAAAATCATTATAGGTAAAGCACATATTTGATTATTTAGTAGCTAATAAGATCAGTAGATTCAATTTTCTTGATTTTGCCCAAATGATATAGTGCTAAGATTTTTTAGGGGGGAAAAATTAATATGAATAATTTTGAGTAAATGATGATAAATATAGTTAATGGTGTAAAGAGTGATTTTTCACTTTTTTTATTTAGTCTGCTTATTATTGGCCGTAAAGATATCGCGTATTTTGTAAATTCATAAGTCCTATTATGAACAAAACTTTAAGGGGATTTGAGTGGAATAATAGTGATAAATTTGAAGTCCATGCACTACAACATGTATGGCCTCTAACATTCAAAATATGTTATTTAATATCCCTAAAGTGAAACTATAGGTAGTAGGTAATATTTTTCGGCGTCAGATTTACCTGTGCTAAAAGTCTAGGTAACACTTTTTGATAACATTTAGTAATATCTTTTACGAGTGTTACATGTTAGTCTATTATTTGTAACATTTTATAGTAACACTTGAAAAATGTTACATATGATGCATATGTAACACCTTTTGCGTTGAAATGTAATACCTTTTAAGTATCATTTTTATATATATGATAGGGTTAATATAAATTTGCACCATGAATTTTGGGCCTTTTTTTCGTTTTTAATGTTTAATATTGGGATTCTTAAATTGCTCATATTTTATTATTAAATTCTTCTAGTGAAATGAAGGAAATAAAAATTCAAACCGCTAAAGAAATATGCAATAAATCAGTATCGAGAAAGTACAGATTTGACTATTTAGTAGTTATTAAGGTAATTAGATTTAAGTTTCTTTATTTTGTCCAAATGATCTCAGAATTTTTTCGGAGGGAAAAGTTAATATGAAAAGTTTTACTCAATGATGATAAATATAGTTATTGGTGTTAAGAGTACTTTTTTGGACTTTCTTTTATTCGGTTTGCTTATTATTGGCCATAAAGATATCACATATTTTTTAAATTCAAAGTTTTATTATGAACAAAACTTTGATCAAAATAAGTGGTAAATTCGAAGTCCATGCACTACAACATATATGACTTGTAACATTCAAAAAATTGTACTTAATAGCCCTAAAGTGATACTATAGATAATAGGTAATATTTTTTGGTGCCGCATTTACATGTGCTAAAAGTCTATGTTCACACTTTTGATAGTATTTATAACATTGTTTATGAGTGTTACATATTAATCTATCATTTATAATATTTTATAGAAACACTTCAAAAATGTTACATATGATGCATATGTACCACGATTTGCGTTGGAATGTAACACATAACATTTTTATATCTATAATAGGGTTAATATATCAATTTGCACACTGAACTTTGGGCATTTTTTAAATTTTTAATTTAAACTATGTTTTGCAACAGATAATAATCTATACTCCACTACAGCGAAGAATTAAGACGAGAAAAATAAAAAAAATTAAAATCATGAAATTATTTAAAAAATCTAAAAATGATGTAAATATTAGAAAAATATTTTTAAATTCTAAAATTAATTAAAATGTCAGAAAATTAACTGAAAATAATATTTAATAAAAATAATTTGAAAAAAATACATAATAATTATTCAAATGAATGGGCTACAGTTGTACCCCAAGATAAGTTGTTGTTTTTTTTTCTCTTATGTAAGGGGCCGCTGCATTTTAATGTGCGCATGTCACAACTAATTAATAGCATTTATGGACTGTGTCGTCTCTAATGAATATCCCTGTAACCTTGGTCAACGTTTCTCCCTGTTAGAACAATAGATTGATCTAATAGTTAGTCTTCAGGACTCTGCTCTTCATTCTCATTAATTTCTTCCATTGTCATCGTCATGATTCACTTCTATCTTATATGTCTCCATCACCCTATGAAATTATATAATTAACATTATCTATAATTAACATCACCCTAAAAGATTACATGTGTTATGTATTATTTTAATACATCTTGTTGTTGGCATATTTTTTGTCAAAATATCTTTCATATTTATGGTTATTTATATTTATATATGTGGGAGTTAATTATTTTATTGGGAACAGATAACAAGCAAATCCAGTTGAAACAAGGAGAAGATAAGACAACATAAAATCTTAAAGATATGGTAAAACTGGATATCTCGTGAAGATTTTGTGGGAATACAATAAGCATTATGAAGGAAACAAAATCCTTCTTGATATGATTAATGAAGAAGCGTGTGATTTGAACCGAAAAAGAGAGAAAGGCGTGAAGAGAAAAAGAGAGAGAGTAGAAGATTGGTGAAGCAAATCTTGAAGATTATATTCACATTGTGGTAGCCTTATCACACATGGAAAAGGTTTTAGGCTTTCTTAATTACCAATTCAAGTTGTATATAAATATGAGGAACAGTATTCATTGGAGGTATCGAGTATTTGAGAGACAACAACACAAATATTCTATATACTTGAGGATATTATTTCGGTGATATTCTCGTCCATCAATGTTATAACAGAATTTATGTGTCGAGTGTTCTGATCAAAATTGTAGTGAGGAGTTGAGTTCTACACTCGAATGAGTCATGAAGTTAGATATAACTGCTGGTTAGGGTTGGTTATTCAGTTTGGTCATAAGTTTAATTTGGATTTTTGTGCGTGAGTGCTATGACATCCGGTTACAACAGAAGGTTCTTGGTGGGAGAAGAAGCTTCAAGATGAGCTCAGGAGAGCTTGTTCGATCTTCGATGGTTTCCCGTGTCAGTGTCGGCCAAGTAGACGAGAGTGGCCAGACATTATTAGTAATAGAATAGGTTAGGTATTAGATAGTGGAGTCTCTATGTAAAACATAGTCTATACTGAAACTTTATCAATAATATAAAGTTCGAGGGGTCCGAGGGATTCGGCCCAGTATATATCTTGGTGTTTGTATTTATATTGGACTCATAACTGTTTAGTTCTTATTTGATACCTCAGTCTGAATCCGAATTAAGTGTTATAACATATAGTAGGTGCAGGCTATTAAATTTCAACATAAAAAAAGAAAAACAACTGAAAGTACTATTAGTAAAATTGCATACTAGACTTTATTCTGCATTATTACTATATGGTTTGGTGGACCTTTAAATAATGAACAAACATCTCAGAAGGAAGTTGTTGTCATAAGATGTTCATAATTTCTTCTACTGCATCTTTCTTGGGGTTTATATGGATGCAAAAACTCATCTGAAATAAGAACACTAAACTTAAGAGACACCTCTACTGTTTTGATTCGCCTACCTAAAAGTGTATGATATTTTTGATTTAGTACTTCCACCATCTGATTCTATATAACCAAAATATTTGAGAGAGTTTGTAATGACAATATTAATTTAAGTACATTTGAAATAATAATATAAAAGAAATCCATCCAAACAATGTCAATAGATTCACCATTATGAATTTCAAATTCTTTGTCAAGTCTTTTATTCTAAATGCAATGGATTATATCCACCATCAATATGAACAAATCATCTATAATGACAGTAATAATAATAAGATGCAAAACTAGAACATGTCATTTGGTTAATAATGACATATGCCACTATCATTGTCACTTGTAAGCTCTAAAATAATTAATCTCATACTATCATTTACTTTTTTCAACTACAGTTTACATACGAGGTCTATAATAAGTAGCTATTAGAGAAAAAACATGTAATACTAGGTCTCTTGGAATCTTACCGAATCCCTTATAACTCCAAATCCTATCATGAGAATTGTGAATGATGTGATATTGTTCCCCACTATTCAAAAAATTTATCAGAGACTATAAGTTCATTATGCTGAGAGAAGATCGCATTGATGCTCGCTTACAGATTGCCAAAGAATTGCATAAACATGTATTGGCTGCAATAGTCTTGACCCCTCCCAGTTTTATTAACTAGAAGTTGAGTAGACGCACATATAAAAGTTCGACAAAGATTAACCAATCTATAATTGACGAATGAGAAGAATCTGCAACACGAGATTAGCCACCATAGGACACTGCTTCATTGGTGGAGCCACCATATGAAGTTGTTACATTGGTGGGGATGGGCGGGTATAATGGGGAATTGTTTTATGTCATTCATTGTACGAAAGATTGAAGTTATAAGGAATTCACCAAGATTTAGAGACCTAGTATTAGATGCCTTTTGAGTGGGTCTCATCTGCACCAAGTGCACATAAGCTTAGGGTGCACTCCCCTTTATAATGCATGGATTTAAAAAAAGAATGTTGAACTATAATTTAATATAAATTCACGTCTGCCAAAATGGGCCTTCGTGCGACCCGGTGGATCGGTATTTCTTTAATGTAGCGATGTATAATACATAGATTAAATGTGTATCTGGATAACATATGTATGTTATGGCCTAGCGGTCACTCAGGTGGTGTAATAGGCGCGAGAAGTCCTACGTGTTTAATTAACAAAAAATGGGTTGTGATCTAGTGGTTAGGAATACGATGCATATAGGCGAAAGGTCATGGGTTCAAATCCTGCACCTTTCAATTTTAAAATTTATTTTTATCGATTATCTTCTTTATGTCTAATTTATATTATATTAATTATTATTTTATATATTAATATATAAAAGTAATAATAATAATAATAATAATAATAATAATAATAATAATAATAATAATAATAATAATTAGTAAGAAAATATTATTCAATTAAATAATAAAAATAAAATTATAATTTTTATAATTATATTTTTTAATTTTAGAATTTGTAATTATTTCTTTTCTTTTATTTTTCTTTTTATATATTTGCAATTTTTTATGTATATATAGTTTATAAATTGTTTTCTTTACGAAATAATTTATAAATTAGTAAAAATAATTAGTAAATAAATATTAAATAAATTTATAAGTTAATATAATTTTATTTTTTTAATGTTGATTTTTTAATTATTTCTTGTATGTTCATTTTTCTATTTTATTTGTATTTTGATTTACAAGTTATACCACTTGCATAAAAAAATAATTTTTTTAGTAAAACTAATTATATTCGATGAATAAATTATACCTTTTGGAGAAACAAGGTATACTATATCGAATCTGCTGCAACAAAAAGACAAAACTAAAATCAAAGAATTGCAAATTATATTGTTCCAATAAAGAAATTATCCTTTTTGGTAAGACAAATAATACTTTATGATTAAATAAGTTATAATATATTGGATTCACCACAATAAAAAGGAAAAAATAAAATAATACAATTAAAAAAAACCATATGATTCTGGTAAACAAAGTATACTTTCTGGTAAAATAAGTTATACTGTATCGGATCTGCCACAACAAGAAGAAAAAAACAAAAACAAAAAAGTATACTATATCGAATCCACCGCAACACAAATAAAGAAAAAAGAAATTAAAAATTTAAGAGTTACAAATTATACCGTTTCGATAACAAATTATATTGTTGGGTAATATAAGTTAAACTATAACACACATATACGCTACTACAAAAAGGGAAAAAAAAAACTATTAAAAAAAATTCGATTCCGATAAATAAATTATAATTTTTTTAAAACAAGTTATAATGTATCCAATCCACCATAATAAACAGAAAAAAATAAAAAAACTTAAGTTTTTCAAATTAAATTGTTTTAATAAACAAATTATACTCTTTGGTATATAAGTTATACTATATCGAATTCACCACAACATAAATAAAAATTCAAAAATCAAAGAAATACAAATTATACTATACTAATAAATAAATTATCCTTTTTGGTATAACGGATAATATCTTATGGTTAAATAAGTTATCCTATAACGGATCCGCCACAATGAAAAGAAAACACATCATAAATTAAAAAATTTAGAAAATATATTATTCAGGTAAACAAATTATACCTTTTGACTAAATAAGTTATACTGTAAAAGATCCGCCAGAACAAGGAGAAAGAAGCACAAAAAATTATACTATATCAAATCCGCCATTACAAAAGGAAAACAAATTAAAAACATAAGTGTTACAAATTATGTTGTTTTGATAAACAATTTATACTATTTGGTAATACAAGTTATACTATATCGAATACACCACTATACAAAGAAAAAAAAAATAGAGAATTAAAAAATTATGCTTTTAAGGTAAATAAATTATACTATTTGATTAAACAAGTTGTACTATATTGTATCCGCAACAACAAGAAAACAAATAAATATAATAAATATGATAAAAAATTGAAAACAAAAAGTATAGTATAATTTGTTTAACCAAAATGTATTATTTGTTTACCTTAATGGTGTAACTTGTAAATAAAAAAAATTAAAAATTAAATAAACAAAGATAAAGAATATAAAAATAGAGTAATAAAATTAAGAAAATAAATCATAACAAGTTATAATTTTATTGTTATTATCTAATTAATTTTTGTATATTAATAGTTAATATTAATATATAATAAGTTGAAATATAAATCAGATAATTATCAAAATTGTAAAATAAATCAGAATATTAATTTGTAGAATGTGAGATTTGAACCCTTGACCAAAAGGTTATAAAAGCAAAACATACAAACCATCAAACCACCAAGCTCTTTATAGAAACATATAATGTTATTGTATAAATTTAATTAATCTATTAATGAAGATAAAATGATCAACAAAAATTCGTAGGCACACAAGGTTTTGAACCTGTGACCTAAGGACATCAGTCTGCCCAAACAATTTGACCATCAATGACTTTCAAACAAACGAGACTATGGTTCATATAATTAGTCGTTGAGTAATCAGAAGAAAAAAAAAAGAAAAAAGAAAAAAGAAAAAAAAAGGGCGTAAATTCGGGGCAATCTATTCTTGTGTATATATATATATATTGTACCACTTTTCAGAATGAAGGAAATCCTCTCATTTCTCTTTACCCATTTTTTCTTTCATAAAAATCTTTCACATTGGTAACTCTTTTATTAGTTGTCACCATGAATTGTTGTGTTCTTTAAAAGTAAAATAAAATATAAATTTTGTGAAATTAGAGAGGAGGGCGCGTGTTTTTGAAAACTTGTGGGCAACTAATTTATGTGTTTAAATATATACAACTGGTTAACTAATTTATGCGCGTGTAGTGTGTGAATCTTGTGCGGAGTGTGTGCAATGTGTGTGAAGTGTGTCTGTAGTGCGTGTGGTGTGCGAAGTGCGTGTGAAGTGTATGTGGTGTGCGAAGTGCGTGCGAAGTGTGTGTGAAGTGCTTGTGAAGTGTGTGCAAAGTGTGTGTAGCATGAAAAGATTCAGTGTAACTATTAAGATATTAAAAAAGGTTGGACTAGAGAAGGTTATTTTTTTTGGAGCTTATACGCTCTAAGAGCTTATTTTTACATCTTATAAGTTGTTTAAAATCTTATTTTATTGATCACATTTGAAGAGTTTATAAGTTCTCAAACATCTTATAAGATATTTTGAGGAGCTTATAAGCTCGGCTAAACACCGGCTAAATAGTATGTTGGACTTATGAATTCATGTCTTAAGTTCTTTCCTCAAACAATATAAATGTAAATAACAGAACAAAGATAGGACTATAACGTTTGTTTTTTCTTTTTCTTTCCAACCAAAAAGTGATTCTAAAAAGACAAGATATTGAATATAAAAATAACAAGAGTTGCTTCAAAACAAAAAAATTCAAAATAGCCCAGACCTTTACTTCTAAGATTTCCCTTACAAACAATTAAATTTGATTATTATTACGTTGGCTCTGAGGGATGTACTTCTTGAGCCAAAGAGGCTTCCCATTCACCATGAATTTCACTACTTCTAGGTTTCCCAACACCATTCCGGGAAAATCTTTTGTAGTAAAAACTAATTTCCCAAACGTGGGATGTCTATTAAGCCCATTATGCACATACACCTGTTCCACATTGTGCTCTCCAAACAACCTGTTACATATATAAAATGAAATCTTAATTAGGTACCTGAATATGTGTGAAGCAAGACATGCATGTAAAAAACGGAATATTAGCCGCTAACCAACTTTATTTCGTTGTGAGGGCCATTGCTATAAAGTCGCCGCTATTACAATTTGCGACGACTTTTATATACCACAATAATCTTTTGTGGCAAAAATATCTGAATTAGTCGCTAATTTACAAAATTATAAGATAATATTACGAAAATTATTTGCAAAAGATAAAAAATCTCTACAGAAGTTTGCTCCGGTATGCCGTACAGAATCATGCATACTGTTATAGTCCTGAAATTTTTGATATACCGAAAATTTGGTACTGAAATTTTAGAATACGAAATATTGTGTTAATATCGGTAAATACCGTTTTTTGTCGTTAATTTTGGTATATACCGAAACTGTTAGAAATTTAGTACCAAAATATTGAAAAAAATTGATATATCGAAATACCAAATTTTTTCCAGATAATTGGTATATACTATAAAAATGAAAATTAGTTGCAAAAAAATTAACCGCTTACCAGCTTTATTTCGTCGCTAGAGCCATCTTATGAAGTCATTGCTATTAAGTGACGATTTTTTATGGTAAAAATATTTAAATTTGTTTATAATTTATAAATTTTAAAATGATATAAAGAAAAATATTTGCAAAGGATACGATAACTTTAATTAATAAATGGTACATGTTATGTAAGTGTTGGTAGAATGAACTTAACTTAACAAAAAAAATCTAATTCGTATGCAACATAATTACACACAAAATAGTAGGAAGAATTTTAACTCTTGACTTTCTATTCTACATACCTGATAAAATATTGGGAAATTTCCCAACGCCTAAGTGGTGAACCATTTGAGAATATCATAAATAGCAATCTCTCATCCACATTAGATGATTTAGGCGCGTGTTGCCCACGAGCGTTAGTGGGCACAAATCGCTCGGCATATGGGTTTAGCTTGTCCATGATGGTATGGAGGAATTTTAGAACTGCTATAATTTTTTCGCTGATTAATTAACCTAAGAATATTGCAAGTATTTCTAAGAAAAAGATATTTCTTGCATATATATATATATATATATATATATATATATATATATATTATAGGAAGTGATACGGAGTTGAAATTGTAAGTATATTTGAAATTTGTCTTAAGAGAAAAGGTATTGATGTTTATAATTGGATTCCTAAATTGCTTAGATTTCATTATTGAACTCATTGCAATTTGACTGATTGTGTATTTTAATAATTCAACGGATTTAATAAAATTCTTGTAATGGAAAATAAAATTCAAACTGCACAAGGAATATGTAATAAATGAAAAATCATTATAGGTAAAGCACATATTTGACCATTTAGTAACTAATAAGATCATTAGATTCAATTTTCTTGATTTTGTCCAAATGATATAGTGCTCGGATTTTTTCTCGGAGGGAACAATTAATATGAAGAAATTTGAGTAAATGATGATAAATATAGTTAATCGTGTAAATAGTGATTTTTCGCTTTTTTTATTTAGTCTGCGTATTGTTGGACGTAAAGATATCACGTATATTCAAAATTTATGTGTCTTATTACGAACAAAACTTTAATGGGATTTGAGCGGAATGAAAGTGATAAATTTGAAGTCCATGCATTCCAACATATATGGCCTCTAACATTCAAAATATGTTACTTAATATCCCTAAATTTAAACTATATGTAATCGGTCATATTTTCCGGTGTCGGATTTACCTGTGCTAAAAGTCTATGGTAACACTTTTTGATAACTATTTACTAATATCTTTTACGAGTGTTACATATTAGTCTATCATTTGCAATATTTTATACAAACACTTCAAAAATGTTACATATGATGCATATGTAACACCTTTTGTGTTGAAATATAATACCTTTTCAATATCATTTATATATATATGATAGGGTTAATATCACTTTGCACCACGAATTTTGGGCCTTATTTCCGCTTTTAATGTTTAATAATGGGATTCCTAAATTGCTAAGATTTCATTATTAAATTCATTGTAATTTGATTGATTGGGTATTTTAATAATTCAACAGTTTTAATGAAATTCTACTGGTAAAATGAAAAAAAATAAATAAATGATGATAAAGGTATCGAGAAAGCACGGATTTGACCATTTAGTAGTTATAAAGGTAATTAGATTTAAGTTTCTTTATTTTGTCCAAATGATCTCAGAATATTTTCAGAGGGAAAAGTTAATATGAAAAGTTTGACTCAATGATGATAAATAGTTATTAGTGTTAAGAGTGCTTTTTTGGACTTTCTTTTATTCAGTCCGCTGTTATTGGCCGTAAAGATATCACGTATTTTTTAAATTCATAAGTTTATTTATGAAAGAAACATTGAGCAAAATAAGTGGTAAATTTGAAGTCCATGCATTACAACATATATGACTTGTAACATTCAAAAAATTGTACTAAATAGCCCTAAACTGATACTATAGATAATAGGTAATATTTTTTGGTGTCGCATTTACGTGTGCTAAAAGTCTATGTTTACACGTTTGATAGTATTTATAACATCTTTTATGAGTGTTACATATTAATCTATCATTTATAATATTTTATAGAAATACTTCAAAAATGTTACATATGATGCATATGTAACACGTTTTGCGTTGGAATGTAACATATAACATTTTTATATCTATGATAGGGTTAACATATCAATTTACACCTTAAACTTTGGGCATTTTTTACATTTTTAACCTAAACTATGTTTTGTATCAGATAACAACCTATACTCCACTACAGCGAAGAATTCAGACAAGAAAAATAAAAAAAATTAAAATCATGAAATCATTTAAAAAATCTGAAAATGAAGTAAATATTAGAAAAATATTTTTAAATTCTAAAATTATTTAAAATGTCAGAAAATCAACTGAAAATAATATTTAAAAAAATAATAATTTTCATTAAAAATGGTTTTTTTTTTTTAAGTTTTAAATTTCAAAAATAAATTTTTATTTTCTGAAAAGGATTTTAAAATTTTAATTTTTCTGAATTAAAAAGTCTACTTATTTATAAAATTATATTTTATTAAAAAATTATTTTCTGAATTCTAAATAACTTTGATATGTATAATTTATAGTCTTTTAAGAAAATTTACACCTTTAAAAAATACTTACAACATTTCATAGATACCTTAAATGAGTGTTTTAGATTCAAAATATTTTTTAGATTTTTCAACCTATTTGGATAATCCTTTTATAAGTCTCTATATCTTGTTATGCATTGTTCTAGAATTTGAAAAACATACATAATAATAATTCAAATAAACGGGAGAAGTTGTTTTTTTCTTTTTTCTTTTTTTTTTTTTTTTTTATGTAAGGAGCAGTTGCATATTAACGTGCGCATGTCACAAATAATTAATAGCATTTGTAGACTGAGTTGTTTCTAATGAATATCCCCGTAACCTTGGTCAACGTTCCTCCATGTTTGAACAATAGATTGATCTAATAGTTAGTCATCATCACCTTACTTTTCATTCTCAATAATTTCTTCCATTGTCATCGTCATGTTTCACTTCCATCATATGTGTCTCCACACCCTATAAAATTATATAACTAACATTATTAATAGCGTACTTGTAATAATATCTATGATCAATCAAAATATATAATGAGGCATCTACAAGATAAATAATCTAAAAGATTACATGTGTTACTTATTATTTTAATACATCTTGTTGTTGGCATATTTTTTTTGTAAAAATATCTTTTATATTTTGGTTATTTATATTTATATATGTGGGAGTTAATTACTATATTAGGTACAGATAACAAGCAAATCCAGTTGAAACAAGGAGAAGATAAGACAACATAAAATCTTAAAGATATGGTAAAACTGGATATCTCGTGAAGATTTTGTGGGAATACAACAAGCATTATGAAGGAAACAAAATCCTTCTTGATATGATTTATGAAGAAGCGTGTGATTTGAAGAGAAAAAAAGAGAGAGAGAGTAGAAGATTGGTGAAGCAAATCTTGAAGATTATATTCACATTGTGGTAGCCTTATCACACATGGAAAAGGTTTTGGGCTTTCTTAATTACAAAGTCAAGTTGTATATAAATTTGAGGCATAGTACTCTTTGGAGGTGTCGAGTATTTTGAGAGAAAACAACAGAAATATTCTATATATTTTGGTGATATTCTCGTCAAGCAATGTTATAACATAGTTTACGTGTTGAGTGTTCTAAGCGAAATTGTAGTGAGGAGTTGATTTCTACACTCGAATGAGTCATTAATTTAGATATAACTGCTGGTTAGGCTTAGTTATTTAGTTTGGTCATAAGTTTTGATTTTTGTGCGTGAGTGTTATAACATCCGGTTACAACAGAAGGTTCTTCGTGGGAGAAGAAGCGTCAAGACGGGCTCGGGAGAGCTCGTTCAACCTTCGGTAGTTCGTCGTGTCAGTGCCGGCCAACTTTAGCAAGAGCATAAAGTTCGAGGGGTATGAAGAATTCGGCCTCGTATATATCTTGGTGTTCGTGTTTATATTTGATTCATAATTGTTTAGTTTTTATTTTATATCTCAGTCTGATTCCGAGTTTTGTGTTATAACATATAGGAGGTGCATGCTATAAAATTTCAAGATGAAAAAAGAGAAAAAAAAAAAAAAAAAAAAAAAACTGAAAATACTATTTGTAAAATTGGATGCTAGACTTTATTCTGCATCATTGCTATATGGTTAGATGGACCCTTGAATAATGAACAAACATCTCAGAAGGACGTTGTTTTCGTTATATTTTCATCATTTCTTCGAATGCATTTTTCTTGGGGTTTATATGGATGCAAAAACTCATCTGAAATAAGAACACCAAACATAAAAGACACCTCTACTGTTTTGATTCGCCTACCTAAAAGCCTACAATATTCTTGATTTGGTACTTCCACCATCTGATTCACATAACCAAATATTTGAGAGAGTTCGTAATGACAATATTAATTTAAGTACATTTAAAATAATAATATAAAAGAAATCCATCCAAACAATGTCAATAGATTCACCATTATGAATTTCAAATCCACTGTCAAGTCTTTCATTCTAAATGCAATGGATTATATCCACCATCAATATGAACAAATCATCTATAATATTTTTTCATAAAACTAATTATATTATGTCGATAAATAAATTATACCTTTTGGTGAAACAAGGGATACTATATCAAATCCGCCGCAACAAAAAGGCAAAACAAAAATCAAAGAATTACAAATTTTATTGTTCCAATAAAGAAATTATACTTTTTGGTAAGACAACACTTTACGATTAAATAAGTTATAATATATTGGATTCACCACAATAAAAAGGAAAAAAAGAATAATACAATTAAAAAAATATATTATTCGGGTAAACAACCCATACTTTCTGGTTAAATAAGTTATATTGTATCGGATCCGCCACAACAAGAAGAAAATGACCAAAAAAAAAAAAGTACTCCCTCCGTCTCGGCCTAATTGTCCAACTTGTCATATTTGTTTGTCCCAAGCTAATTGTCCAAGCCCATAAATAGCAAATTCTCTCATAATCTCCACCCTCAAAATCTCTACTTTTAATCTCCATATTTGAAAAAGTCAAAGATTCCACAAAATCTATTTTCTCTTAATCTCCGTGCCCGGCCAAGGTTGGACAATTAGGTCGGGACGGAGGGAGTATTATATATCGAATCCGCCGCAACACAAATAAAAAAAAAAAGAAATTAAAAATTTAAGAGTTACAAATTATACCATTTCGATAACAAATTATACTATTGGGTAACATAAGTTAAACTATAACACACATATACACCACTACAATAAGGAAAAAAACAATTAATAATCATAATAATAATAATAATAATAATAATAATAATAATAATAATAATAATAATAATAATAATAATAATAATAATAATAATAATAATAATAATTAAAAAAATATTCTGTTCCGGTAAATAAATTATACTTTTTGGATAAACAAGTTATAATGTATCCAATCCACCATAATAAACAGAAAAAAAAATTAAAAACTTAAGTTTTTCCAAATTAAATTGTTTCAATAATCAAATTATACTCTTTGGTAATACAAGTTATACTATATCAAATTCACCACAATATAAATAAAAATTCAAAAATAAAAAAAAATACAAATTATACTCTACCAATAAATAAATTATCCTTTTCGGTATAACGGATAATATTTTATGGTAAAATAAGTTATCTATAACAAATCAGCCACAATAAAAAGAAAAAACATCATAAATTTAAAAATTTAGAAAATATATTATTCTGGTAAACAAATTATACCTTTTGGTTAAATAAGTTATATGTAATGGATCCGCCAGAGCAAGAAGAAAGAAGCACAAAAAATTATACTATATCGAATCCGCCATTACAAAAGGAAAAATATTAAAAACTTAAGTGTTACAAATTATGTTGTTTTAATAAACAAATTATACTATTTGGTAAAACAAGTTATACTATATCAAATACACCACTACAAAAAGAAAAAAAAATAGAGAATTAAAAAATTATGTTTTTAAAGTAAATAAATTATATTATTTGATTAAACAAGTTGTACTATATTGTATCCGCAACAACAAGAAAATAGAAAAAATAAAAAATTGAAACAAATAAATATAATAAATATGATTAAAAAAAAATTGAAAAAAAGCGTATGGTATAATTTTTTTTAACCAAAATGTATTATTTGTTTACCTTAATAGTGTAACTTGTAAATAAAAATAAAAATTAAAAATTAAATAAACAAAGATAATGAATATAAAATAGATTAATAAAATTAAAATAATAAAATTAAGAAAACAAATCATAACAATTTATAATTTTATTGTTATTATCTAACTAGTATTTGCCTGTGCGATGCACGGGAAGATGTTTATCAAAATGTTTTTAATTATAATTATTAAACGAAAAAAGGTATCAATCATATTTTGCTACGTAAACTAAAATATAGAATATAATCTAAAGTAAAAAAAGGTATTATGTAATAATGAAATATGTAATATTATTAATCGACGATTAATAACATAATGTGAATACAAGACATGTCACTACTAACATGAATTTTGAAACAAAATTAAACATAACTATCACAAATTCTGAAAAACTTCCTTATAGACAACATTTGTGGTGGTCTTTCTTTCCGGATCTTCGTCATCACATATTAAAATATTCAATCCCTTTCGATTCGTGACGCGAGAGACAGCAACATACAATTGGCCATGACAAAATACAGGTTTCTTAAAGAATAAACCAACATGGTTAAGAGACTGACCCTGACTTTTATTTATCGTCATCGCATAAGAAACGATAAATGAAAATTGTCTCCTTTGAAATATGAAAGGCATTCTTTTATCCGAAGGTGTCACAGATAACCGAGGAATCAGAACCTTTTCACCAGCATTATCCCCTGATATAACCTTTCCCTCAACCACGTGATCTCCAAGTTTTGTAAGCACCAGTCTAGTACCATTGCATAAACCAAGTGAACGATCTACGTTTCGTAATAACATAACCGGTGTACCAATTTTGAGATTTAATTCGTGATTGGGTAGTCCAGAACACTTGATTGAATTCAAAAATTCAGGTGTATGAAGATCATTTAGTAGATCTACATTCGCATCAGATTTGCACGGCGTATCCGAACTTAAGTACGTCCGACCTTGGGAGGTGTTCTTTGAAGTCATATATTCATTAATAGACTCAACAACATTCAAAGTTGGTGTCAATATAGCTCTACCATGTAAATAAGCAGTATCGTCACCCACTTTACCAAAATTTGGATACGTACTCTCAACAATCGTTGCAATGGGATTCTCACCACTGTGTAGCAATATATCTTCCGGGATGTCAATCGCAACTTCTCCATCATTTGGTCCACCAATAATACCATCACCAATACTCGCTATCCATTCAGAAAATGCTCTTAAATCCTGTCCTTCTGCATCATTAGGAAGATTCTGTAGTCTCATATTCTTTGTTAGTCGCAACACTTTAAAATGCTGCCACAAATAAGATGAATTGATGGTGGCATGCACTATATCTTGACGTGTACCCTTTGGCACTACAGGTAGAATTTGCCTGAAATCTCCGCCTAGCACAACACTCTTGCCACCAAATGGAATCTCCTTCTTCGTTATGTCTTGAAGTAATCTGTCCAAAGTTTCGAAACAATTTTTGTGCATCATCGGGGCTTCATCCCATATAATCAGCTTTGATTTCCCAATCATTTCAGCTAAAGGACTACCCAACGTTATACTGGATCCCGAATCCTCATGAACATTCAGTGGAATTTTGAAATGTGAGTGCCAAGTCCTTCCACCCGGCAATAGAAGTGATGCAATGCCGCTCGACGCAACATTCACAACTATTTCACCTCTGGATCGTATAGCAGCCGATAGTGTCCTCCAAATAAAAGTCTTTCTAGTTCCTCCGTAACCATATACAAAGAATGCTCCTCCATTATCAGAACTCACAGAATTTATAACAGTAGAGTAAACTACTTTTTGTTCGTCTGTCATATCAGCAAACAACTTCACATGCTCAGTAGATAGAGCTTTCCGATCATACATCAACTCATCAGCAATAAAACGATTTTCAGAACTTGACTCACTAGAGAAGTCAGCAATTGGCATAGGATCGTAATCAGAAAGACTTTCCGCGACTTCGAAGCGTCTTCTCAATCTCCACAAGAGTTAGAGTTTTTATTTCATCTTCACTTAGTTTCAAATCTACAAAACGAACATTAACTTTTCGTCAATATTCATACATCAACGATTTTAAATTTATAAAAGAAGTTTAACATTTAAATATACAACTTATATATATTTATACCTTGATTCTTCATATTGAGACGTTGTTTGTACAAAATGTCATCCGATAAATATTTCCAACATTGTTCCCATACATGTTCTGGACGACCAATTGAATTAGAGAATAAAAGCGTAACAAACAACCCTCTTAGGTGTTGGGCCGATGCCCAGTGACTTGCCTCTTCAATGACCTCAATATATTCCCTATCATCCTCCAGTAGACCCCTAGCAAAGCAAGCATCCCGATACGTCTCGTATTGTACAACACCCACCTTTTTAATATCAGCATAGCATGTGCAACCTTTAACAATGTTCAAGAGACACCTAGCGTAATATGGATCGCCGCATCCAGGTGGAACATAATGAAGCCTACCTATTGCTTTTCCCTTTTCTCTTTTCACCCATTCTCTATCCTTCTGCTTCCACACAAATTTTTGAGGAAACTGGCAATACGTTAACTCATTGGCCTCGGGGTATTTCTTATTCGCTTCAAACCATCCCAAAAACATACTTTTACTAACACTATGTCGTTCTACAATATTCTGCAATGGCTCATTTTCAGAGAATACAACAGACTGTTGATCTTCAAGATGAAAACTTAAACGTTCCACAGGAGGATAACGGTACTGAATTTCAAAACCAAAAATCCTCCAAGACGCTTCGCATGGCGATATGTAACGACAATCATAGTACATACTTATCTCGTCTACTGTATTGCCAGAAGCATTGTCGGCACTTGATTTGTAGAAGCCAGCTGTTACACGATCGTGACCTTTATTTATGTACTTGAATTAAGAATATTATTTAATAAATTACATGCTATAACAGTTCCGAAAAGTTTCTTACAACGAAGCTCGTTAATGAGTGAGTCTAATTTAATCTTGAACATCCTAACAATGATATCAGGTCGATCTTCCGGCTTCAAATGTTGTGCTTCTAGAAACCGGACGATTTCTGGCCACTTTGGATTACATGTAAAAGTAATAAATAAATCAGGATAATTTGCCCATCTGCAAATAGCCATTGCATCATGATAGCTCTGAATCATGTAGCGGGGTCCACCGGTATATGTTGAGGGCAATACAATTCTCAAACCCATAAAGCTAATATCAGTTTCTCCACGTAAAAGAGCATCTGCGAGACCACTGTATAGTTCTACACGCAACGCCTTTTGATTCAATCTGATAAACAACAGTCTGATTGATTTATAAAGATCAACGACAACTTGTTGGGTCAGCCTTCTGCTATTCAGAATTGTTGATATCTCAGATGACCTTTGTTGTAGGTGAAACACAGCAAACTCTCGCATGCTAACTTTTTTCCTACCACCAGCAGCAGATTCCCTACCATCAGCAAAAGGGATGTTTTCATTTTAACCGTCCTCTCCATAAGGAAACAACAATGGGTATTGAAGTCCTAAGTAAGATGAATGTAATTCATTTATGCGTTTCAATGTTCCACTTTGGGTTTCAACAATAATATCTCGATCTCCCAGCGCCCGATCAAGATCACCTACAACTAATGCTGCCACTTCTGATACAGCTAGAAGATTATATCTTCTACGATCAGTTGTTCTATCACTAACCAACTTGATTCTCACATCAGCACGTCCTTCTTCTGATATTTTATGTGCAGCCATCCTAAATGTTTTAACTAAAACATTATGCTCATCAAGCATACACTTCAACTCTCTGACCAGTTCAGAATGGAGAGTATCACAATTTCTTCTATTCCTACAAAACAAATATTAAGACATCATAATTTTTACAACATGCAAAAAAAAGATTGAAATATATATATAACAAAGGTGAGTTCAATAATGCGTTTAAGCTTCATTACCTCACAGCATTGATTCGATTTGATATTTCATTCTCAGTATCGTATATGTACAGCTGGGCAAACTTGGGCGTTGTCCCTTCAATTGGAAGTAAACTGCCAATAAGATGGTAATTTTGACCATGCAGTTGGAACACTGGTGGCCCACTACCTGTGTTCATGGTAGAATCTATCTTTCCACCCATAGATGTGAATGAGAACATGTTATTATAAGATCTTATATTTTCCAAGTAATGTTTGCTTCTTGCAGTTTGTCCTTCCAATAGTTCTTGTAGTAGCGGAGGAGGTGGAGTCAATAAGGGTAACTGAATTTTCCCTTTCATGCAACACAAACTGTATACTGGATAAACGGACTTTGGATAAGAAGTCAATTTCTCCTCAAACCAAAACATCGCGCCACAATGTTTGCAAATGTACGTGGTATCACCAAAGTCCAAATAGTCTGTGAAGAATTGAAAAAAATAAAAAACAAAAAGAAACATCCAATATTGAACAAAAAGCCATGTGTAATTATAATAATAATCAATTATCAATTATACCATAACAAAAAAATTAATTTATACCTATTGCGGCAGGATTATCGTTATGCGCCTTTTTTGGTTTTGCTGATGACAAAAAAAAAAGCATATCAGTCAATTAAATTATTTAGTCATTCAAATAAATATTAACTAATAAGAAAAATAATAAATTAAATTACAAATAAATAAATAAATTATCTTACACTTTCTCAATGATCTACTAGGCTTAGGTTTCTCAGTATTTATAACCGGAAGATCGCATACATCATCCGTCAAATCAACAATAAATGATTCATTTATTGAGCTTGTATTATCTCCAACATTATTTGAACTTCCTGTAAATTGTAAATTGAGAAAATAAAAGCCTAGTAAACCAAATTATGTTTTGTTCTATATTCAATCCATTTTTTGTATTTCAACATACTTATAACTTATCATTTCAGAACATGTTTACCTGCTATTTGATTACCAACAATTACCCCCCTTGATTGCTCATCGTCTTTTTTAATATTGTAAACTTCACCAATGGATTGACTGGTAGAGGTTTGAACTTGGGTGACTTCACCAACTTTTTCTAATCCACCAACTTCAGAAATAGAAATAAAATCATACATAATTGATTGATAAAAATTGTTTAACTTGAATAATCTCTATCTCTAACTCAATTTATCTCTTGCTGCTTCTCGATCCCTCACTATATCTGCCTCTCTCTCTCTATCTATATATATACATATGTATATATATGTATGTATAAAAACAAACATCTACTTACAAATAAGCATGAATACAATAATAACACCGAAAAGATTGAACTTACCATTAGTAATATCGCGGAAAGCAGTCCTTGAGAATGGATATGTCACGGTACTTAAATCCACATCATCACCGAACATAATACGCTTGCTACTTTTCGAGGAAGATGCAAAATTGCTAGAATTTACTGGAGTAGTGTCTTCTAAAAAATATATAGATTCCATAAATAACAACATAACACATGACTTTTGTAATTAAAATGAGTAATAGCTAAAGCAACCTTATATTACAAAATTGTTTAAACTATTTATATATAAAAAGTATTTCTTTTTATATATACGCGTATGGTGATATTTAGTATGTTTTTGGTGAATATTAATTAATTATATATTAATCAAAACTTATAAATACACTACAAGTTTATTAATGGGGTATAGATTGATATATAACACACCCAATAAAAAGATATTATTTCTTAGTTTATAAACGTTAAAGAAAAACAAAAAACAAAGATATAAAAAAAAAACATTTGGGTTCATTATTTCTTTTTTTTTATATATATATATAAATTAAAAAAACATTTGGGTTCATTATTTTAATATGCAAAATATAAATAAAAAATCACAAAACTCAAAAAAAGGAAAGAAAAAGGATGTCGTCGTGTCGACCCAGAAATAATATAAAATTATTAATTCAATTATACATTTTAAATTAAAATTTCATAATTCAATTGGTATAAAAATTTACTTTATTTGGTATACCAAACTTTTAATAGGCCTACTTGTAAAAAATTAGTTTTCAAACCGATGAATGTGTTTTTAGCAAAAACACAATTACACGAAAAATCTCGCATATTTTAAGCTAGTAATTCATTAAATAAATTACTTTATTTTTATGTGTATTAGCTAAATTCAATTAACATGAATCAAACAATTATATAATGTGCAATAACATAAATAAAAATATACCATAAGCTAAAGTAAGTACATATGACAAATTAAATCCAAACTTAATTATTTTATTATGGACAATGACAAATATTACATAAATATTTACAAATTTAATCAAATTATTACTACATCATATTTCAAATACTTGCCTCATATTTAAACTAATATCAATATTAGTTCAAAAATGGCCATAATCGGCCCAGACAAAAATTAATTCGGAAAAATGGGCCTGGCACAATTATAAAATACTAAATAGCAGCCCACTAACAACAATGATAAGATGGCCCAGATATAAAATGAAAGAAAAAAGAAAAATCGCTGAATAAACACATTTGAGCATTTTTAACCATTACACGATTTAAGGTGATTCACCATATTCTTCTAGATTAACTGTCCAACACTTTCATCTCTCATCCTTCATCAAGAAACCACACATTCTCTCACATTGCTAAATCCGTTCACTCATCTTCCATACGGATCCTCATCTTCTATACTGATCCGATTCAAAAGTTTCATACCAACGATTTCTATATCATACCTTCTCCAATCTACTGTTAAACCTAATCCCCTGTATCTTTTCGTTTGTTTAGCACCTCCCAAAACCCTAATTTCTGGAGCCCCGTCTACCAAATTCAAAAAAAATGGATGTTCAAGGCCAAACTCCAGCTCTACATCGTATATTATAGTAGATCGTCCAAATATGAGAGATCCGAACAATTTTATGAAGGTATTAAAACTTTCTTTAAATTTGTTGAAGTTCCTTGAGAAATTTATCATTAGTTTGTGATTCTGATTTAAATTTATGATGTTGCAGCTTGGTTTAAGGACAAAAACCACGGATTCATCAGTGCATGTTGATTTCGATAACTACAAAGTCAATATGGATGTCACCTGTATATTCACAATCATCAATCCAGGTTAGTTTTAACAGATCAAAAAAGTTTTGTTGCTTAAATCATTGTTTTTATTAATTATAAGTATTAATTTGTGATTTTTTTTCCCTTTTTTTCTTAATTCTGACTTGGTTATTTGATTCTGCTATTCAGATTTGGAAAGAGGAGGGATCAAGAAGGTCGTATTATTACATTTCTAAATTATCCCATAAACTGAACTCAACAGATAAGTGAACTAACATAATATTTGTTTATATTCATTGTATATTTAGCTTTGAATGAAAAGAGGATTGAAGTTATCAAAGTTCTTGTTTTAGTGCATGTTGAATAAGATAAATCCAAAGTGAAATCAGATTAATATGTGTTTTGTTTATTCACCTACTGCTTGACACCAGTTTAGGTGATACCACATGGGAATAATAAATTGTATGTTTTTTATATAATTTTTTAATCATGTAAACCATTATTGAAATGAATCTAAATGTTAATTAGGATAAATTAGTCATTTACTGAACTCTGCAAACTTATTTGATTAGGATTATTCATTATATATTTACCTTAACTCCTATTTAGATCTGAATATAATTATTATTATTTCAATGATTTGTTTTTTCAGTGCATTTGGAATTCGACATCTCCAAGGTGAATATGGATATCACCAGTATATCCAACTACACATAATTTCAGGTTAGTTGTAAGAGATCCAAAAGTTTTATTGTTTAAATCATTGTTTTTATTAATTATAAGTATTAGTTTGTGATTTTATCCATTTTGATTCTTAAATCTGATTGGGTTACTTGAATCTGCTATTCAGATCTAAAAAGAGGAGCGATGGTGAAGCTCATATTACTTGATTTTTAAATTATTCAGAATCTGAACTCAACAGATAAGTACACTAACATAATATTGTTTATATACATTACATATTTAGCTTAACTGCTATTCAGATTTGCAAAGAAGAGTTATTTTTCAACGTTTTTTGTTTCAATGCAGTGTCTTCTTATCTGTTGGTACGTATATTTGTTTGAAAATTGCATTTATATTTGCTGATAAGTATGTGCTAATAGTTTTATCTGGCAATATAATGTAATTATTATCAATATATCCATATATTTGACAACACAAATCATAATGACTATTTGCTTGTTTGACTGAATTTTTATGCAATATATATTATTTTGTCATAAATGCACATTCATCAACAAATGAAGTATTTTACATATATATTTATGTAGTGTGTTATCTTTTTGGTGAAAAAAATTCAGAACTAAACTTTGTTCACCTATTATTTAATGATTGAAACATTCATTTTCAACCACATGTGTACAAATGTATCAGTAATAAACATTAATAAGTTGTATTCCTTATATCTTTTCAAGAAAGTAGCCAACACTTTCATTTATGGATTCTGTGGATGGTCTTTTAACTATTAATATATGTCATCTAAACAATTTATTGTTTCAACTTTTCCGGTTCACATAGAATGATTGCAAAACACATAATAATATAGACAGAATATGGAGACATGCCATGTAAACAAATTTTTAGTTATCAACTGCAGGATTCACATAGAATGATTGCAAAACCCATGATAATATAGACAGAATATGGAGAAATTGAACATCAATGAATGGTCACACAACAGAGATAAGTATCTACAGACTTTATCTTTTAACGGTACAAAAAAATACAGTAGTCTTGATTCTAAAAAACGTTCCATCTCTGCTATGCTTTCTGCCAATTGTCACTGATCCAGTTAGTTTGACCATGATTGCTTTCTGATATTATTCCTTTCTGATGTGATTGTCTTGTTTGTTTGTCGAAAAATCTATTCTTGATGATGCTTTGAGTTTCACAATTTAAGATTCTTGATGATGCTTTGAGTTTCTGCGATTTACTTGCTGTATGATACGCTTTTATAGAGTATTTTTTGGGTACATATCTATGTTTATTATGGATTGCCCTTAGAGTAACATATATTTGTGATATGTTTATTATTCAGAATTGTATTACGGGTGTGATAGTTATCCCTAATAAACCTGAATTTCCTAATTTTCAGGTAAATTGAGATAGGCACTAATGAATATTTTGATACGTAGGTTTTGATATGTTTTTATAGACACAATCAGTTTGAATTTTCTATATTAAGATTTTAAAATATTACTATATATACAATTAACTTATATTTTAGTTTATATTTAATTAATTATCTTATTTTTCCTAATTAATAAATGTTTTATAGACGATGTTTAACGAATTTTTTTTCTAATTAACTTATATTAACTCGTTTTGCAAAATAGTCATACGATATTTATCGATTACCTTTATTATTAGGGCATAATAATATAAATCTTGACATAATCCTTATATATATGTTTCAGATTTGGTGAAAATTAGTTTGAGATATAGATTTTGTTTCATAATCCGTTATTCTTTTTTTACGAAGTAACAAAGTAAAATTTTACGAACTTTTATATACTTTTATATTACGTTATACTTTGTACGATTTTTGTTATATGTTGAGTCCATTATTATGTGTAGATGTATATTGTACTTGATCCTCCGAAAAATTGATAAGCAAAAGTCATAGAAAATATAGAAAACCAATAGTCACAACGACCTCATTTATAGTTTTAGGAATAATTGGCAGAAACAAAAAATAATAACATAGAAGACGCCTACGATAACTAAACATAACATAAGGAAAATAGTAATGACAAATAGGTATTTAGTAAACATAAACTCGGAAAGTCAGCTTCTCCTCCGGGTCCATCTCCAACACGAAAGTCCTGCCAGCTGATAAGTTGTTATCACGTAAAAAGTGATATAAGTCTGTTAACTCTGTCGAGTAATCATTGTTCCTTGCTATACCTACTGTCCAGTACTGTATCCCACGAAATATAGTTGCAGTATCTCCATTTGAATCACTCCACTTGTTAAAATTGTGTTTAAACAGATCGTGTATAACCTGCCTCATGTATATAAGCAAACAAATAAACATGTTTTGTGAATATTTTCAAATTTTTAGCCAATAAACTTTAAAATATTGAAGTTATGAATCAAACATTATATGATTATATACTTAATGCATATCCACCATACCACTTTTTTGCTGACAACATGTTCTTCGGTTACTTCTACAGTAAACGACGGGTAGTCTTCGTCGTCTATGACTATAGCCGAATTACGCGAACTGTGATTTTTAAACAAAACATGAAAAAAAAAATCATTCACATCAATAAAAATCATATATTGACAAATTATTCAAATTTTTCGAAATTGTTAATGGTATTCGAAATCATAATACATTTTTTTAACCAAAATGTATTATTTGTTTACCTTAATAGTGTAACTTGTAAATAAAAATAAAATAAAAATTAAATAAACAAAGATAATGAATATAAAATAGAGTAATAAAATTAAAATAATAAAATTAAGAAAACAAATCATAACAATTTATAATTTTATTGTTATTATCTAATTAATTTTTGTATATTAATAGTTAATATTAATACATAATAAGTGTAAATATAAATAAGATAATTATTAAAATTGTAAAATTAATCAGAATATTAATTTGTAGAATGTGAGATTTGAACCCTTGACCAAAAGGTTATAAAAGCAAACATACAAACCATCAGACCACCAAGCTCTTTATAGAAACAAATAATGTTATTGTACAAATTTAATTAATGTATTAATGAAGATAAAATTATCAACAAATATTCGTAGGCACACAAGGTTTTGAACCTCTGACCTAAGTACATCAGTCTGCATGCCCAACCAATTTGACCATCAATGACTTTCAGTACATATTTGCACCATTATTTATATCGTTTAAGCGCTGAATTTAAAAAAATAAAATAAATAAAATAATAAATAAAAATTGATCTCCTCGTCGGAACCCATATTTAAACCGACACCTTAGTATAAGGAAGCCCTGACCACCAGGCCAGCTCCCATTTTGGTTCAAACAAACGCGACTATGGTTCATATAATTAGCCGCTGAGTAATCGGAAAAAAAAAGAAAAAAATCGACGCGAATTCGGGGCAATCTATACGGTGGGCGAACTTTTTCCATAAATAGGTAAGTGCACAATCTATATGGTGGGCGAACTTTTGCCATAAATAGGTAAGTGCACTATAACAATTGTGTGCACAAAGTGCACACAAGTTTTTGCCATGTTTTTTTCCAATAGGTACTTATTATAGACCTTGAAATAGCTGAAGAAAATAAATTATGGTATTAAATTTTCATTACTTTCTTTAGCTACATTTTATATTCAGGTCCATAATAAGTATCTATTTGACATTAAAAAAATAAATAAAAATAAGACATTTAATACTAGGTCTCTTGAAATCTTATCGAATTCCCTTATAACCCAAATCATACCATGAGAACTTTGAATGACATAATCTTGTGACATTATCATTGTCCATCCTCACCAATGTAAAAACTATGGTGGCTTCTCTAGTGCTGCAGATTCTTCTTGTTCATCAATTATACATTGTTTCTTATTTATTGGACCTCTATATATGCCTTTATTCAACTCCGATTCAGTATTAGTGGGTCATCCCATTAAAATAATGGGCTGCAGAAACTGCAAAGCAACAAAAACTATTAGTGGGCCGCAGGTTAGACGGGTTCCTTTTCCTTATAGGGTCTAAATCTTTCTCAAGACTAGAGGTGTCAAAGCGGGTCGAGCCCGTTGGGCCAGCCCGCCCCGCTATACATAATAGGTGGATTGGATCGGATATTTAGAGGCCCATTGAAAAGCGGGTCCAAATGGACTGGCCCGTTTGGACCGCGGGCTAGGCGGGTTGGGGGCGGGCCGGGGCGGACTAGCCCGCTTAAAGAAAAAAAAAATTAATGAAATTTAGTACTACTACTAGGGTTCAAATGGGCTAGCCCACTTTAAAAAAATTAAAAATTAATGATGGAGATGGAGAAGAAGAAAATGAAGATGATTTTGATGATATAATGGTTAATGAACTCTAGTATACTTTCATTTTGTGAACTTTTTATTTTTATATGTTGGATTTCGAATTATTGATTATGGACCTTTCACTTATGATGGATGTAATGATTGTTTGTGAACACTTTACATTATTTAATAGCTATTATATAATGAAAATGGTTAAAAAAAAAAAAAAAGTAAAAAAAAGGTGGGTTGGCCCACCCAACCCACAACCCACCGGTGGGTTGGGTTGGGTTGGGATTTGAAGGCCCGCCATATAAAAAGCCCGCCCCGCCAAATGGTGGGTTAAGGTGGGTTGTGGGCCGGCCCGCCTCGCCAACCCGTTTTGACACCTCTACTCAAGACTATCGATGAGCTTTATAACACTACAAGAAAATTGTCAAATTCCAACGGCATAAAAACTGTTGGAATTTTAAACGGTAATTTCAACAGCAAATGAGCCGTTGGAATTTTGGAAAAAAAATCCTACGGCAGAAGCTGTTGAAAAAAAAAATCAACGGTAAGAGGTTCTGTTGGAATTGCTGTTGGAATCATTTTTCATTGAAATTTAATTGTTGGAACAAGAAAATTCCAACAGCCACTTTTCCAACGGCATAAAAATCGTTGGAATTGCCGTTGGAATTAAAATTCCAACGGTACTTTACCAAAAACCATTGGAATATGGTAAATCGCCATTGGAATTTTAATTCCAACGGCAATTCCAACGATTTTTATGCCATTGGAAAAGTGGTTGTTGGAATTTTTTTGTTCCAACAATTAAATTCCAACGGACTTTTTACCGTTGGAATTTTTTTTCCAACAGCTATTCCAACGGCTTCTGCCGTTGGAATTTTTTTCCAACAGCTATTCCAACGGCCTTTGGAATTACTATTGGAATTTTTTAAAATTCCAGCGGCTTTTATGTCATTGGAAATTTTCTGTTGAAATTTGACAGTTTTCTTGTAGTGAAAGTGCAAGAAACCTAATTAACAATAGCAAGGCCACGTGAGTACACAAGAGTAGGGCATGCAGACCCATGCATAGTCAGCATTCCACGTTGGCAAGTTGTTATAAGTTTGTTAGACAGAAAATTCTAGAATATAACAATAGCAAGGCCACGTGAGTACACAAGAGTAGGGCATGCAGCCCCATGCATAGTCAGCATTCCACGTTGGCAAGTTGTTATAAGTTAGTTAGACAGAAAATTCTAGAATATAGTTAGTCACAAATTAGTTAAGAAAACGACCCGTATTTCTAGTTGCATCATCTTATTTGATTTATGCAAAATTATATGAGTTATATTATTTTTGTGTGCATTTTTACTTGTTTTAATTATTTTCTTACACTTGCATAAATTATCATTTTTTCATAATTAATGGTATGAATGGGTCGGGAAAACGGGAGTTTAATTAGACAACACTTAGACGCGATATTACCTAATGATATAGAAGAATCCTACCTTTTTATGGTAAGCCCACTCCATAGTATTGCCAACCTAAAAACTAATGGCCGAAAACCATGGTTTTACGCCCAGAATATTGCCCCAAACCAATGGCTAAGTTCCACAGTTTTATTGCCCAAAACCAATGGCTAATTTCCATGGTTTTATGCCCACTATGTTACCCAAAATCGGTAGCCGATACCACAGTTGCATTCCCACGGTTTTGTACTTGGTATGACTATAAATAGAGGTGTAAGGAAGCATTCATTCCATCACCTCCTCCCACCAAAACATAGCTTGAAGTCTTTCTTTCTTCTCCCACAAAGCATAGCTGGTAAGTTTTCTCTCTATCCCTCTCAAATATTCTATCCCCAGCCACCGAAATCAGGCGAAGCCGCCGAAAAATTAACCCGACAGCTTTTTAGGCTCGTCGGATCAGCTACTGCCCCATTTTCACTTTCGTCCCTCTATCAAAATTTATATTTTCCTGTACAGTGATAGGTCTCAGTGAACAGTTTTCGGAATCGCAGTCGGAGCTCTAGAATTCCGGTTATGGCCGGTCAAAGTTTAGGCGAAACTAATATGACCGAACCACTTTCAAGGAGCCAAACTTTATGTTCCAAACTCCGATTTTGTTGTGGCTGGTCATTCTAGAAAGATCTTGACGAGAGCTTTTTGTAGCCATATCACAATTGAAATTCCGAGGAATGAGTTGCCGGAAGAGTTTGGTCAAAGTTGTTGCAGAAGTTCATGTACCGTCTTTTGAAAATTAGATATTCTTTAGGGGCTAAAATACAATTTTCGAGTTTTTCAATTCTGCCCCTAGTCAAAGTCAGTCCTTTTGAAAGTCAACCAATCCATATATTTACGAAAATTCCATTTTTACAAAATTGCTATTCTTTTTCTAGAAATTACAAAAATGCCACTAGATTTTCAAAATGTCATAAAATGCTCGTTTTTAACCCGATTCGGCTCAAACTAATTTAAAAAGAACCCAAATTCCAAAATCGACTGTTTTACATAAAAAAAAATGAAATTGCAAAATGATCCCTCAACTTTTATAAAATTAAAATTTTTGCCCCAAATCTTCAATTTATGTTTAAAGCATAATACCCACCTATACTAAGAAAATTATTCTATATTGTAGGACTAGAAGAAGTTGAAGTAGAAGAGGACTCATATTTAGAGAAGGACTATACGACCAACTAGTCGTACACACTTCTAGGTGGGGTAACTCTATGTGGTTATTTTATGTTGTCTACTTGTTTTTCATGCAAATTATTGTTATAATGGTTTTTACATGAATGTTGCTTACGCCTATCTTTATGTGAAAAATATGTGAAATTTATGTGAACTTGTGTCAAATTTACGTGAAGTTATGGGTAAAACCATATTATGTGTATTGTATACGGGTAATACCGTACTAGCTATGGTAGGACTGCGGGTAACACCGTACAAATCATCGGGTCGCTCCCGAATATGCGATTCTTTTCAAAAGTCTTACGGGTAAAATTGTACATGCTACGCTTTTCAAAAATCTTACGGGTAAAACCGTACATGTTATGCTTTTCCAAAACCTTACGGGTAAAACTGTATATGCTATGCCTTTCAAAAATCTTACGGGTTAAACCGTACATGCTACGCTTTTCAAAAATCTTACGGGTAAAATCGTACATGCTATGATTTTCAAAAATTTTACGGGAAAAACCCTACATGCTATACTTTTCAAAAACTTTACGGGTAAAACCGTACATACAATGCTTTTAAAAAACCTTACATGCTATGCTTTACGGGTAAAACCGTACATGCTATGCTTTACGGGTAAAACCGTACACGATGATGCTTACGGGTAAGACCGTATATGATTATGATTACAAGTAAAATCGTATATGATTATGCTCTACGAGTAACACCGTACATGTTATGGATCGAAAGATCACCCTCGGGTCGCTCTCGAATATGCTATGTTGCTCGAGCGGGACAACACGTGCCCCCACCTATGTTCTCCTATGTGTATCTATATAGTATGCATGTATTATGTGTATATTTATTTTAATTTAGATTCCAACATGTTTTCGGATGTGTTTTATGTGTTGATAGTATATGCATTATTTATGTAACTGTCTGTTATTGCAATTCCTTTTATGACATCTAAGTCAGCAATCGAGTGAACCCATGGGGTGTTTTCCAAACACTCACCCCTAACATTTCAAGTACCAAGGCCGACGCGGAGGACTGACATGTATAACATGGCCCTGCACCACTCCAACTCACGAAATTTCAAAGTAAAGTTTATTTTCAATCATAATAGTTTCTGAAAGATGATATTTCAACTATTTATCTATTTGAACGAAGATATATTTAGTTGATGTAAAAGTACTTGAGGATTTTCCTCTAAAGTTTGAAAGTGAACTTATGTTTATTAAGAAAAGAACTTCTGCACCAAAGTATGTTTTGTTTATCTAATGATATGAAGTTATTTTTATATTTCGAATTTCTATTTAAAATTTATTATTTACTAAAGAAAAATTAAAATATATCCTCAAACAAAGTTTGTAGAGCCCCGTTCCCCGAAGTTTCTTCTTTCCAAAAATGGGACGTTACAAGTTATATCTATTCTTATATATATATATATATATATATATATATATATATATATATATATATATATCAATATTGTACTTATTTTTCAGAATGAAGGAAATCCTCTCGTTTCTCTGTACTCATTTTTTCTCTCATAAAAATCTTTCACATTGGTAACTCTTTTATTAGTTGTCACCATGAATTGTTGTGTTCTATAAAAATAAAATAAAATATAAATTTTGTAAAATTAGAGAGGAGGGCGCGTGTTTTTTAACACTTGTGTGCAACTAATTTATGAGTTTAAATATATACAACTGGTTAACTTAACACCATCAAACATAAAATATTTGCTCAATTACAAAAGAATAGAGTTATCGCCTAAACAATAAGCAGGCGCAATAATACTTTTTCTAGAAAAAAAGTGATATTTTTTATGAACTTGTTTGTCATATTATTTTGAACACAATAAAAATTTCTGGAATATCATTTATTATTTAATTCATTTATATTTATTTTAAACTATATGACAAAAATTATTCAATTCATTTATATTTCTTTTAAACTATATGACAAATTTTAGTAAATTCATTTATATTTATTTTATACTATATGACAAAAATTAGGTACCTTTTTTTCTTTCCTCAACTCAGACCACTATTAGTAGGATATGTCGTACAAATAACCATTTGTGAGTGAAAGGTTGACAGGTAAGCAACAATTTACGTTGAATCTATGGCTTAAGTTCAATGATAAACAAATTGACGCATAAAAACTTAAAAAAATCCACATCTCGCGCCTTCTCAAATTGCCAACCGTCGAATAATACTTTCAGCAGAAGCAATTTGAGAAATTTCTGATATTTCCCCCGTGATTTTAGGAATTAGAGAATTCTCAACAAAGTTCATCAATTGATATGACTCATACAATAAATGTATCGTTTTTGTTACAAAGAAAAGCGAAATAAGAAAATAAAATAAAGGGCTTAAATTCTGCTTCATATTTACGATTCTTATTTTGGGCCTGAAACGTCTTAAATTTCTATATGTGAAATAGGCCATAATTGTTGCCACCACATTTTAGAGATGATATCGGAACCAATAAAACGTTTGATCCAAGATGATCACTTCCAATCCCATTGGACTGGTCATTAATGGACTAATCCTTTCAACTTTTAACTTCAGATATAACAAGTATTTAATTATTTGATTTATTATAAAAATAATAAGCGAGTTGGGCTTAGTTCTTATTTTCATTCCTAAGGTGACACATTCAATTTATTTAGTGGGTTATATTAGGTACTACTTATATTTCATTTGGGTAAAGCCTAATAGAGCATAGGTTCATTTAGATTCAATTTAAGATCATGCCATAGTTGGTAGGGTTCCTAATTAGTAGTGAAGCCAAAAAATCAGCGCAGTCTGAGTGGCTGATCAATTGGTCTGGACTAAATTTTGCTGGATCGAAATGCAATTGTATCATTTTGGTTTGGTGGGTTGATGGCCCATGAGCTAACATGCTTAAAAAGTAGAGAGGGTGTTTGGCTAAGGTTAATTTAAACATTTTGTAAACTCCAACATTCTATAAGTTGATTCAAGAGGTTATAAGATGTAATTTCTCAAAAGATTATAAGATAGTGTGTTTGAATAAAAGAGCATATAAGCTTGGAATTGAGTGGAGTGATTTAACTATGAATTTAGGGGACTACTTTGAAAACAACTAATTAACACACATTTCGTGTGACATCCCCATTTCAATGAAGCTTATATTTATTAGAAAAATGGGCAACGTCACTAAAATCTATAAAATCTTTGAACTCTAATTGATGATGATTTTTGCTCGAAATAATAATTACTTAAAAGACGTTTGTCAATCACATTGACACAATCTTAAAACAAGCGGAAGCTCATAAATATTACTATAAAAATAATTCGTAATAACTTTTAAATACAGATTGCATAGTTTTGAAAAGTAGTTTAACAAAGTTTGAAGCAGAAGTGCATAACGAAATCTACAACGTTTGCCTACAAGACCCATAAAATAGAGTTTAATAAAGGTCTTAATCAATTACTTGTAGCTTTCACTTCGAACGAGGGCTCACATCCATCTTCATTCTTCTTCCACGTTAGTACCTGAAAGGAGGGGGTGGGTGTTTGAGAAAAACACTCTGTGGGTTCACTCAGTTGCCCACATAGATGTCATACAAAGAATTGCAATAATGGACAATTACATAAATAATACATATACCATCAACACATAAAACCACATCCGAAAACATGTTGGAATCTAAATTAAAATAAATACACATATATACATACTATATAGATACACGTAGGAGCACATAGGTGAGGCACATGTTGCGTCGCTCGAGTAGCATAGCATATTCGGGAGCGACCCGAGGGTGATCTTTCGATCCATAACATGTACGGTGTTACCCATAGAGCATAATCATATATGGTTTTACTGGTAAACATAATCATATACGGTTTTACCCATAAGCATCATATTCGATTTTACCCGTAAGCATAATTGTGTACGATTTTACCAATAAAGCATAGCATATGAGGTTTTACCCGTAAGGTTTTTGAAAAACATAGCATGTATGGTTTTACCCGTAAGCATAATCGTGTATGGTTTTTACCCGTAAAGCATAGCATATACGGTTTTACCCGTAAGGTTTTTGAAAAGCATAACATGTACAGTTTTACCCGTAAGGTTTTGAAAAGCATAGCATGTGCGGTTTTACCCATAAGATTTTTTGAAAAACATAGCATGTACGTTTTTACCCGTAAGGTTTTTGAAAAGCATATGTATACGGGTTTACCCATAAGGTTTTGAAAAACATAGCATGTACGGTTTTACCCGTAAGGTTTTTGAAAAGTATAGCATGTACGGTTGTACCGTAAGGTTTTTGAAAAGCATAGCATATTCGGGAGCGAAACGAGGATTTGTACAGCGTTACCCGCAGTCCTAACATAGCTAGTACGGTATTACCCATATACAATACACATGGTTTTACCCATAACATCCCATAAATTCCACATAATTTTCACATAAATTTCACATATTCGTCACATAAACATAGGCATAAACAACATTCATGTAAAAAATATTATAACAATAATTTGCATGAAAAATAAGGGACAACATAAAATAACCACATAGAGTTACACCACCTAGAAGTGTGTATGGCTAGTTGGTCGTATATTCCTTCTCTAGACAGGAGTCCTCTTCTACTTCAACTTCTTTTAATCCTACAATATATAATATTTGTCTTAGCATAGGTGGTTACTAGGCTTTAAACATAAATTGAAGTTTTGGTGCAAGATTGTAATTTTATAAATGTTGAGCGACCATTTTGTAATTTATAAAATATTCAAGTTTCATATTTTATGAAAACTGTATATTTTGGAATTTGGGTTCTTTTGCAATTGGTTTGAGTGAGATCGGGTTAAAAACGAGCATTTTATGACACTTTGAAGGTCTAGTGGCATCGTTGTAATTTCTAGAAAAAGAGTGGCAATTTTGTATAAAAAAGGCTGTAGCATTTTCGTAAATACATGGATTAGGTGACTTCCAAAAAGGCTGACTTTTTCACTAGGGATAGAAATTGAAAATAAAAAAAAAAATTGCATTTTAACCCTTAAAAAATAATTAATTTAAAAAAAGATGGTACATGAATTTCTGCAGCAACTTTGACCAAACTTTTCTGGTGACTCGATCGTCAGAATTTCAATTAATACATGGCTATGAAAATTTCTCATCAAGAGCTTTCCAGAATGACCAGCCACAACAAAATCGGAGTTTGGAACAAAAAGTTATGGCTCCTTGAAGGTGGTTCGGTTATATAGGTTTCGCCTAAACTTTGACCGGCTATAACCGGAGTTCTAGAACTAGGATTGCAATTCTGAAAACTGTTCCCGGAATCCTCTCGCCGAGCCCTATCATATTATATAAGAAAATGTGGATTTTGATAAAGGGACAAAAATGAAAATGGGGCAGTAGCTGATCCGACCAGCCTAAAAAGTTGTCGGGTCAGTTTTCCGGCGACTTCGCCGTATTTCGGTGGCTGGGGATGAGACATTTGAGATGGAAAGAGAGAAGACTTACTAGCTATTCTTTGTGGAAGAAGAAAGGAAGACTTCAAGCTATGTTTTGGTGGGAGGAGGTGATGGAATGAAGACTTCCTGACACCTCTATTTATAGACCTATCAAGCACAAAACCGTGGGAATAAATCGGTGGTATCGGCTGCTAGTTTTGGGCGAGGGCATAAAATCATGGAATTTAGCCATTGGTTTTGGGAAATAATGTGGACATAAAACCATGGAATTTGGCCATTAGTTTTTGGGAAATATTGTGGGCATAAAACCATGGAATTTGGCCATTGGTTTTTGGTTAGTAATCCAGTGGAGAGGGCTTACCATAAAAATGTAGGCTTCTCTTATTATTGGGTAATATAGCGTCTAAGTGTTGTCTAATTAAACTTCTGTATCCCGATCGGTTTAAAAATATTAGTTCATACCATTACTTATAAAGATCAATAATTATGCAAATGCAACTAATATATTTTTACTCAATTCAAATAAAATAATGCAACTAGAAAATCCGGATCGTTACACTTCAAGTAGTATGGGAAGTGCGTGTATTGTGTACAGTGTGTGTAATCTGTGTATTTTGTGTGTATTGAGCGTGAAGTGTGTGTATTGCGTACAGTGTGTGTAATATGTGTATTTTGTGTGTATTGAGCGTGAAGTGTCTGTATTATGCGAAGTGTATATCTTGTGCATGTAGTGTGTGTATCTTGTGCAGAGTGTGTGCAATGTGTGTGAAGTGTGTTTGTAGTGCGTGTGGTGTGCGAAGTGCATTTGAAGTGTATGTGGTGTGCGAAATGCGTGCGAAATGTGTGTAGCATGAAAAGATTGAGTGTAACTATTAAGATATTACAAAAGGTTGGACTAGAGAAGGCTATTTTTTTTGGAGCTTATAAGCTCTAAGAGCTTATTTTTACATCTTATAAGTTGTTTAACATCTTATTTTATTAAACACATTTGAAGAGTATATAAGTTCTCAAACATCTTATAAGATATTTTGAGGAGCTTATAATCTCAGTTAAACACCGGCTAAATAGTATGCTGGACTTATGAATTCATGTCTGAAGTTCTTTCCTTAAACAATATAAATGTAAATAACAAAACAAAGATAGGACTATAACGTTTGTTTTTTTCTTTTTCTTTCCAAACAAAAAGTGATTCTAATAAGACAAGATATTGAATATAAAAATAACAAGAGTTGCTTCAAAAAAAAAAAAAAAAAAAAAATCAAATAGCACAAACCTTTACTTCTAAGATTTTCCTTACAAACAATTAAATTTGATTATAATTACGATGGCTCTGAGGGATGTACTTTTTGAGCCAAAGAGGCCTCCCATTCACCATGAATTTCAATACTTCTAGGTTTCCCAACACCATTCCGGGAAAATCTTTTGTAGTAAAAACTAATTTCCCAAACGTGGGAGGTCTATTAAGCCCATTACGCACATACACTTGTTCCGCATTGTGCACTCCAAACAACCTGTTATATATATAAAATCAAATCTTAATTAGGTGCCTAAATATGTGTGAAGGAAGACATGCATGTAAAAAATGGAATATTAGCCGCTAACCAACTTTTTTCGTCGTGAGGGCCATTGCTATAAAGTCGTCGTTATTACAATTTGCGACGACTTTTATATACCACCGCAACTATTTGTGGCAAAATTATATAAATTTGTGGCTAATTTACAAAATTATAATATTAAGAAAAATATTTGCAAAAGATAAAACATCTCTATAGAAGTTTGCTATGGTATATTGTACAGAATCATTCATACAGTTATAGTACCGAAATTTTCGATATACCGAAAATTTGGTACTGAAATTTCAGAATACGAAATATTGTCTCAGTATCGGTAAATATCATTTTTTATCGTTATTTTTGGTATATGCCGAAACTATTAAAAATTTAGTACCAAAATATTGAAAAAAAAAAATTGGTATATCAAAATACCGAAATTTTTTCAGATAATCGGTATATACTATAAAAATGAAAATTAGTTGCAAAATAATTAACCGCTTACTAGCTTTATTTCGTCGCCAGAGCCATCTTATGAAGTCGTCGCTATGACGCACCGAATTTTTATGGTAAAATTATCTAAATTTGTCGATAATTTATAAATTTTAAAATGATACAAAGAAAAATATTTGCAAAGGATACGATAACTTTAATTAATAAATGATACATGTTATGTAAGCGTTGGTAGAATGAACTTAACTTAAAAAACTAAATCTAATTCGTATGCAACATAATTACAACAGAAAATCGTAGGAAGAATTTTAAGTCTTGACTTTCTGTTCTACATACCTAATAAAATATTGGGAAATTTCCCACCACTTAAGTGGTGCACCATTTGAGAATGTCATAAATAATGATACATCCACATTACATGTTTTAGGCGCATGTTACACACGAGCGTTAGCGGGCACAAATGGCTCGGCATATGGGTTTAGCTTGGCCATAATGGTATGGAGGAATTTTAGAATTGCCATAATTTTTTCGTTGATTAATTAACCTAGGAATATTACAAGTATTTTTAAGAAAAAAATATTTCTTACACATACACTACAACAAAAGAAGTCTTTTGCATAAGACTTTTTGACACCACAATTGTAGTCACTAATAATAAGTTATTTGTGACCACTTGTTGTCACAAATCTCTCTACAAATTATTTGAGACAACTTTAAGACTACTTTTAGAGACAACTAGTTGTTGCAAAAAATATTTGAGACGCATTTGAGACCACTTTTGTGATCACAAATATATTATTTGCGACGGAGTTATTGAGACGACAATAAAGTTTTAACAAATACTCATAAGTTGTGACAAATGTTCATTATTTGAGACCACTTTACTTAAGTTGTGGCAAATACTCATTATTTGAGACTACTTTTTTGTGGTCTCAAAAGACCCTTTTCCTTGTAGTGATATATATATATATATAATAGGAAGTAATGCGGAGTTGAAATTGTGAATAGGCTTGATTTGGAAAATTTTTAAGTGATGCAACAATTCAATGTAAGTATATTTGAAATTTATCTTAAGAGTAAAAGTATTAATGTTTATAAATGGGATTCCTAAACCGCAAAAGGAATATGCAATAAATGAAAAATATTATGGGTAAAGCACAGATTTGACCATTTAGTAGCTAATAAGATCATTAGATTCAATTTTCTTGATTTTTCCCAAATGATATAGTTCTCAGATTTTTCGGAGGGAAAAATTAATATGAGGAATTTTCAGTAAATGATGATAAATATAATTTATGTTGTAAAGAGTGATTTTTCACTTTTTTTATTTAGTCTGCTTATTATTGGCCGTAAACATCTCACGTATTTTTTAAATTCATAAGTCCTATTACGAACAAAACTTTAAGGGGATTTGAGTGGAATGAAAGTGATAAATTTGAAGTCCATGTACTACAACATGTATGGTCTCTAACATTCAAAATATGTTACTTAATATAACATTTTCCGGTGTCGGATTTACCTGTGCCAAAAGTCTATGGTAACATTTTTTGATAACATTTAGTAATATCTTTTACGAGTGTTACATGTTAGTCTATTATTTTTAACATTTTATAAAAGCACTTCAAAAATCTTACATATGATGCATATGTAACACCTTTTGTGTTGAAATGTAATACATTTTCAGTATCATTTTTATATATATGATATGGTTAATATCAATTTGCACCATGAATTTTGGGACTTTTTTCTGGTTTTAATGTTTAATATTGGGATTCCTAAATTGCTACATTTCATTATTAAATTCATTGTAATTTGACTAATTGGGTATTTTAATAATTCAATGATTTTAAGAAAATTCTACTGGTGAAATGAAGAAAAAAATTCAAACCGCTAAAGGAATATGCAATAAATCAGTATCTGGAAAGCACGGATTTGACCATTTAGTAGTTTTTAAGGTAATTAGATTTAAGTTTCTTTATTTTGTCCAAATGATCTAATATAGTTATTGGTGTTAAGAGTGTTTTTTTGGACTTTCTTTTATTCGGTTTGCTTATTATTGGCCGTAAAGATATCACGTATTTTTTAAATTCATAAGTTTTATTATGAACAAAACTTTGAGAAAAATAAGTGTTAAATTCAAAGTCCATGCACTACAACATATATGATTTGTAACATTCAAAATTTTGTACTTAATAGCCCTAAAGTGATACTATAGATAATAGGTAATATGTTTTTGGTGCTGCATTTACGTGTGCTAAAAGTCTATGTCAAAACTTTTGATAGTATTTAATGACATCTTTTATGAGTGTTACATTTAAGTGTCCTACTTCTATGCAATAGTTGTATTGGTGCAATAAATCATTTTTAGCCTTTGGATCCTTTAAAACCCCATCCTAGCCATTAATTCATTTATTTTTTCTTTAAAAAATTGTAAAGGGCTCTAGTGACATTGCACTATTATCCATTTTTTAAAATATCTCAAGTTAGAAGGCACTTTATTTTTTGAAAAGTAAACCCCTGTTTCCCGTCTCTTAATTTCTCTTTGGAAACCACCATGTCTTCATTGTTTCTCAATCTCTAGTAACTTTCCCGCTCTCCCCCAATCCTCTTCTCTTCGCCATTTTTTTGGGTTTTTTTTTAGTTATTGAAGACAGACCGTAGAAGAGTCGGAGAGACGTATTTTATTTTATCCATCGTTGAAGAAAGAACATACCAACGGCTTTCGATCAAAGACGGACAAAATTTCATGTCCAAATGAGCACCGCCGCTTCTGTCTCCACTTCACCATAAATACTTATGGCAAATCAGTGGAATTTAAGATAAAAAGGGAACTGTTTACTTCGCCCCCAGTGCCCCACAATGACGTTCAATTATCCAAAGTCAATCAATCTTCCTTCCTCACATTGCTTCGAGTAATGAATTACTCAGGCAACCGCACAAAAATTGAAAACTCATAGACAAACCAAAGGTTGCAGTAATCATTCTCTTTTTTACAAATGATTTACAGAAAATAATTAAAAAATAAGTAGGTCCCAATAAAACATGTAAAAAGACAATAATACCTATGATTGCATTGGTGCAACAATTGCATAGAAGAATGACCCTACATTTAATCTATCATTTCTAATATTTTATAGAAACACATCAAAAATGTTACATATGATGCATATGTAACACTTTTTGCATTGGAATGTAACAATAATATTTTTATATCTATGATAGGGTTAATATATCAATTTACACCCTGAACTTTGGGCATTTTTTAAGTTTTTTAACCTCAACTATGTTTTGTATCAGATAACAACCTATACTCCACTACAGCGAAGAATTCAAACAAGAAAATAAATAAATTAAATCATGAAATTATTTTAAAAAAAAATCTGAAAATAATGTAAATATTAGAAAAATATTTTTAAATTCTAAAATTATTTAAAATGTCAGAAATTTAACTGAAAATAATATGTAAAAAATAATAATTTTCAGTAAAAATGATTTTTTTAAAGTTTTAAATTTCAAAAATAATTTTTTATTTTCTTAAAAGGATTTTAAAATTTTAAATTTTCTGAAATTAAAAAGTCTACTTATTTATAAATTTAGATTTTCTTAAAAAATTAGTTTCTGAATCCTAAATAATTTTTATATGTATAATTTATACTCTTTTAAGAAAATTTACACCTTTTAAAAACACTTACAACATTTCATAGATACCTTAAATGAGCGTTTTAGATTTAAAATATTTTTGAGATTTTTCAACCTATTTGGATAACCCTTTTATAAGTCCCTATATCTTGTTATGCATTATTCTAGAATTTGAAAAACATACATAACAATAATTCAAATAAATGGGAGCAGTTGTACCCCAAGAGAAGTTGTTTTTGTTTTTGTTTTTGTTTTTTTTTTTTAAATGTAAGGAGCAGTTGCATATTAATGTGTGCATGTCACAAATAATTAATAGCATTTGTAGACTGCATCGTTTCTAATGAATATCCTCATAGCCTTGCTCAATGTTCCTCCCTGTTTGAACAATTGATTGATCTAATAGTTAGTCTTCATCACCTTGCTCTTCATTCTCAATAATTCTTCCATTGTCGTCGTCATGATTCACTTCTATCTTATGTGTCTCCACACCCTATAAAATTATATAACTAACATTATCAATAGCGTACTTGTAATAGTATCTATGATCAATCAAAAGATATAATGAGGCATCTACAAGATAAATAATCTAAAAGATTACATGTCTTACATATTATTTTAATACATCTTGTTGTTGGCATATTTTTTTGTCAAAATATCTTTTATATTTATGGTTATTTATATTTATATATGTGGGAGTTAATTATTTTATTGGGTACAGATTACAATCAAATCCAGTTGAAACAAGGAGAAGATAAGACAACATCAAATCTTAAAGATATGGTAAAATTGGCTATCTCGTGAAGATTTTGTGGGAATACAACAAGCATTATGAAGGTAAAAAAATCCTTCTTGATATGATTTATGAAGAAGCGTGTGATTTGAAGAGAAAAAGAGAGAGGTAGAAGATTGATGAAGCAAATCTTAGAGATTACATTCACATTGTGGTAGCCTTATCATGCATGGAAAAGGCTTTGGGCTTTCTTAATTACAAAGTCAAGTTGTATATAAAGATGAGGCAGAGTATTCTTTGGAGGTATCAAGTATTTTGAGAGAAAACAACAGAAATATTCAATATACTGGAGGATATTATTTTGGTGATATTCTCGTCCAGCAATGTTATAACATTGTTTAAATGTCGAGTGTTCTGAGCGAAATTATAGTAAGGAGTTGAGTTCTACACTCGAATGAGTCATTAATTTAGATATAACTGCTGGTTAGGGTTAGTTATTCAGTTTGGTAATAAGTTTGGATTTTTGTGCGTGAGTGTTATAACATCCGGTTACAACAAAAGGTTCTTCGTGAGAGAAGAAGCTTCAAGACGGGCTCGGGAGAGCTCGTTCGTCCTTCAAAGTGTTGTCATGTCAGTGCCGGCCAAGTAGACGGGAGTTGTCGGACGTTTTTGGTAATAGAATAGGTTAGGTATTAGAGAATGGGGTCTCTATGTAAAATATATCCTATTCGGCAACTTTATCAATAGCATAAAGTTGGAGGGGTTTGAGGGATTCGGCCCCATATATATCTTGGTGTTCGTGTTTATATTTGATTCATAATTGTTTAGTTTTTATTTTATACCTCAGTTTGAATCCGACTATTGTGTTATAACATATAGGAGGTGCATGCTATAAAATTTCAACATCAAAAAAGAAAAACAACTGAAAGTATTATTAGTAAACTTGCATACTAGACTTTATTCTGCATCATTGCTATATGGTTAGATGGACCCTCAAATAGTGAACAAACATCTCAAAAGGACGTTGTTGTCGTAAGATTTTCATCATTTCTTCTACTGCATCTTTCTTGGGGTTTATATGGATACAAAAACTCATCTGAAATAAGAACACCAAACTTAAAAGAGACCTCTATTGTCTTGATTCGCCTACCAAACTTAAAAGACACTGTCATTGTCTTGATTCACATAACCAAAATATTTGAGAGAGTTTGTAATGACAATATTAATTTAAGTACATATAAAATAATAATATAAAAGAAAGCCATCCAAACAATGTCAATAGATTCACCATTATGAATTTCAAATCCACTGTCAAGTCTTTCATTCTAAATGCAATGGATTATATCCACCATCAATATGAACAAATCATCTATAATGACAATAATAATATAAGATGCAAAATAGAACATGTCATTTGGTTAATAATGACATATGCCACTATCATTGTCACTTGGAAGCTCTAAAATAATTAATCTCAGAATATCATTTACTTTTTTCAGCTACAGTTTACATACGAGGTCTATAATAAGTAGCTATTAGAGAAAAAACATGTAATACTAGGTCTCTTGGAATCTTACCGAATCCCTTATAACTCCAAATCCTATCATGAGAATTGTGAATGATGTGATATTGTTCCCCACTATTCAAAAAATTTATCAGAGACTATAAGTTCATTATGCTGAGAGAATAAAAAAATTAAGAAAGATAAAGAATATAAAAATAGAGTAATAAAATTAAGAAAATAAATCATAATAATTTATAATTTTATTGTTATTATCTAATTAATTTTTGTATATTATTAGTTAATATTAATATATAATAAGTTGAAATATAAATAAGATAATTATCAAAATTGTAAAATAAATCAGAATATTAATTTGTAGAATGTGATATTTGAACCCTTGACCAAAAGTTTATAAAAGCAAACATACAAACCATCAAACTACCAAGCTCTTTATAGAAACAAATAATGTTATTGTATAAATTTAATTAATGTATTAATGAAGATAAAATGATCAACAAAAATTCGTAGGCACACAAGGTTCAGAACCTGTGACCTAAGGACATCAGTCTGCATGCCCAAACAATTTGACCATCAAAGACTTTCAGTACATATTTGCACCATTATTTATATAATATAAGCGTTGAACTTAAAAAAAAATGAGCTCCTCGTCGAAAAACCATATTTAAAACCGATACCTTAGTATAAGGGAGCCCTGACCACCAGGCCAGCTCCCATTTTGGTTCAAACAAACGCGACTATGGTTCATATAATTAGTTGGTGAGTAATTGGTAAAAAAAAAGAACAAAAAAGGGCGTGAATTCGGGGCAATCTATATATACATATATATATACACAGATAGTACTCACTTTTCAGAATGAAGGAAATCCTCTCGTTTCTCTTTACCCATTTTTTCTCTCATAAAAATCGTTCACATTGGTAACTCTTTTATTAATTGTCACCATGAATTGTTGTGTTCTGTAAAAATAAAATAAAATATAAATTTTGCGATATTAGAGAGGAGGGCGCGTGTTTTTGAACACTTGTGTGCAACTAATTTATGAGTTTAAATATATACAACTGGTTAACTTAACACCATCAAACATAAAATATTTGCTCAATTACAAAAGAATAGAGTTATCGCCTAAACAATAAGCAGGCGCAATAATACTTTTTCTAGAAAAAAAAAATAAAAAAAAATAAAAAAAACTGATATTTTTTATGAACTTGTTTGTCATATTATTTTGAACACAATTAAAATTTCTATAATGTTATTTATTGTTTAATTCTTTTATATTTATTTTAAACTATATGACAAAAATTAGTAAATTCATTTATATTTATTTTAAACTATATGACAAATATTAGTAAATTCATTTATATTTATTTTATACTATATCACAAAAATTAGGTACCTTTTTTTCTATGCTCGACTCAGACCACTATATTAGTAGGATTAGTTGTACAAATAACCATTTGCGAGTGAAAGGTTAACAAGTAAGCAACATTTTACATTGAATCTATGGCTTAAGTTCAATGATAAACAAATTGACGCATAAAAACTTCAAAAAATCCACGTCTCGCGCCTTCTCAAATTGCCAAGCGTTGAATAATACTTTCAACAGAAGCAGTTTGAGAAATTTCTGATATTTCCCTCGTGATTTTAGGAATTAGAGATTCTCAACAAAGTGCATCAATTGATATGACTCATACAATAATAATATCGTTTTTGTTTCAAAGAAAAGCGAAATAAGAAAATAAAATAATGGGCTTAAATTCTGCTTCATATTTACGAGTCTTGTTTTGGGCCTGAAACGTCTTAAATTTCTATATGTGAAATGGGCCATGATATTGCACCACATTTAAGAGATGATATCGCAACCAATAACACGTTTAATCCAAGATGATCACTTCCAATCCCATTGGGCTGGTCATTAATGGACTAACCCTTTCAGTTTTTAACTTCAGATATAACAAGTATTTAATTATTTGATTTATTATAAAAATAATAAATGAGTTGGACTTAGTTCTTATTTTCATACCTTAGGTAATATATTCAATTTATTTAGTGGGTTATATTAGGTACCACTTACATTTCATTTGGGTAAAGCATAATAGACACATAGGTTCATTTAGATTCAATTTAAGATCATGCCATAATTGGTGGGGTTCCTTACTAGTAGTGAAGCCAAAAAATCAGCGCAATCTGAGTGGCCGATCAATTGGGCTGGATTGAATTTTGTTGGATCGAAATGCAATTGTATAATTTTGGTTTGGTGGGCTGATGGCCCATTAGCTAGCATGCTTAAAAAGTAGAGAGGGTGTTTGGCTAAGGTTAATTTAAATATTTTGTAAGCTCCAACATTCTATAAGTTGATTCAAGAGGTTATAAGATTTAATTTCTCAAAAGCTTATAAGTTAATAGTGTTGCTGAATAAAAGAGCTTATAAGCTTAAAATTGAGTGGAGTGATTTAAATATGAATGTAGGAGACTACTTTGAAAACAACTATTAAACACACATTTCGAGTAGTGTGGGAAGTGTGTGTATTGTGTACAGTGCGTGTAATGTGTGTATTTTGTGTGTATTGAATGTGAAGTGTGTGTATTATGCGAAGTGTATGTCTTGTGCGTGTCGTGTGTGTATCTTGTGCGGAGTGTGTGCAATGTGTGTGAAGTGTGTCTGTAGTGCGTGTGGTGTGCGAAGTGCGTGGGAAGTGTATATGGTGTGCGAAGTGTGTGCCAAGTGTGTGCAAAGTGTGTGTAGCATGAAAAAGATTGACTGTAACTATTAAGATATTAAAAAAAGTTGGACTAGAGGAGGTTATTTCTTTGGAGCTTATAAGCTCTAAGAGCTTATTTTTACATCTTATAAGTTGTTTAACATCTTATTTTATTAAACACATTTGAAGAGTATAAGTTCTCAAACATCTTATAAGATATCTTGAGGAGCTTATAAGCTCAGCAAAACACCGGCTAAATAGTATGCTGGACTTATGAATTCATGTCTGAAGTTCTTTCTTTAAATAATATAAATGTAAACAACAGAACAAAGATAGGACAATAACGTTTGTTTTTTCTTTTTCTTTCCAACCAAAAAGTGATTCTAATAAGACAAGGTATTGAATATAAAAAAACAAGAGTTGCTCAAAAAAAAAAAAAAAAAAAAAAATTCAAAATAGCACAGACCTTTACTTCTAAGATTTTCCTCACAACCAATTAATTTTGATTTTTAATGCATTGGCTCTGAGGGATGTATTTCTTGACCCAAAGAGGCTTCCCATTCACCATGAATTTCACTACATCTAGGTTTCCCAACACCATTCCGGGAAAATCTTTTGTAGTAAAAACTAGTTTCCCAAACGTGGGATGCCTATTATGCCCATTATGCACATACACCTGTTCCACATTGTGCTCTCCAAACAACCTGTTACATATATAAAATCAAATCTTACTTAGGTATCTAAATATGTGTGAAGGAAGACATGCATGTAAAAAAGGAAATATTAGCAGCTAACCAATCTTATTTCGTCGTGAGAGTCATTGCTATAATGTCGTCGTTATCACAATTTGCGACGACTTTTATATACAACCACAAACTTTTGTGGCAAAAATATCTGAATTTGTCGCTAATTTACAAAATTATAAAATAATATTAAGAAAAATATTTGCAAAAGATAAAACATCTCTAGAGAAGTTTGCTACGGTATACTGTACAGAATCATTCATAATGTTATAGTAACGAAATGTTCGATATACCGAAAATTTGGTACTAAAATTTCAGAATACAAAATATTGTGTCAATATCGGCAAATACCATTTTTTTATCGTTAATTTTTATATATACCGAAACTGTTAGAAATTTAGTACCAAAATATTGGCAAAAATTGGTATATCGAAATACCGAAATTTTTTCAAAAAATCAGTATATACAATAAAAATGAAAATTAGTTGCACAAGAATTAACCACTTACCCAGCTTTATTTCGTCGCCAGAGCCATCTTATTAAGTCGTCGCTATTATGCGACGGATTTTTATGGTAAAAATATCTAAATTTGACGATAATTTATAAATTTAAAAATGATACAAAGAAAAATATTTGCAAAGGATACAGTAAGTTTAATTAATAAATGGTATATGTTATATAAGTGTTGTAGAATAAACTTAACTTAACAAACTAAATATAATTCGTATGCAGCATAATTACAACAAAAAATAATAGGAAGAAGTTTAAGTCTTGACTTTCTGTTCTACATACCTGATAAAATATTGGGAAATTTCCCACCACCTAAGTGGTTCACCATTTGAGAATGTCATAAATAACGATCTCTCATCCGCATTACATGATTTAGGCGCGTGTTGCACACGAGCGTTAGTGGGCACAAATGGCTCGGCATATGGGTTTAGCTTGGCCATGATGGTATGGAGGAATTTTAGAACTACTATAATTATTTCGTTGATTAATTAACCTAAGAATATTACAAGTATTTCTAAGAAAAAGATATTTCTTGCATAATATATATATATATATATATATATTAGGAAGTGATTTGGAAAAAATTTAAGTGATGCACCAATTCAATGTAAGCATATTTGAAATTTGACTGATTGTGTATTTTAATAATTCAACAGATTTAATGAAATTCTAGTAGTGAGAAAAAAAAATTCAAACCAAAAAAGGAATATGCAACAAATGCAAAATCATTATAGGTAAAACACAAATTTTTGACCATTTAGTAGCTAATAAGATCATCAGATTCAATTTTCTTGATTTTGTCCAAATGATTTAGTGCTCAAATTTTTTTCGTAGGGAAAAATTAATATGAAGAATTTTGAGTAAATGATAATAAAATATTTTGAGGAGCTTATAAGCTCAGCTAAACACCGGCTAAATAGTATGCTGGACTTATGAATTCATGTCTGAAGTTCTTTCCTTAAACAATATAAATGTAAATAACAGAACAAAGATAGACAATAACATTTGTTTTTTTCTTTTTCTTTCCAACCAAAAAGTGATTCTAATAAGACAAAATATTGAATATAAAAATAACAAGAGTTACTTCAAAACAAAAAAAATTGAAAATAACACAGACCCTTACCTCTAAGATTTTCCTTACAACCAATTAATTTTGATTATTATTATGTTACCATTCCGGGAAAATCTTTTATACTAAAAACTAGTTTCCCAAACGTGGGATGCCTATACGCCCATTATGCACATACACCTGTTCCACATTATTCTCTCCAAACAACCTGTTACATATATAAAATCAAATCTTAATAAGGTACCTAAATATGTGTGAAGGAAGACATGCATGTAAAAAACAGAATATTAGCCGCTAACCAACTTTATTACGTCATGAGGGCCATTGCTATAAAGTCGTCGTTATTAAAATTTGCGACGACTTTTATATACCACCGCAAACTTTTGAGGCAAAAATATCTGAATTTGTCGTTAATTTACAAAATTATAAAATAATATTAAGAAAAATATTTGCAAAAGATAAAACATCTCTAGAGAAGTGTGCTATGGTATACCGTACAGAATCTTTCATACTGTTACTGTACCGAAATTTTTGATATACCAAAAATTTGGTACAAAAATTTTAGAATACGAAATATGTTACTTAATATCCCTAAAGTGATACTATAGGTAATAGGTAATATTTTTCGGTGTCGGATTTACCTGTGCTAGAAGTCTGTGGTAACACTTTTTTATAACATTTAGTAATATCTTTTACGAATGTTACATATTTGTCTATTATTTGTAACATTTTGTAGAAACATTTCAAAAATGTTACATATGATGCATGTGTAACACCTTTTGCGTTGAAATGTAATACCTTTTCAGTATCATTTTTATATATATATATGATAGGGTTAATATCAATTTGCACCATGAATTTTGGGTCTTTTTTTCGTTTTTAATGTTTAATAATGGGATTCCTAAATTACTCAGGTTTCATTATTAAATTCATTGAAATTTGATAGATTGGGTATTTTAATAATTCAACGATTTTAATGAAATTTTATTGGTGAAATGAAAAAAAAAAAAAAAAAAAAAAATCAAACCGTTAAAGGAATATGCAATAAATCAGTATCGGGGAAGCACGGATTTGACCGTTTAGTAGTTTTTAAGGTAATTAGATTTAAGTTTCTTTATTTTGTTCAAATGATCTCAGAATTTTTTCGGAGGAAAAAGTTAATATGAAAAGTTTGACTCAACGATGATAAATATAGTTAATGATGTTAAGAGTGTGTTTTTGGACTTTCTTTTATTCGGTCTGCTTATTATTGGCGGTAAAGATATCACATATTTTTTAAATTCATAAGTTTTATTATGAACAAAACTTTGTGCAAAATAAGTGGTAAGTTCAAAGTCCATGCACTACAACATATATGACTTGTAACATTCAAAAAATTGTATGTAATAGCCCTTAAGTGATACTATAGATAATAGGTAATATTTTTTGGTGCCGCATTTACGTGTGCTAAAAGTCTATTTTAACACTTTCGATAGTATTTAGTAACATCTTTTATGAGTGTTACATATTAATCTATCATTTCTAATATTTTATAGAAACACTTCAAAAATGTTACATATGATGGATATGTAATACGTTTTGTGTTGCAATGTAACATATACCATTTTTATATCTATGATAGGGTTAATATATCAATTTACACCCTAAACTTTGGACATTTTTTTCATTTTTAACCCAAACTATGTTTTGTATCAGATAACAACCTATACGCCACTATAACGAAGAATTCAGACAAGAAAAATAAAAAAATAAAAATCATGAAATTATTTTAAAAATCTGAAAATGATGTAAATGTTAGAAAAATATTTTTAAATTCTAAAATTATTTTAAATGTCGGAAAATTAACTGAAAATAATATTTTCTAAAAAAATAATTTTCATTAAAAATGAATTTTTTTAAGTTTTAAATTTCAAAATTAAATTTTTATTTTCTTAAAAGGATTTTAAAATTTTAAATTTTCTTAATTAAAAGCCTACTTACTTATAAAATTAGATTTTCTTAAAAATTTATTTTATGAATCCTAAATAATTTTTATATGTTTAACTTATACTCTTTTAAGAAAATTTACACATTTAAAAAATACTTCCAATATTTTATAGATACCTTAAATGAATGTTTTAGATTTGAAATATTTTTTAGATTTTTCAACCTATTTGGATAATCCTTTTATAAATCCCTAAAATGTTATGCATTGTTCTAGAATTTGAAAAAAATACATAATAATAATTCAAATAAACAGGCAACAACTGTAACCTAGAAGAAGTTGTTTTTGTTTTTTTTTATGTATGGAGCAGTTGCATATTAATGTGTGCATGTCACAAAAAAGTAATAGCATTTGTAGACTGCGTCGTTTTTAATGAATATCCTCGTAACCTTGGTCCACGTTCCTCCCTGTTTGAACAATAGATTGATCTAATAGTTAGTCTTCATCACCTTGCTCTTCATTCTCAATAATTTCTTCCATTGTCATCGTCATAATTCACTTCTATCTTATGAGTCTCCATCACCCTATAAAGTTATATAACTAACATTATCAATAGTGTACTTGTAATAATATCTATGATCAATCAAAAGATATAATGAGGCATCTACAAGATAAATAATCTAAAAGATTACATGTGTTATGTATTATTTTAATACATCTTGTTGTTGGCATATTTTTTGTCAAAATATCTATATATGTGGGAGTTAATTATTTTATTGGGTACAGATAACAAGAAAATCCAGTTTAAACAAGGAGAATATAAGACAACATCAAATCTTGAAGATTACATTCACATTGTGGTAGCCTTATCATGCATGGAAAAGGCTTTGGGCTTTCTTAATTACAAAGTCAAGTTGTATATAGATATGAGGCAGAGTATTCTTTGGAGGTATCAAGTATTTTGAGAGAAAACAACAGAAATATTCAATATACTCGAGGATATTATTTTGGTGATATTCTCGTCCAGCAATGTTATAACATAATTTACATGTCGAGTGTTCTGAGTGAAATTATAGTAAGGAGTTGAGTTCTATACCCGAATGAGTCATTAATTTAGACTGCTGTTAGGGTTGGTTATTCACTTTGGTCATAAGTTTGGAATTTTGTGCGTGAGTGTTATAACAGCGGGTTACAACAGAAGGTTCTTCGTGGGAGAAGAAGTTTCAAAACGGGTTCGGTAGAGCTCATTCGGCCTTCGATGGTTTGCCATGTCAATGCCGGCCAAGTAGACGGGAGTCACCAAACGTTATTGGTAACAGAATAGGCCGGTTAGTATTAGAGAGTGGGGTCTCTATGTAAAACATAGCCTATTCGGCAACTTTATCAATAGCATAAAGTTTGAGGTGCAGAGGGATTCGGTATATATCTTGGTGTTCGTGTTTATATTTGATTCATAATTGTTTATGTAACGACCCGATTTCCATAAAATATTTTAAAGCAATTGAAAATAAGAATAGTCAATTTCGTTTTTTTCTTTCTATCTTGTTGCAGACCCACACCACTACACACCATTACACTGCTTGCACACACAACAAATATACATAGTTGACTGCAAAATCAGTTACACACACATGATCACACACAAACTGCACAAAGTTCCAATACATACACAGTAACACATGCACACACACGCACATACAATTGCACTCTCACCTGCACACCTATACACACACTGACAGACGCATATACACCACACACCTCTGCATGATTACACACATACACCATGCATCACACACATGCATTCTAACACACAACACTCACGCACCTATACACGGCTACACACACACACACACAGAGACTCACACGTACACACATCTGCACCCACACAAACACACACAGACATACGTACACACATCTACACACACGAACACGACTTCCACATATACACACACATATACTAATTAATACAAAAAATTGTTCGCCTATTTTATAACCTAACGATCCGCAAGTGTACGGGTGCAAGTGTATATAACGGCAAGCAAGGTCGATCCCACAAGGACTGACTTAATGACTAGTTTGATACTCTAAATATCCTAAAACACTCCTAACTAGGCTCTCAATTGGATTGATTTGATTATTAAACTAATTCTAGACTATTACTTAACACTCAAGTTTCAAGAAACAAGAAAACACTTTATCTAATAATCAAGATTGGAAGACAAATTCTAGAGAATTGATTTCAGAATTAACTAAGTATGACAATCTAATTATTCTAAACTAGCAATGATTATTATCGTTATTAGACGACACTTATATATATTAACTCTCCTTTCGAAGCAATTAACTTGTAGATTCATTATCCCTAGCCACCCTTTCAAGTCGACTAGACCTAACGAACTCCCAATCGATCTTAGACCAATGCCTACGCACTTATCTCACCTCCTTTCAGAGCGCTCAACAAATACGCTATATATTGTCTTTCCATTCACAAATTCCTCCTTTCAAAGCCAACTTATGAATTATGTAGAAGTAGTTAAGTGATCAAGTTAACCATTCATGAAAATAAATCACAACACATAGATAACGAATAACAATCATTAACTAGAATAGAAAACTTCAGTTAATCAAACATCGTTAAAACCTACTTTCAAAACCCTAGAATAATAAAGAACTACTCACTCATGTTCATATTCATAACACAAATATGTTCATAGACAAACATGATTTGAAATAGAAAAAATAAGACAATGAATAAGCACCCTAATCGCCGTCTTGATCTTGATCCTTTGATGTTGTTTTCCTCTTCAATATGCCTTCTAATGATCTCTAACTCCTTTTTTCGAGTTTGGGAACTTTCTTATATAGTTAAGGCTAAATTGGGCCCAAGATGGGCTCAAAATCATAAAACGCGCACATTCTGTTTTGGACTCGGAAATCTGCCTCGACCGAGTCAGAACAGGCCTCGACCGAGTTGGGTCAACTCGACCGAGGTAGAATCCCTCTCGACCGAGTTGTAGTCTCTGACCAATTTCACGTTTTGCTCTTCATTTCTCACTCGACCGATTTGCTATACAACTCGACCGAGTCAGACTTTCTGACCATGCTTCAACACCTCTTTGCTATTTCCGACTTTTCTTGCTCGTTTTTCATCCGAACCTTGCCCAAATGGATTTTTTGGCCTTTTTATACCTGAATAACACTAAAACAAGTAGAAACACGTCATCTAGCTCAAAAGATGGAATTTAATCACTTTTCGCCCAAATACACATGCATATGTCCCATATTACGACCTTTAATTGACCTAAAATACATGTAAAACTAGCATGTATCAAAAACACACACCTGACACCCAAATCACCCACAGGCAAACACACTAACTCACATACAAAACTCACAACACAGACCCACCGACGAACCTATTGGTCCGAAAATCGCCACCATACACAGCGTCGGGAATTGATTAAAGTCGATGATGGGTTTTTGCTAAAATAAGAACAGTGAATTAGTGGCTTACCTATCTGTCGGAGAATGGTGGTGATTGATCCGATGAAATTGTTGATGGATTGGAAAGGTGATTCTTTGGAAATATTGTGCATATTTGATTGTACAAATTTAGGCGTATTAAACTTGAAGATGTCGATTTTACGACTTTAAGTTGTTGAGGATGGAGAACTGGAGATAGTGGTTTTCATGAATGGCAAAGCCGATTTTCTATTTATTTATCACGGACTTAAATTGGTCGGCGGCCAAGGTTGGTATGAGGGGAAAATATCATATTGTTTAGTTGCGGAATGTATAATATATTCCTACTAGGTTAGGAATATTTGGATATGGATTATCAGATTTCCAAAAATCTTCCTCAGTAGTAATTAGCATAATTCAGTTGTTGGAATTCTGGATTCATTTGGGCTACGACATGGGCCCTTGCACATTAGTGAACTGGGCTCGAGTCTTGGGCTCAAACAGATGGGCCTATTATGACATGTATGAATAAATGAATGAATGCAATAAATTAATTCCTATTGAGACTTCGGCCTAGATAAATTAATAAATAAATAAGTAAATTGCAAATAAATGGCTTTGCAAGTTAATAGTAATTAGCAATATAAATTGGGCTCGAAAATATTAAATGGGCCAAATTGAGTTGGTGTTCGGCCTAAACCCAACATAGGGTAAATGAATAAAATGATTGGCCAACTTAATAAATCAACATATAATAATAATGTTAATAATAATAATAAGTGGAAAAAAAGTACTGGGCGTTATTTAATCAAGACGAGGGCCAACTATATTATCTTAATTTTATAACTAGTCTAGGATCAAAATATTATAAATAAGATTTCTGGCAAAGTTTACATATTAATATTTTGTTTCACTTTTTTTTTTTACAAATAAATATCAAGAAACAACTTTAAAAAGACGTAATAAATAATCAAATTATTTAAATGAATACGTAAAATAGTATTTTAAAATTAAACGATAGACTAAAAATTTGGGATATTACATTCTACCCCCGTTGAAAATAATTTCATCCTCGAAACTTGCTAAAATACTACTTAATAGTATAAATTGGGATTAAATGGTACTCTCATTACTCTCTTAATTTCTCATGGCACAACTCACTAACTGAAACCCCATCCCACTATCATGAGTACTGCTCCATCAGGGCAACAAACACCATACACACACTACAAGCACACGTTGTTGTAGTCAACGGGCTCAGTGGTGGCGAGTAATCGCCAACATGACAAACAATGACACAATGCAGCAGTGGAGATATTCAGTGGGGTGTTGTTCTTACCATGAAAACTTTGAGTTCAATTATTTGACATCATAAATATTATAGAAAGTATACAAATAAGAATGTAACTCACATATTGAAATGTATCAAAATAAGCACATTACCAACTTAACTGTTTTAATCTACTTTGAAATTATAACAGGTCAAACACAAGAAAAACTTTTCATTCTACTACATAAATTTCTAATTTTATGAGTAAGGGACAAGTAATACTTGTCTGTTCATGAGAGTACAAAACTAGCATTATTGGTCTAATACATTGTACCTGTAGTAGAAATTATAATAGTGGGGTGAAGCCCTGTGACGTCCCCATCTCAAAGAAACTTATATTTATTAGAAAAATGGGCAACATCACTAAAATCTATAAAAAATAGTTGAACTTTAATTGATGAAAAGTTATTTTTCTTGCTCGAAATAATAAATACTCAAAAGATGTTTGTAAGTCACTTTGACGCAATCCTAAAACAAGCGGAAGTTCATAATTACTTCAAGATAGTTCAACATAACTTTTAAATAGAGGTCGCATAGTTTGAAAAAGTAGTTTAACAAAGTTTAAAGCGGAAGTGCATAACAAAAACTTCACAGTTTGCTTACATGACCCACAAAATAGAGTTTAATAAAGTTCTTTATCAATTATCAGTAACTTTCACTTCGAACGAGGGCCCACATCCATCTTCATTCCTCTTCCACGGTAGTACCTGAAAGGAGGGGGTGAGTGTTCGAGAAAAACACTCCGTGGGTTCACTCGGTTGCCCACTTAGATGTCATACAAAGAATTGCAATAATGGACAGTTACATAAACAATGCATATACCATCAACACATAAAACACACCCGAAAACATGATGGACTCTAAATTAAAATAAATATACACATAAATACATACTATATAGATACACATAGGAGCACATAGGTGGGGCACGTGTTGCCCCGCTCGAGCAGCATAGCATATTCGGGAGCGACCCGAGGGTGATCTTTCGATCCATAACATGTACGGTGTTACCCGTAGAGCATAATCATATACGGTTTTACCCGTAAGCATAATCATATACGGTTTTACCCGTAAGCATAATCGTGTACGGTTTTACCGGTAAAGCATAGCATGTACGGTTTTACCCGTAAGGTTTTTTTTGAAAAGCATAGCATGTACGGTTTTACCCGCAAGGTTTTTGAAAAGCATAGCATGTACGGTTTTACCCGTAAGGTTTTTGAAAAGCATAGCGTGTACGGTTTTACCCGTAAGGTTTTTGAGAAGCATAACGTGTACGGTTTTACCCATAAGGTTTTTGAAAAGCATAGCATGTAAGGTTTTACCCGTAAGGTTTTTGAAAAGCATAGCATGTACGGTTTTACCCGCAAAGTTTTTGAAAAGCACAGCGTGTACGGTTTTACCCATAAGGTTTTTGAAAAGCATAACGTGTACGGTTTTACCCGTAAGGTTTTTGAAAAGCATAGCATGTACGATTTTACCCGTAAAGTTTTTGAAAAGCATAACGTGTACGGTTTTACCCGTAAGGTTTTTGAAAAGCATAACGTGTACGGTTTTCCCCGTAAGGTTTTTGAAAAGCATAGCATGTACGGTTTTACCCGTAAAGTTTTTGAAAAGCGTAGCATGTACGGTTTTATCCGTAAGATTTTTTGAAAAGCATAGCATATTCGGGAGCGACCCAAGGATTTGTACGGTGTCACCCGCAGTCCTAACATAGCTAGTACGGTATTACCCGTATACAATACACATAATATGGCTTACCCATGACTTCACATAAATTTCACACAAGTTTCACATAAATTTCACATACTCGTCACATAAACATAGGCGTAAGCAATCATTCATGTAAAAACCATTATAACAATAATTTGCATGAAAAGCAAGTAGACAACATAAAATAGCCACATAGAATTACCCCACCTAGAAGTGTGTACGACTAGTTGATTGTATAGTCCTTCTCTAGACAGAGGTCCTCTTCTACTTCAACTTCTTTTAGTCCTACAATATAGAATACTTGTCTTAGCAAAGGTGGGTACTAGGCTATAAACATAAATTGAAGCATTGGAGCAAAATTTGTAATTTTATAAAAGTTGAGGGACCATTTTGTAATTTCTAGAAAAATAGTGGCAAATTTGTATAAAAGGGAAGTGGCATTTTCGCAAATACATGGATTTGTTGACTTCCAAAAAAAAGGCTGATAGAAATTAAAATAAAAAATTGCATTTTAACCCTTAAAGAATATCTAATTTATTTTTTTTTTTTTTAAATGGTACAAGAATTTCTGCAGCAATTTTGACCAAACTTTACCGATGACTCGGTCGTCGGAATTATAATTAAGACACGGCTATGGAAAGCTCTCGTCAAGAGATTTTCAGAATGAACAACCACAATAGAATCGGAGTTTGGAACAACAAGCTATGACTCTTTGAAGGTGGTTCGGTTATATAGGTTTCGCCTAAACTTTGACTGGCCATAACCGGAGTTCTAGAGCTCGGATTGAAATTCCGAAAACCGTTCCGAAATTCTCTCGCCAAGCACTATCATATTATATAATAAAATATGGGTTTTGATAAAGGGACAAACATGAAAATGGGGCAGTAGCTGATCCGACGAGTCTAAAAAGCCGTCGGGTCAGTTTTCCGGCGACTTCGCCGTATTTCGGTGGCTGGGGATGAAACATTTGAGATGGAAAGAAAGAAGACTTACCAGCTATACTTTGTGGGAGAAGAAATGAAGACTTCAAGCTATGTTTTGGTGGGAGGAGGTGATGGAATGAAGACTTCCTCACACCTCTATTTATAGACCTATCAAGCACAAAACCGTGGGAATGAAACCGTGGTATCGGCTGCTAGTTTTGAGCAATAATGTGGGTATAAAACTCATGGAATTTAGCCATTGGTTTGGGAAATATTGTGGGCATAAACCATGGAATTTAGCCATTGGTTTTAGGAAATATTGTGGGCATAAAACCATGGAATTTAGATATTAGTTTTAGAAAATCTTGTGGGCATAAAACCATGGAATTTAGCCATTAGTTTTGGGAAATAATCCTATGGAGAGGACTTGCCATAAAATGTAGACTTCTCTTATCATTGGGTAATATAGCGTCTAAGTGTTGTCTAATTAAAATTCTCTCCCGATCCGTTAAAAAAATATTATTCATACCATTACTTACAAGGATCAATAATTATGCACGTGTAAGAAAATAATCACAACAAGTATAATGCGCACAAAAATAATGCAACTAATATATATTCAAATAAAATAATGCAACTAGAAAATTCGGGTCGTTACAAGCCCAGTCTCATTAGGAATTCCATGTGTATGCATGTACTAACACTATCGTCATTGTAAGAACTTACCGGCACTCATCGATATTTTTATGCTTGTGAATAACGCAATGTGTGAAATGTGAATATGCATGAATTTTACAAAACTTAATGTAAATTACCTTGGTGCCGAGCGACGAAGCAGAGATGACCAAGAAGCATATGATACTTTTATGACATAACGCATTCTTCAAATTTTTAAATACGAGTCTACAGAAACGTAAACCTGGCTCTGATACCACTCGGTAACAACCCGATATTCATAAAATATTTTAAAGCAATTGAAAATAAGAATAGTCAATTTCGTTTTTCTTTTTTCTATCTTGTTGCAGACCCACACCACTACACACCATTACACTGCTTGCACACACAACCAATATACATAGTTGACTGCAAACTCAGTTACACACACGTGATCACACACAAACTGCACAAAGTTCCAATACATACACAGTAACACACGCGCACACACGCACATACAATTGCACTCTCACCTGCACATCTATACACACACTGACAGACGCATATACACCACACATCTCTGCATGATTACACACACACCATGCATCACACACCTGTATTCTCACACACAACACTCACGCACCTGTACACAGCTACACACACACACAGACTCATACGTAAACACATCTGCACCCACACGAACACACACAGACATACGTACACACATCTGCACACACACGAACACGACTTCCACATATACACACACATACACAAATTAATACACAAAACACACACCTGACACCCAAATCACCCACAGGCACACACGCTAACTCACATACAAAACTCACAACACAAACCCACCGACGAACTTATTGGTCCGAAAATCGCCGCCATACACATCAGGTATAAAATTTTTTTTTTTTTTTTTATACGTTAACTCGCCCATGCGAAGGGCGAGTTCAGTGCATGCATGCAGGGGGCAGGAGGGTGCAAGGTGCAGGGGGGCAGCAGGGTGCAGGGGGCAGGAGGGTGCAAGGTGCAGGGGGGCAGCAGGGTGCAGGGGGCAGGAGAGTGCAGCGTCTTTTATTGGTGAATGGGGTGGTGGTAGTGTCTTGTCTCAATCACATTGAATAGATTGAGAGAAGTTTTGACCGGATGAATGAAATTTATATAACAACTCCCCACCTCTTCTCTTCATACCTCATTTTTTATTGTAAAAAAAAAAGTATACAGAATGCCTCAAGCCAAAAATCTCTCTTCTAATTTTTTCTTCTTCTTTATCCCTCACCAAGCATCATAGTTTTTCTGCATATGACTCAATTGAAGTTGAAACTTATTTATTAAGGTACAAATTTTTATATTTAGCAGCTTTACATAATGTATATTATAAATTTCGTTTGGCATATCGGTGTTTTATTTTTTGTAATTATTGTATAATAATTTTGAAGGTCGTCAAAATTCGTTGATAAAAAATCAACGGGTCACAGTGCTCCCCCTCGTTTTAGCCGGAAGAAGGATTAGAAATACAACTAGTACCAATCTTCATATTAAGGTATCAAAATTTCATATGTAATTCTATTTGTTTTTTCCGATGAATATGAATTATAAAGAATCATGGACAACATTTATGTATGTGAAGTGGAAGAAACATATATTTTATTGTTGCTCTTAGTAACATTACTATGGTTTATCTTGTCATGGTTACCTCAACTATGCATATTTAGTTACACATGTTTATTGTGTATGTTAGTGACAATTTTTTTAGAATTATTACGATGATTACCGATATTTATATATATATCTTTTTTTCCGTAATTTTACGGCTTTTATTATTATTATTGTTAGTTATTATTGTTATTATGTGGTTTATTAGCATTTTTATTATTATCAACGTTATTATTAGTATCAATATTGATTTTGGTATGTTTATTTTTTTTAGTTTAGTATGTTGTTTACTACTACTACTATTATTATTATTATTATTATTATTATTATTATTATTATTATTATTATTATTATTATTATTATTATTATTATTATTATTATTATTATTATTATTATTATTATTATTATTATTATTATTATTAACGTTATATTTTTTTTTATAAACACTACACTTATTATTATCCTTATTATAATTATCAATATTATTATAATTATTATTATTTGTATGTTTATTATTATTATTATTGTTATTATTAGTATGATTATTAACGTTATCAGTATTATTATTACTATTATAATAATAATTATTATTATTCTTAACGTTATGTCATTATTTTTTTAGAAATATTCTTAATATTATCTTCTTATTATAATTATTAATATTATTATTATTAGTATTGGTAATTTTTATTTTTATAATTTAATTATGTTTATTATTATTATTATTATTATTATTCATTATTATTATTATTATTACTATTATTATTAACAAAGTTATATCATGTTTTTTTTATAGATATATTATACTTATTATTATCCTTATTATAATTATCAATATTATTATCAATATCATTATTGGTATGTTTATTATTATTATTATTATTATTATTATTATTATTATTGTTATTATTATTATTATTATTAACGTTATGAGTATTATTAATACTATTATAATAATTATTATTATTCTTCTTCTTCTTATTATTATTGGTATTTTTATTTTTATAATTTAATTACATTTGAGGGATAACCCAGTTGATGATGAAACAGAAGACATCGAAGTTGAGCAGTACTCGCGTGGGATTGCATTGATTCTGTTGGGATCAATCATGTGCCCCGACACGTCGGGAAATATGGGATCATTACAATACCTGATAGAAATGGAAGATGTCTCGGAATGCTATGAATATAGTTGGGGTAGTGTTGTACTTGGATTTCTATATCACCAATTATGTTGTGTAGCACGAAGAGATAGAAAGTCCATTGGAGGGGGCAATGCAGTTACTTCAGGTACATCGTAAACTTCTTTTTATATTTGCCTTGTAAGATCCTATTTATTGCATTAAATACTTACAATTATGTAATGCCCAAATCGTTCAGATTTGGGCATGAACGCGTATAACATTTCTGAGTCCCAGAAATGTGGGGAGACGGTTCGATTTAGGCCCAATCGATGGTGTGGACGGTGAGCTCCCTATTGCACCATATGGAGCTGAATGGTTGCAATATCACACTTTCACGCACAACCTTAACAGCAACGTGAAGACTATCCGCGAGTACTTGGATAGACAAACCTCGGAGGAGGTATAATCTACGTTTTCTTCTATATAACCCTAAAGTAAAATTAATTCACTAATGTAACTTTAAATTTGCTTAAATTTACAGTTTATTTGGAGACCCTATGAGCCAATCCCCCAAACAGTCCAAACATATCTTGATGACAATCTCATTACTGTGACGTACACATGGATATCGAAATGTCCGCTTATCCATCACTATATTGTCGAGCTGTATTATCCTGACCGGGTATTCCGACAATTCGGTATACGACAATCAATCCCTTCGTCGATTTTAGCGGAACACAGAAATTTGCATGGAAGAACAGATCGACGGGGACGTTCAAGTCAAAATTGGCTTGAGACACACGCACAGTATGTGGAGCGTTGGAACACCAGAGCTCAGTATATTGTGACCGCTCCCCAGATCGGAGCACAAGGTGACGAAGTGGACGCTGGCTACATGGGTTGGTACCAAGAGATCACCCGTAGGTTGATAACTCCAGGAATAGGCGTGCAAGAGGGATCTCAACCGTCAACTAATGCATATATCGAAAATTTGGTGAGTAAACAACTTCTTATTGACTTCACACATAAATATATAAAATTCAAATCATATATGTTAATTTGTAACCTTTATTTTTAGGAAAGAATTCTTGGTAGAATAAATCAACTAGCTATCGAAGTGCGGGACTATATGAGAGAGCCATTCCGAAGATCATTTGAGGAGTTATACCAGGAAGCACAACAAAATTTTCATGATCATCGTGCTCAGCCACTGCCGACCGCACAACAACAAGCAGCTGGGATACCCATGCCTCATGACGTTTTTCAACAAGGGAGGAGACGTAGTACATTTACACGTGCTAACTCCGGACATCGAGCTAGTGGTACTACCTCGCGTGGTACCCATCCATTTAGGTATGTGTCAGGCGATGTCCCTGGGACTTCCCGTTCTACCGTTCATGAGCATCCTAGTGTGGACGTGCAGTCGGGCTACTATGTGCCTCCGATGGTGAACGAACAAGACTTTATCACTCCTCATCGTGATTCAATGCGGTTTGACCAGTCCTTCACTTCGCTCCTGGATGTCGGCAACTATACAACACCTAAATCACTTTATCCACAACATGCAAATTTGGGAGGTCATTCAGGACAGTTCAATACGTCGCCGATCCCATATTTAGGTCAAACATCATCTTCATCTGGTCATCCAACATTCAGTTTAAATATCAGCACCCAGGATGATGTTCAATCACAACGAGCCCAGGACACGGAATCCGATGCCCCTATCGAGGAACGGAGAGGGAGAGCAAAACGAAACAGAAAAAAAACTAGATGTGGGACTGGTCATGAATATTAGCAGCTTGTCTTTTTCAAGTATTTGGTTGATATTTTAAGTATTTATGATTAAACTAAGTATTGTAATTTTTCACTAACAGAATTTAAACATCGACTGTACGAAAATCTTAATCTTACATAAAAAAAATATATATATTAGATTTTGTCTTTTTCAAGTTATTTGTAATAATAGCGTAAAGATTAGTTGATATTTTAAGTATTTATGATTAAACTAAATATTATAATTTTTCACTAATCGAATTTAAGCATCGACTATACGAAAATCTTAATCTTACATAAAAAAAATATATATTAGATTTTGTCTTTTTCAAGTTATTTGTAATAATCGCGTAAAGATTAGTTGATATTTTAAGTATTTATTATTAAACTAAATATTATAATTTTTTACTAATCGAATTTAAGAATCAACTATACGAAAATCTTAATCTTACATAAAAAAAATATATATATATATTAGATTTTGTCTTTTTCAAGTTATTTGTAATAATTGCGTAAAGATTAATTGATATTTTAAGTATTTATGATTAAACTAAATATTATAGTTTTTCACTAACCGAATTTAAACATCGACTATACGATAATCATAATCTTACATAAAAAAAAAATATTAGATTTTGTCTTTTTCAAGTTATTTGTAATAATTGCGTAAAGATTAGTTGATATTTTAAGTAATTATGATTAAAATAAATATTATAATTTTTAACTAATCGAATTTATTGCATCGACTATACGATAATCTTAATCTTATTTAAAAAAAAAATAGTTGGGTGCGAGTCAAATTATTGAGCGTCCATTAAATAAATTATTCTTTTTTAAGGAATATATACCCTAAACCATAATAAATAAATAAAAACACAAAAATAAAAAAAAATAAAAAAAAAAAAGGAACTCGCCCTTTGCATGGGCGAGTTAACGTATTAAAAAAAAAAAAAAAACAATTATACTTGAGAGGGGCGACTTTGCGTATGTGTGCCAGAAAATACCGTATATCGCCTGTGGTATAGGCGAGATTCCAAAAAAAAAAAAAATTAATTTTAGATCTCGCCCCTGGCAGGGGCGAGATTCCTGTTTCATGTCAGACTGCTTTGAACTCGTCTGTGGCACAGGCGAGTTCACATACTTTTCTAAATACACAAAAAGCTCGCCCATATTTTTAAATCGCTCATGAACAATGCTATATTTTGTTAAAATTGCCAAATTAGAACATGTCATTTGATTAATAATGACATATGCCATTATCGCATTGATGCTCGCTTGCAAACTGCTGAAGAATTGGATAAACAAGTATTGGTTACAATAGTCTTGACCCTTCCTAGTTTTACTAACTAGAAGTTGAGTAAACGCACATATAGAAGTTCGATAAAGATTAACCGATCTGTAACTGACGAATGAGAAGAATCTGCAACATGATATTAGCCACCATAGGACGCTGCTACATTGGAGCCACCATACGAAGTTGTTACATTGGTGGGATGGGAAGGTATAATGGGGAATTGTTTTATGTCATTCATGGTACGAAAGATTGAGGTTATAAAGCATTCAGAAAGATTTAGAGACCTAGTATTAGATGTCTTTTGAGTAGGTCTCATGTGCACTTCAGTGCACATAAGTCTTATGGTGCACTCCCCTTTATAATGCATGGATTCGAAAAAAAGAGTTGAACTATAATTTAATATAAATTCACTTTTGCCAAAATGTGTCCGTGTGCGACCTGGTGGATCGGTATTTCTTTAATGCAGCGCTGTATAATACATAGATTAAAGACTATTTGGATAACATATGTGTGTTAGATTAAAGACTATTTGGATAACATATGTGTGTTATGGTCTATCAGTCACTCAGGTGGCGTAAGAGGCACGAGAAGTCCTACGCGTTTAATTAGCACAAAATGGGTTGTGATCTAGTGGCTAGGAATACGATGCATATAGGTGAAAGGTCGAGGATTCAAATCCTGCACCTTGCAATTTTAAAATTTATTTTTATCGATTATCTTCTTTATGTCTAATTTATATTATATTAATTATTTTCTTTATATGATAATTTATAATAATAATAATAATAATAATAATAATAATAATAAAATAATAATAATAATTAGTAATAAAATATTATTCAATTAAATAATAAAAATAAATTCATAATTTTTTATAATTTTATTTTTTAATTATGAAATTTGTAATTATTTATTTTCTTTTATTTTTCTTTTAAATTTACAATTTTTTATGTATTTATATTTTATTAATGATTTTCTTTACATGATAATTTATAAATTAATAATAATAATTAGTAAATAAATATTAAAAAAAATTATAATTTATGATAATTTTATTTTTGTAATGATAATTTTTATAACTATTTCTTGTGAATTTATTTTCTATTTTATTTTTATTTTGATTTACAAGTTATACCACTTGTATAAAAAATTATATTTTTTCATAAAATAATAATGTTATGTCGATAAATAAATTATACCTTTTGGTGAAACAAGGTATACTATATCGAATCCGCTGCAACAAAAAGACAAAAAGAAAAAAAATCAAAGAATGGCAAATTATATTGTTCCAATAAAGAAATTATACTTTTTGGTAAGATAAATAATACATTATGATTAAATAAGTTATAATATATTGGATTCACCACAATAAGAAGGAAAAAAAAAAAAGTAATACAATTAAAAAAAATATAGTATTCAGGTAAACAAACTATACTTTCTGGTTAAATAAGTTATACTTTATCGGATCCGCCACAACAGAAAAAATAAAAACAAAAACAAAAACAAAAAAGTATACTATATCGAATTCGCCGATAAACAAATTAAAAAAAAAAAAAAGAAATTAAAAATTTAACAGTTACAAATTATACCGTTTCGATAACAAATTATGCTATTGGGTAACAAAAGTAATACTATAACGCACGTATATGTCACTACAAAAAGGAAAAAATTAAAAAAAAAATACAAAATAATTACAGAATTATAATATTTCGGTAAATAAATTATACTTTTTGCTTACACAAGTTATAATGTATTGAATCCATCATAACAGAGAGAAAAAAATTGATAACTTATTTTTTTCAAATTAAATTGTTTCAATAAACAAATTATACTCTTTGGTAATATAAGTTATACTATATCGAATTCACCATAACATAAATAAAAATTCAAAAATCAAAGAAATATAAATTATACTATACCAATAAATAAATTGTCCTCTTCGGTATAACGGATAATATGTTATGGTTAAACAAGTTAACCTATATCGGATCCGCCACAGTAAAAAGAAAAAAAAAAATCATAAATTTAAAAATTTAGAAAATATACTATTCAACTAAACAAACTATACATTTTGGTTAAAAAAGTTACACTGTAATGGATCTGCCACAACAAGAAGAAAGAAACAAAAAAAAATTATACTATATCAAATCCGCCATTACAAAAGGGAAAAAAAATTAAAAACTTAAGAGTTACAAATTATGTTGTCTTGATAAACAAATTATATTATTTGGTAATACAAGTTATACTATATCGCATACACCACTACAAAAAGAAGAGAAAAAAATAGAGAATTAAAAAATTATGCTTTTAAGGTAAATAAATTATACTATTTGATTAAACAAGTTGAACTATATTGTATCCACAACAAAAAGAAAATTAAAAATTAAAAATTAAAACAAATAAATCTAATAAATATGATCAAAAATTAAAAAAGAAAATTGAAAAAAAAAAACGTGTGGTATAATTTGTTTAACCAAAATGTATTAATTGTTTACCTTAATAGTGTAACTTGTAGATAAAAAAAAAATATTAAAAATTAAATAAACAAAGATAAAGAATATAAAAATAGAGTAATAAAATTAAAATAATAAAATTAAGAAAATAAATCATAACAAGTTATAATTTTATTGTTATTATCTAATTAATTTTTGTATATTAATAGTTAATATTAATATATAATAAGTTTAAAGATAAATAAGATAATTATAAAAATTGTAAAATAAATTAGAATATTAATTTGTAGAATGTGAAATTTGAACCCTTGACCAAAAGGTTATAAAAGCAAACAAACAAACCATCAAACCACCAAGTTCTTTATAGAAACAAATAATGGGTATGTTTACTAAAGGCTCGAGAGTGCTGGGCCAAATATGGCTGAAGGAGTTATTGAGTGTGCTTTATCGGGATTTGAACCCTTATATCTACTGAGCCAAGTCTTAAGTAAACATAGCCAATGTTATTCTATAAATTTAGTTATTAATGAAGATAAAATGATCAACAAAAATTTGTAGACACACAAGGTTTTGAACCTGTGACCTGAGGACATCAATCTGCATGCACAACCAATTTGGCCATTATTGACTTTCAGTGCATATTTGCACCATTATTTATATAATATAATAGCTGATTTTTCTCAAAAAAAAAAAAAAAAAAAAAAAAACTAACTGATATCCTCGTTGAAACCCATATTTAAGACCGACACCTTAGTATAAGGGAGCCTTGACCACCATGCCCGCTCCCATTTTGGTTCAAACAAACGCGACTATTGTTCATCTAATTAGATTTTCATTACTTTCTTTAGCTACATTTTACATTCAAGGTCTATAATAAGTACCTATTGAAAAAAAAAAGGCAAAAGCTTGTGCACACTAAGTGTTATAGTGCATTTACCTATTTACTCTCTTCAGCTACATTTTATATTCAGGTCCATAATACTACATATTTGACATCAAAAAAATTAATACTAGGTCTCTTGAAATCTTATCGGATTCTCTTATAACCCAAATCTTACCATGAGAACTTTGAATGACATAATCTTTTTACATTATCACCGTTCATCCTCACCAACGTAACAACTATGGTGGCTTCTCTAATGCTGCAGATTCTTCTTGCTCAACAATTATACGTTGTTTCTTATTTGTTGGGCGTCTATACATGCCTTTATTCAACTCCGATTCAGTATTAGTGGGTCATCCCATTAAAATAATGGGCTGCAGAAACTGCAAAGCAACCCAAACTATTAGTGGGCCGCAGGTTAGACGGTCTTTCGCAAGACTATCGATGAGCTTTATAAAGTGCAAGAAACCTAATTAACAACATCAAGGAGTTTAGGCTGTCCATTTTGGGCTCAAGAAAGGGACCTCCTCTTGACTATGGGCTCTATCTACTGGCTTCCGCAACTCATAAAGCGACTTACGAGATCACTGAAAAAGGCCCTTTGTTTTAAACAGCTCATATTTCAAAAAAGTAATGATCTTAATTTGGCCTCTCACCTTCATTCCCAAGAAAAGGAGCAATAAATTTGTGCCAATTAGGGCACCCACAATGGGGTGTGGAATTGAATTAATTGGGTGTGGGGAATGGGTAGCTTAGCATTGTGGGAGGGGTGTAGCTTTTGAATTAAATCACCAGGGTTCATTTATTTGGACTCAGAATTGAAGGGGGGGGGGAGGGGGGGGGGGGGAGTGGGCCGTGGCGCGTCGAAAGAGGGGGAGGGGAGGCGGCCGTCGCGCAAACGCGCGTTAATGAGTGGCCAGCCAGGGCGCGTGGCCTCCACGCGCGCCTGGAGAGAGTGGCGCGGTGGGGCCCGCGTCATTAATGGTTGTCTGCCACTCACACCCCTTCAATTTCCGTTTTTTTTTTTTCTTTTTTCGTTATATGCTGAAACATGAAGAAAAGGAGGAATACTTGGGATATTTTGGATGCACTACTATTGCCAACAACCATTTTTACTGTTCCCGGTCGTTGGCAAAAAATTCAAACATACATTTACAGATTTTTGCCTATAAATACATGTAAAATATGTTCATTTCTTCACCATCATTTCTAATTTTCTCCGACTATTTCTTCAAATTTATTTTTTGCAAATTACTTCTATAATGGCAGGAAGATTTGGGGCGAGAAATTGGTTCAACAATTCTTCTGATTCGGAAGAAAATTCCAATCCTCGTCCGCCAACTTCCACCACCAGCCCCCAAAATTTTCCTATTCCACCCTACATGATACCAGCTCCAAATTTGCCCGGTCATGCATATCCTCGTATGAACCCCATGGCTACACAGGGTGCTCCTTACGCTATGTATCCAAATGAAGGATTCCAATATCCTTATATGTCCCCTCCTCCTTATGGATTTCCTCCTCAGAGTGCCACAACGACCCCCCACTACTCCTCCAGAGGAGCGAGTATAGACGGATCGAGCACCGACAAAGAATGCAACACTCCGTCCTCGGGAACAGCTTCCCCATATCCACCACGCTCGTCACCTGTGGGGCTCGAGCATATTAACCTCGACGAAGATGCAGCTTCCGACGGAGTCGGTGACGTCCCACAGGGGAGAAAGGGGACATACAACCCAAGATGGAATGGAGATGAAAATGAGCGTCTAGCTCGATGTTGGGTAAATATAAGCGAAGATTCAGCGATCGGCAATGCTCAAAAATTGGAAAGAATGTGGAAACGAATCACTGCCGACTACAACAAAAATCGTCCCGCCGGTTTTATTGAACGACCATGGGGCCCGATGAAGACACATTATTATACTGCAGCGAAGCACGTGTCCCTATTTAATGCAATTTACATTACGCTGAAGGAAAATTGGGCAAGCGAACGAAGCGATGCCGATATACTGGTGGATGCGTTGAAGCAGTGGTCACTCACATACAAGAATGTTGACTTCAATAGGCTTCTTGGGATGTGGAAGGTGCTAAGTGTTTGCCCAAAGTGGATTAACCAGCAAACTCGTGATCATCGGGGGAAAAAGAAGACAAAGACTTCGGCGTCAGGCGCGTACACATCATCGGATAACAACGAAGATGATGATCTAGACCACATTCGTCCGATCGGTCAGAAAGCCGCTAAGAGGAAAGGCAAGGGAAAGGTCGATGCCTTAGAAGAGATAAAGTCATCGATCGAGAGCAACATGGAAGAATATCGGGCAATTTCACAACAGAAGATTGCTGAACTAAAGACTTTCAACAAACAAAGAGACTACGACATAATCATGAGAGACACATCAAGGATGACCCCGGAACAACTCCACGTGCACCTTCAAATGTGCGACGAAATAAAGAAGAGATGGGGTTGGGGGATGTAGTTCGTAGCTTGTATTTCTTGTATTCTATTTCAGTGTATTTCATGTCTTGTATTTTCTATTCCTTGTATTTCATTTCTTGTATTGCATTTCCTGAAATTGTTGATCTTGTATTAATTAGGTGATGCGTTATTAATTCTAAAAAATATTTTAAACAAATAGCCGTTGGCATGTAGTTTTTGCAGATAGTCTTCAGAAGATAGTCGTTGGAATGTAGTCTTTGGAAGATAGCCGTTGGAATATAGCCGTTGGAATATAGCCGTTAGAATGTAGCCGTTAGAATATACGTCTATAAATAGGAACGTCTAATGCATTTGCAGAACATCTGCAGCAAGAATAGCTTCCCAAATCTTTATTTTCATACCCTTTCATTTTCAGAGAAACATGTCTTCGGACCCCTTCAACAATAGCAACGATGAATATGATGCAGCAATGTACGACCATTTTATGGACGATGCCGATGATAGAATGTTCTTGCAAATTCTTAATGAACACAAGCTGTTGCTTGATGCGGTTGAAGGATCATCTGGTCCGCCTCAAAGAAGAAGATATGTCCAACGAGATCGGGAAGGTGCGCACACACGCCTTTTCAATGATTACTTTTGTGAAGTTCCAACATATAACAACGACGTATTCCGCCGGCGTTTTCGGAAGCGACGAGACTTATTCATTCGAATAGTCGATGCCTTAGAAGCACATGATCCATACTTTCGGCAGAGGGAAGACGCATTAGGAAGAAAAGGTTTCACACCCCTTCAGAAGTGTACATCCGCAATTCGCCAATTGGCATACGGTGGTCCAGCCGACCTCTTTGATGAGTACCTACGAGTTGCAGAGACAACAGGTATTAAATGCTTGTCTAACTTTTGTCGCTGTGTAATTGACATATTTGGAGAGAGGTATTTGAGAAAAGCAACTCCAGTGGATTGTCAACGTTTGATTAATATGCACGAGAGGAGACATGGTTTTCCCGGGATGTTAGAAAGCCTCGATTGTATGCACTGGGAATGGAAGAATTGCCCAGTCGCTTGGAAAGGTCAATACACCAGAGGTGATCATGGAGTTCCGACAATCATGCTTGAAGCCGTAGCATCGGCAGACTTGTGGATATGGCATGCCTTCTTTGGAGTCGCAGGTTCAAATAATGACATAAATGTGCTCAATCAATCACCTCTATTCAATGACGTCCTGCAAGGAAAAGCCCCGGAGGTAAATTTCATAGTAAATGGTACGCCCTACAACAGAGGGTACTATCTTACTGATGGAATATACCCGGAATGGGCAGCCTTCGTCAAGAGCTTTCAATGTCCTACTGATCCGAAGAGAAGCCATTTTAAGCAAATGCAAGAAGCGGCAAGAAAGGACGTCGAGCGAGCATTTGGGGTTTTGCAAGCTCGATGGGTAATAATTAAAGGCCCGGCACGTTTTTGGTACACGAGCAAGTTGAAATATATTATGTATACGTGTATTATTTTACACAACATGATAGTTGAAGACGAAGAGGAATCGGCGATCAATTGGGCGGACGATCCAAACATCGACAATAATGCAGACACTCAATTTTTTCAAAGTTCAATCGGGAGTTTCAATGCATACATACAAAGAGGCGCCGATCTTCGAAACAAGGAAAAACACCATCAACTCCGGGCCGACTTGATTGAGCACATATGGGCGCATCATAATTCTACCTAGATATTTTTCAAGAGTGCTTAAACATGTTTCCTTTTTTTTTTAATTAATATTTCGTGTTGTAACGTTTTTTTCCCTCTTTGAATTTTAATATATTTAATAATATTTTATTAAATACCGAAATATTATTTTTACCGAGATTAGATTTTTTTTTTTAAGTTGGAAATAAATTTTTTATCTACGAATTATAAATATCAAATAATTAATTATACATGTTAAAATTGTAAATAAGATTTAATTAAATTGAAGATGGGAAAATAAATAGGATGGTTTTAAGGTGGGACCCTCAAATAGTGACAAATAGTGTTAATTGGACCTGAGTTGCATTGTGGGAAATAGGTAGTAATTAAGTGGGGTTTAAACTTTTGATGTGCAGTGACGTGGCGATGATGTGTCAGGTAGTAATTGTGTGTGCATTGTGGGTGCTCTTATCCGAAACTCTTCGTTTCTTGCTATCATTAATCCCCATGGCCTCCCGGATCTCTGTCATTATTTGCACGAACGCTTCTCTCGACCTAAATCTTAACCCAGTATATGCTAATTCTAATGCAAGCATCCCCAGGAGCCATAAGTGAGATTTGCTAGATTCATAAGCTTCCTTACTATTAGCCCAGAAGCAGCTTAGGCATGCCGGCAGATACTCAGTGTCAAGGTCGATCTTAAAGTTCAATGGAATTCCAATCATAAACACTAGACCTATAACCCAACTTAAGAGAAAGATTTAGAACGAATATGTGGCCAGGCTGAGCTCTCTGTAGCCATTGAGATGCTTGAGGCAGTTGACGACATGGTTTGAGAATACCCAAATATCACTCTCATTAATTACAACCATCTCAGTACTGGACTTCCATCCACATATGGATTGAGTCCTCTGCGGCGATTTCAACCAGATAAAAGTATTTAAAAACGCTCTCAAGATAAAACCTTACCATCAGGGTGACCAGATTGTCCTACTTCTTGTTTCAGTATCTCAAGCGCCTCTGCTGCTGTTCTTTTTTTACATAACATGCACTTCATTGTGCTCTGGGGGTCCGGTCTTAGGATTTATAGAAGTCTTCATTGCAATATATATTGTAATCCGAACACCATTTGCTACAAAACTGATACTACCTCCGTCCCGGCTATTATTGCACTGGGAGGGTTGGCACAAGTATTAAGAAAAATTGATTTTTGGGATTTTATTGATTTTTCAAAGGTGAATTGAGGGTGGAGATTGAGGGTAGAGATTTTGAGGGTGTAGATTGTATTATAACTTTCCTTTTTACGGGGTGTGCAAGTATAGCTGGGACGGACAAAAATGAAAAGTGTGCAAGTTTAGTTGGGACGGAGGGAGTACCTTTTTCTGTTCAGAAAAAATGATTTTTTTACAGATAAACATGATACTTTTATTACAAAAATTAATACTTTTTCCCGTTACACTGTGTGTCGTTCTCATATAAATTTTTGCCATAGTTTAAAACTAAACTCAATTTGGTCAGGAGTTAGATTGAATAACACGAGCAATTATATTTTCACTTGAACATGTCATTAACCAAATTATTCAAATAAGCTTCTATTATACCCGGACATACCAATAATAAAAATAATCTAATAATTCATATTAGATATGATCATAATGAATGTAATTACCAACAGCGGGAATTCATATATTTCAAACATCAAGAAATTCCAGTAATCAATTAAGAACATATTTTTAGTCACGTACAAATGTCATTTGCAATTCGAGCAGAAACTTGTATAAAAACACCTATTAATTTACCACAGTCTAACTTGCTTGAATGAATTCATCATAATTTACATAAATGAACATAACTGCTAATTAGATTAATTAAAGTTATTGTCAATCGAAAATAATCAATATTGGATTAGGATGAGCTTCATTCATGTCGTGGGAGTCACATATTATCATAATAACTATAAAAATAAAGATGCATGCCATGTAACAATTATTATAATTATGCGCTTATATTGACAAGTCAAATAGAGCTCACTTGTATTAGCAAGTAGCATACTGATAATAACCTAAATTTGTATTGACAAGTATCAAATTGAATAATCACTTGCATTGATTGGCAAGTAATATATTGGAAAAGCACATATATATTGTCAAGTAAGTATAATTAAAGCAGTAAATAGTAAAATTTCCATCGGAATTGAGATGTGTGAATGATGCTTGAAAATCTTATGGAAAAAGTCTTAGCCCCGTGTTTTCAATCTTTGCGACCTACAGACACATATATACAGTCAAATAAGTATAATTAAAGCAGTATCTTAATTTTATTGTTTATTAAGTCTTATTAAGATAATCGCAATATATATGTAGCAATAATAAATGTTTAGTGATGCAGAAATTATAGGATAATATTAACTTGAACTAATTATTTAATGGATCAAGTCCTAATTGGTATGTTCCAGAAACATTAGACATGTACATGGGGGGTTAAGAGATTTATTGACATTTGTGGGGTCTAGTTGAAGAAAAAATATAAAATTTTGGATTGAAAATCTGTAAATTGAATTCCCGAGTCTGATAAACACCCCAACACCTATTCAGTTAAAGAAAATTTTGACTCAATTCATTGAGGATTAGATTAATCGGGAGGTTTTATGGTTTTTTCCTGGAGTCCCCTTTAGTGGTTTCGTCAAGGGTTCCTCTAGTGTCCTATTTTGCTGCTCTAACCTTCCTTCTTCTTCTTTCTTTCCCCTTCTTGTGTGTTTTGCAGGTCTCGATCTGGTGGAGCTGTAAAGGCTCCTGTTCTAGTTTCTAGTTTTCAGATCTCACAGCACACTAAGGACCTCTCATCCTTTCCGCATCTATCCGTCTAATTCCATCTGCCATGGCTGAATCCTTGGACAAATTGTATTCGAAATTGTCCCTCAACGATGCAGAATTAGATACAGTTTCCATTGACTCTGAAATTCCTCTATCTCTGGATGGTACCCTAAATCTCGTGGGGAAGATCTTCGCCCCTCGTAGCTTCTCAATCAAACAGATTGAAGAGATTTTTACTCCTATGTGGCTTCCTAAAGGTTTGTTGGATATCAAATCGGTGGGAGAGGAGAATATGTTCCTCTTCCACTTTGAGCGCCGCGACGATTTCAGTAGAGTGTTACAGCGCGCATCGTGGTTCTATGACAGATATTTGATGGTTCTTGTTAAAGTTGACTCTAATGTCATTGTCTCTCAACTGCAGTTCACCAACTCCCCTTTTTGGATTCATATTCAAGGTTTACCTTTGGGCTTCATGACTTATGACATTGCTAAGTTGCTTGGTAATCAGATTGGGACTTTTCTTGAAGCTGATTATGACAAATCAGGTAGCCTCATCGAGAAGTTACTTCTACTAAAGGTTGATGTTGATCTCCAATATCCGCTAAAACGGGTTATCTCCATCACTCACAGGGGTTCTGCTATTAGGGGATACATCTCTTGTGAACGATTGCCTAACTTCTGCTTCCTTTGTGGCATCTTAGGACATATTGATCGAGAATGTCCCTCCAAACCGAAAAAATTCGTTGTGGCCCCATCTGCTCATATGGCAACTGGCTTCGTGCCCCTCTTGTGAGCCCATTCTCCAATCCCCGCCCTCCATCTGCTCATCATGCCCTATCTCCGACCTGTGGTTCCTCATCCCGATCTACTGCCTCAAAAATCTCATCCCCCAAAACTCAGCCACCCCTCTAATCCTTCTCTTCCATCATTACCTGTGAAATAACAAAATACTATTGTTCCTCACAACTCTCAAATAATCACATATTCTAATTCCTCCCCCTGTCTCCCACTGAAAGTACCAGCCTTGCAACACTCCTCTTAAACCTCTATTCCTACTTCTATCATATCCTCTGATAAGCATTCCAATACTCTTACAGCTCCCTTCAATCCTGATCCACAATCTTCGAAAATGACTTCTCATGCCTCCCCTCGTTTCTCTAATTGCATAATATCTTCCACTTATTCCCACCACAATATTGATTCGACTATGCAAATTGATCAATCTACTGCCTATTTCCATCAGCATCTAGACTCTTTTATCACCAACTCCTCAACACAATTCCTAGTTCCCGTCCAAGTGAAAATTGAACCATCCTTCCAGAAAATAGCTAAAAAATTTAAACGACTCCGCAACACCAATCGTGAAAACACCGACCCTAACTCCACCCTCCCAATATCCACTAAACGCAACATCACTGTCTCTCTTCCCAAAGCTCCCTTACAATCCACTCGTTCCACTAAAAGACATAAATTGTCCTCTTCCCCATCATCCAGCCCTCTTATTCCTCTTGATACCCTTCGTCTAATGGTCTCATCGGCGGAGATTGGCTCTGAGCCCCAGTCCCGCCGGGCATTATGAATCTCATCAGTTGAAACTGTAGGGGGCTTGGGAACCTGCATACAGTTCGGGAAATAAGCGATATGATTTGCATTAAGAAACTCTAAATTTTATTTTTATGTGAAACCAAATGCTCGTCTGCTATTATTGATCGACTTAAAAATCAATGGGGTTTGTTCGGTGTGGCCATTTTCACCTCTGGTCTTTCGGGAGGCTTGGCTCTTCTTTGGAGACGGGATCTTCCGGTCCCTATCTCTATGTCTCAGCGCTTTATTGATGTTTTGGCTATTCTCAATGGTCACCAGTGTCGGGTCATGGGTGCACGTTGTTTACTGGGCTGCACGTTGTTTACACCTGGCCTGCTGGATGAATGATTGATCACGACGATATTCAAGCTCATCCAAATTTGCACGGAGAGCTTCGTCATTATCCTCGGGAATCAATGTGATGAGGCGGGGGCTTGGTACGCTGATTTCCGCCGGAATAACTGCTTCGGAGCCGTAAGTTAGGCTGTAGGGGGTCTCCCCGGTAGAGGTATGCGGCGTCGTGCGATAAGCCCATAGAACTTGCGGAAGGTTTTCGGCCCAAAGACCTTTAGCATTATCCAGACGTTTCTTTATACCCGTGAGCAGTGTACGATTGGTGACTTCAACCTGACCATTGGCTTGAGGGTGAGCAACCGAGGTGAAAATTTGTTTGATATGAAGCTCCTCGCACCATGACCGGAAGGGATCGTTGGCAAATTATTTGTCGTTATCCGAAATAATAGTGCTCGGTATGCCAAAACGACATATGATATTTCGCCAGACGAACTTCAAGATGTTTTGACCAGTGATGGCAGTAAGAGGTTCTGCTTCTACCCATTTAGTAAAGTAATCCACGGCGACCACAAGAAATTTCAATCCCCCCGGAGCGACTGGGAACGGGCCGACAATGTCGACTCCCCATTGAATAAATGGTCACGCACTCTGAATTCCAGTGAGCTCGGTTTGCGGTAGATGCTTCACGTGGGAATGCAGTTGACACTTGCAGCACTTGGTTACCAAATCGTGGGCATCATTAAATAAGGTTGGCCAATAATACCCCCATCGAAGAATTTTCTTGGCCAACGTCCGTGAACCGATATGACTGGCACAGGCCCCTTCGTGAACCTCCCGAAGAACTTGATTAGCCTCGGCAGGAGCAAGGCATCGGAGATTCGGTTGTAGGTACGACCGTCGATACAAGACTCCATCATGAAAGGAGTATTTGGGGGCTTTAAGGGCTACCTGCCGAGCTCGCAGCTTATCACTAGGCAGAGTTCCATCTCGGAGATACTGAACGATAGGAGTCATCCAATTCGGATCACTATCGGTCAATACCGAAACCGTTGCCTCATGAATTGCCGGATGAAATAAATCTTCGACTATAATATCCGGAGATATATTAGTTCGGACCACGGAGGCTAATTTGCTGAGCGCATCTGCTCTTGCATTCTGAGTGCGTGGTATTTTCTGGATAACAATCGTATCAAAAGTTGGCATAAGTTTGAGTGTTAAAGCACGATACCTGATCATCGTTTCATCCTTGGCGACATAAGTTCCCTGGATTTGCTTGGACACGACCTCGGAGTCCGTGAAGAGCTCAATATGGCGAATAGCCAAGGATTGAGCGAGCCGGAGCCCGGCGAGAACTGCCTCGTATTCTGCTTCATTATTGGTCATCTTAAATTTGAATCGGATGACGTACTTAACTTCAACTCCCTCGGGGTCAATGAAAAGCACCCCGGCACCACTTCCGCGAGTTGTGGATGCACCATCCACATATAATTGCCACTTGCGAGGTGGAGGTACGAGGATAGCAGGATGATGGGTACCATTGTCTGCAGAAGATTCATGATTATCCCCCGGGGTTTCAGCCAAAAAGTCTGCTAGTGCTTGACCCTTGATAGCTCGGCGGGGAAGAAATTGAATATCATATTCGCCTAATTCGACAGCCCACTTGGCGAGGCGCCCTGACACCTCGGGCTTGACAAGAATCTGACGTATAGGATGATTGGTCAGAACTCGTATTTCGCGCCCTTGGAAGTATGGCCGCAGACGCCGAGCCGCCATGACAAGGGCCAGTACTGTTTTTTCCAGCATGGAGTACCGTGTCTCCGCCCCGTGAAGTACTCGGCTTGCGAAATACACGGGATATTGAACACCATTGACTTCTCGCACGAGTGCGGCGCTAATAGCTTCCTCGGCGGAAGCCAAATACATATAGAGAGGCTCTCCGGAGAGAGGAACTGACAAAGTGGGCAATTGCTGAATATGATGCTTCAAAGCCTCGAAAGCCTCAGTGCACTCCGGAGTCCACTCAAATGACTTCGCCTGTCTCAAAATTTTGAAGAATGGGAGTTGGCGCTCTGCCGCTTTAGATAAAAAGCGATTTAAGGCCGCCAAACCACCCGTGAGGCGTTGAACGTCTCTGAACGTCTTCGGTGGTTGTAGATCTAAAACATCCCGAAGCTTGGCTGGATTGGCCTGAAGACCATGTTGTGAAACCATATAACCAAGAAACCTTCCGGAGCCAACGCCGAAAGTGCATTTTGCCGGATTAAGTCGCAAATTGTAACGCCGCAGAGTACGCAACGTTTCAACAATGTCTTGCACGCATGAAGAATGGGAGGTACTTTTTATAACCAAATCATCGACGTAAACCTCGACGTTGCGGCCAACTTGATCGCGAAAAACGCGGTCCATGAGACGTTGATATGTGGCTCCAGCGTTCTTGAGCCCGAAGGGCATTTTCTTAAAAGCAAAACACCCAAAAGCAGTGATAAATGCCGTTTTGAGGGCATCCTGAGGATCCATGAAGATCTGGTGGTATCCCTTATACAGGTCTAAGAAACAAAGTGCCACGTACCCAGTAATGGCTTCGGCCTTTTGGTCGATGGAAGGTAGAGGATAACAGTCCTTCGGACAATGTTTATTGAGATCGGAGAAATCGACACACATTCGCCATGCCCCGCTGGACTTTATCACCATCACTGGATTGGATAGCCAAGAAGGGTAATACACTTCGAACCGCGGATAGCCACTTCGCCATGTGAGGTGGGGAATTTTAGCGCGAGGTGGTATGTGGAGCATATGGCTTTTGCAGGAATAAGCCAATCCCGACCCAATATCATATTGTACGGTGACGGGGAGTTAACCACGTAAAAATCCACAAAAATGGTTTTTATCGCCGGATAAGTGCCCAGAGACGCCGGGAGAGTGATGACACCTTCTGGCTGAACTTCTCCCTGGGTGAAAGTCTGTAGTGGCCCGGGGGCCGGCCGAAGTTGCTCCCGAGGAATTCCCATTTTTTGGAAACAGTCAGCGAATATAACACTCACTGCGGCTCCATTATCTACAAAGACTCGCTTTATCGTAACATTGGCTACAACCATGTCGATGACGATGGCATCAGTATGGGGTGTTATCTCTGGAACCGGATCTCTATCTGTGAAACTAACAGTTTCGGATTGATGGAGGCGCTTATGACGTGGCTCCTCGGGAGGAGGACGGCGAGCCTCTGCCTTCAAGGCATTTCGCGAAGCCCCGGTGGGGAGGGCCCCATATATCACGTTTATTACGTGAGTGGGTGCATTATCTCCGGGTCCTCCCGGAGGAGGAGGTGGTGGCAGAAAACGAGGTTGTTGGCGATTGCCAGAGTCTTGCCGTGCATAATTGCTAGACCCCGGCCGATTATTCTGCCACGACGGCCGATTTTGTTGTGTACCCCGGTCATGATAACCTCCGCGGTTATGAGACGAACCCCCATTCTGACTTGTCCGAGGCTTGTCATCGGTCCGCGCAATATATTGTCGCAAGAGACCTTTCCTTAAACACTCCTCAATTTCCTTGCTGAGCTCTCGGCACTCCTCTGTCTCATGCCCATGATCTCGGTGGTACGCACACCACTTTCCTCGGTTCCTCTTCTCAGGCGGAGCAGTCATCCGCGGACAGGGCCGTAAATCGTTCTTGTGAACAGAAAGAATTTCAGCTCGCGATTTTGTCAGCGGGGTGAACTGTGGAATATCCCCTCGAGGGTCTGAACGTCCCTGATTCAGACGAGAAAAAGTGCTAGGTCGTGTGCTAGGCCCAGCCTGTGCCCTATCGGATTGCCGCTTACTAGCATGTTTCTCATGTTTCCTACGAGTCTGCTTCTCGGCCTTAGCATATCTGCACACAGTATTAAACAGTGCGCGGGTTGTGACCGGTGGATTACGAACCAGCTCAGTGTAGAGTGGTCCGGGACGGAGTCCATTCATGAATGCATTGATGATAACATCATCTGAGCAACTTCCTACCTTGAGACTCTCCGCTGTAAAGCGGTCAAGAAATTGGGTAACGGTTTATTCATGAGGTCAGCTAGGGTGGCCATGGGCTTCGCACGTGCTTCAAAACGCGCCCAAAAGTGCTCGGCGAGTTCTCTAAAAGAGGATACGCTATTGCGAGGGAGAGAATCAAACCAAACCCGAGCTTCATCCTGAAGATACTCAGGGAAAATCTTACAGTAATGAAGGGATGTAGTATGATCGCGGCTAAGCATGTTGTGCCTGAAAGCTCCAAGAAAATTGGCCGGATCTCCCGTGCCGTCGTAAGGTGATATGGCAGGCCTTTTGAACCCTTCGGGAAGGGAGGTGGCCATGATTTCTTGAGAGAACGGTGTGATAATGTCCCCATTGGCATCAAGGCCCAGGATTCTGACCAGCTCGACATTGCGTTGGACTCGCTCATACTCTTGGAGATCTAGAGTATGTGGATTGGCATAACGAACTCTTTTAGCCGCGTTAAGTGGACGGCGGTGATCGACATCTGCAGGTTCGTCGTTGCGCTGTCTTGACCCATTAGAACTCCCATGGTCCTCGGGAGAACCAGGTCATTCCCGTCGCCGATCCTGACGCCCGTGGTGCACCGGGTCTTGTCGATCATGCGAGTGCTGGCGATGTGGATGCACCGGGGGATTGGTAGTATGTCCGGCAGGTCCATCGGGATTCGGGCGATTGGCCGCCCAGTCTTGAAGAACATGAGCATGCTCTTGTAGGAAAGCCTGGAGTAATTCTGGAGTTATTTGAATATTGACCGGTGGCCGGGCGACAGCGGGATTAGGGTTTTGCATGTCTTGTGGGGGCAGAGGTAAGAACTGGTTGTCTGGATTCATAACTGGGCCTTGGTTGCCTTGATGAGGAGATGTACCTCGCATCGGCGATTGCCTCGGCGGCAAAACTTGATCCACGGGTGGATCCTGGTTGATCTGATCACCTTGGCGAGATTGATTCAAGCGAGTAGTCACCACAGTATACCAAATACGACGTCAATATCACAATCACGTGCTTTGCGGTTCCCACAGACGGCGCCAATTGGTAAAGCGCAATCTGATATCCAAGAAACTTAACGAAAACTTATGCAAGAAATATGGAAAAACGCAAGATGTACGTGGTTCGATCCGGAGATCTACGTCCACGGGCACAAAATAGCACCTGCCGAGGTGTTTCTTTCACTATCTCTTCGAGTTTACACGTAATAATTTCAGAATACAGAATGCGAACCCTAATTCAGAGTTCTTTCCTCATATTTATACTATCCCCTACTAAACCCTAACTAACTCCCTATTGTCGCGCCTATTTTCCGCTGCGTGGTGGTTGGGAACGGATCGTGGGCCTTGAATCGCGGAACAAGCCTATCTGGGACGCGTACTTCTGGACCTTCTGGGCCGGTTAGTGGGCCGAGGTATTAACCCGACCCGAAATGACCGGGCCATCCCTATCATACACACAGACAACTTGTTACGCACGCACACACAATTGAAACATATACACACACCCAAACATTGTCAACGACACCCTCACACTTCAACGATGAGCCTCGAGGATCGTTAATGATTCTTCAGATTGAACCTGATTTTCTTCAACTTGGAATTGGGGTTAGGGACTTGGGGTTTATTTGTAGTTAAATTAATTTATAAGTGACTACAAATTTCTAGAATATAGGATCAAGGTAGCCGATTTGCCTTAGTAAGTACTAAGAGAAATATTTTCTGGTTTTTAATTTTTACCTGTTGTATCTCCTGATTAAGCAATATTGGCTTGGGTTGGAATTGATGGTGGTTCTGTGGTATGGTAGTCGATGAGGGTTGTTGATCTCTCTAATTTCTACCTGGTAAACAACTAGTGCATGATGTAGTTAATATCTTAGTGGCAAACAATGTCGTATCTCACGAAAACCAGTGAAGATGAACTAATCGGAGTACTACATTGTTCCCAATGCTCAAATATCTAGGTGGAACCAATAGCAGTTGTTTGGTGATTGTCTTAATTACTATAACTAAAACCCTAAAACTATAGCAATAAGACACTGGATAACTAACAATAAAATGCAAGTAAATAATAAACACGTAGTTCAATAAATAAGAAAGTTATCTTAGGATGTTCTGTTTCAGAATCAATAATTGTGCAATCATATAAAATGGCACATGCAGACATAATATCTATCCTTAATTCATATGTTACTATTATTATGAGGCTTCGCGATTTAGTATCTCAAATCCCCTTCTGGAGCACTTGAGGTGTAGATCATATATACCAGACAAACCTTCTGGTTACGCCCTTATATATGACTCCTGATAGTATCTAAGAATTCCCCCCATAATATATCACCACCTTTCTAGTTTATCGGATATATTATGTTGTGTGTTGTTTGGTCATCAATATCGTTACCTCCTAGTGCCTTAGATCGATATTGATTCGTAGGTGCTAGACTAGGTGAGCAAGCTACCCTAACATCAATCATAGCGCAATACATTGATAATAATTGAACACATATATATTACGGACAAAATATGATCATCTACATTGTAATCAAAACCTACTTTATAAACCCTAAGATATAAAATAACTACTCCAAAAAAGAAACAATTAAAGCATTATTTATAAACAATAACATTGTTCGAAACAAAGAGATTACAAAGTAAACCAGAAATACTACAAATCACCCAAGAAGACGACTGTATGACTGCGTGTTCCAGATAGATGCCCGTCAATCTTCTCATTCTTCCTCGGCTCTCCAACTCTGGTACTCTCTAAACCTCTCAAAAGTACTCTGTAATGTGTCGTAAAATAAAAGTAAAAGTCGTCTCTAATGATAAAATGAGTCTACATATATATAAGAGTACACAACATTAGGTTAAAGTAGGGATCAAATAAAAAAAGACATCTCCCTTGTCCACTTCCAGGTCTGGCGACGATAATTTGCTTGGTTTGGCAAGATTTATGTCTGACCGTGCAATTGCTCCATGTAAACATCTAAAAACCCTCTGAGACGGTTGCTCGACCGGGTAAATTCTTGTTCCGCCATGCAAATGCTCTTGTCGTTTATCAATTTTTTGCCATCCTCTTCTGAGCGGATCCAACTTTATTATGTGCCGACCTAATATCTTATTGTAGCCCAATTGCTTGTATTCTTCCATCCAAGCCCTCCTTTCACTCAATTTGCACCGAAAGTTCACCATCATTCCAAGTATGTGTTATTTTATACTGACATCACTACAAAATCATAAACAAGTGAAATCCACAAAAAATACAAAAATAAGGATTATGAAGTACTATTTCATGTATTTTTGTACTGCTTTAGCTATGAATATATATCTGAAAATCAAGTAAAATATGGAGTAATTAGATTGGATCCCAAATCCGTTATTGGTGTCAATTCGTACAGCAAGGTGGATTTGTTTGTAATTGGGTGAGTTTTGGTCCAAAACTTAAGGTGGGAAATAAAAATTACCGAAGTACCCATACTATTACTTTTAGAGAGAGAGAGAGAGGGAGATAGACTTGGCATCAACAGCTTCTTGATAATATAAAATACCAATAGCAACCCAATAAAATAAAAATACATATGGCTTTTAAGCAATTGTAATGATAATTATTACTAAAGCTGTGAAAATGAAGCTGGCTTAGTGGGCCAGTTCGCCCAATTAAAAATATTGACTGGATTGGGCTTTGATTTTACGGGCCCAGAATTTGGGCCAAAAAATTTGAGCTTTCTTGACCCAAATCTTTTGGGGTGGACAACTACTCAAGTGAGAACCGATGGTGCATATTCTTACCGAAATAGAGAGAAAAAAGTGCACTAACATAGAGAGGAATCATAACATGATGAAATGGCCATCGTAATCTCCAAATCAACACCAAACGACCAGTTATTTGAGTTCTGTAGATTGTATCAATAATTGAGTATAGCCCATTAGCTTCTAAAAAATATGCATATAGCCCATGATGTCATATTATGTATTAATTATCATGTACATTAGGGGTAAAAATCTTAAATTCATGCAATTTGGATTAAAGAATGGATCCATAAAATTGTCACATTTTATACTGAAAAAAATTACTTCTTCTGAAGAAAGATATTAAATTTAAGTATAATATGTTTCTTCAGAACAAGTAATACATTTTAGCATAGACACTATACATTTTCATGAAAAAAGTACACATAATCTGAATTGTGTGGATCTTAAATTCGTGTAACTAGTGTATAAGAAAACTAATATATATATATATATATAACCTTAAGATTAGTGGTCCCCGGTGAGCTAGACTAGACCGGAGTTTCGCTATTTCGCAACTCATCGTATTCAATGATAATTTTTATCTCGCTCCACCGTTCTAACAGCTTTAACATCATATTACTTGTTAAATATATTATGAAAGACTCGCATGTAAATTATTTTGTTGTTGGAGGAGAGTGATTATAGACTTTACAAACCTCAGCGTATATTCAGCAATTTAATATAATAAAATATTTACCAGTAGTAACACTCTTCCATAATATTGCAAACTAACAATTTGAGAGTACACATAGAAAGGTTACATTGTATTGAAATTAGTTTGGATAAATTTCCACATGCCTCCCACTATGAAAAGTCAACTCTGAGTTTGTTTGTATAGATTATGGTAACATGCATATATGGACATTTCATTATACAATAAATAATTGGATGTTACCAAATGCGGCTCTAAATGGACATCCCACTGCAAACGGTCGCTTGCCAATCAATTATTACTTGCTCATACTGCCTCCACGGCATAACATAAAATTTCTAAAATTTCATTTTTAGTCCTACAATTTTATTATTTTACCTATTTAATTCTTTATATTTCTAATTAAGTTTATTCCATTAATTTATTATTAATACTCTAGTCTCTAACAAAGACATAAATAAATAATTCATACTTAATATCATGTCCAATTATTTTGTTTCAAACTCATCTATTAATTTTATTAGGAAATTTTCTATTAAAAGAAAGAACAAATATATATATGTATATTCTTCTTTTAAAAAATGTCTAGTTCACTCTATTATTAAATCCTTATGTAACTTATCTCTATTACTCTAATTTCCTTTTCTTTCCCTCCCAAAAAGTCTTAGTGTACCTATAATTTTGCTCCATCTCTCATGTCATACTATAATTGAAAGATCTTTAAGGAAACTTCTTGGGACATACTAGCAATAATATCGAAGGAAATGCAACTTTTTATTAGATATTTTTTTTCTTTTTGGGTATACACCCCCCAAAATAACGAAGAGAAACTTTTAGAAAAAAGTGTTTTTTTCTTAAACACTACTCCCTCCCTTTCATAAAGAATGTCATTTCAGACACTTTAAAAATTTTCACAATAAATGTCACTTTACCAAAAAAATTACAAATTTTCCAATATTATCTTAAATAACTTACTTAATTTAGTTGATTATTTTCTTATTTCACAAAACATATCAAATAAATACCAATAATTTATTAAAAAATAGGTAAAATGACATTTTTTTATAAAATGGAGGGAGCACTATTTAGGAACAGTTGGAGGAGTTGTTATTGCATTTTGAGTGCTACTTTCTGGGGGCCCAATAAAACAATTACTGTGGATAATGGGTACAAGATTTAATATGACCCGAAGTCTGGACCTCAATCATTAGAACACAGAAAAAGGGCTTAAAACTGGGGTTTTTGTAGAAGCGCCACTTATTTTCAATCTAGTTAGTTTTCTAGTAATGTGGCCCACTCTTCACAGGAAAAAAAAAGAAATTATATATATATATATATATATATACCCTTTTATTCAAGAAACATGATTTACACCTACTTTGATTTTTTTTTAAAAAGACAAAAATAAATTGCTGTATTCGATAATATGAATACTCCTTCACCTAACCCAGTTTTTTATGCCTAAGGCTATCCCCAACAATGCATTAAAGTAGTGGTAAAAATTATCTTTTCATCTCGAATAATGCACCATATTTCACGCTACTTTGTTGTTTAGGCAAATTCCACATTATATTTGGTACACACATTATTAATTAACTTTATCCCAATATTTCATAATTTTAAGGGGACCAAAAGACACATTATTTAAAATAAATACATAATACACTAATTATACATTTTTTTGTATAAACAATAGTGGAGCGGAGTGGGGTGGGTCGAGGGGGAAAGGCCACCCCACCCACAAGGTGCATGGCTCTGCCCCTATGTAATAAGGGTGAGCATGGATCGAAACGGTTCGAAAATATGAATTATTTTTTAATTGAGCAGAAGTTCAGAGATATTTATAGATTTAAAAAAGAAAAAATCCAAAATCGCTTCATTGATCAGAAGTGTTATATATAATTATAAACTTTAATAGTTGAATTAAAAAAATGTAGAATTGAATTTACAAATATCATGTAATATATTTCTTCATAAAGTAAATAGTTTATTTAGTTCATTAAATTTAACTATTTTTTATTTTCCTGGAAATGTGACCCACTCTTCAAAAAAAAAAAAAATTATACACTTTAATTGAAGAAACATGATTTACACCTATTTTTATAATAAAAAATATTTATGAATTAAAATTTTGTTATGCAGACATACGCGTCATGAAGCACTGAGAAAGTTTGTTGTAATGATTCCATAGCTGTAGAGACATGGATTTTCCCCTTCACCTAACCCAGTTTCTGATGCCTTAGCCGGCGTTAGATGTAGCGGGTAGGTTCAGGTCGAATTTTTACGGGTTTTAGGTTCCCGGGTTGCCCGAGGGGTTTAAACCGCATCTGTCTGTTACAGAGCTGCGGATGTGATATTTTAATCAAATTATGTTTGCCTATTACCATATTTATCAATTTTTTGTTTTTGAAATATAATAATATAATTGATAAAATTGAAAATTATTTTAATGAACATAATCTCATGAGAAATATGAAGCAATTATGCATGTATAACTCTGGTATATGGTGGTCGTACGGATCTCATTCTATGTGGCGGAGTCTTATTTACACAAACTAATACTTAAGTTGGCGTATCACACATAATGAGATTCGTGTGACTGTCACATATAATTTTTTGTCATGTATTTGTGTTCGTTAAATAAAGTATATATCGGAATATATAGTTAATTAACCATATTATTGAAAAACTTATTAGAAGAGCTATATATAAATGAAAGAAAATGTGTTCTTGTTTTTTTTTCTCCATCCCGGATCTTCTACGACAGTGGACACAATATCCTTTACGATTGTTGCACCAACACATGTCATGTGTATTAATTATATAACAGAATTGAAACAATATACAATTCGTGTTCATGTATCACGTACTAGTGCAACCAGTGAAAGATGTTGCACAAATAATCATAGAACATTCGGTTTTCTTTTCTTTCTTTCTTTCTTTTTTTTTTTTAGGGGGTGGGTGTTTTAATAAGAGGGGGTTGGAGTATAGACATCACCAATTATGAGAATTTTGCCGTTTCAAGTGTACGTGTACCCTGTTTGGAGATTGTTCAATTTCTGAAATTAATGCTGTCAACACCAAATCAAGAAGAAGAAGCCCACCACATTATATACTAAGGATTTTATTTTCTTTTTCTTAATTTGAAGAGATATATGCTTAGGATTTTCAAAATAAGTATTACAAATGCTAGAATTAAGCCTTATTACAAATAAGTTTTATATCCATAGCGCAACTTATAACTAGCTACTAATGCATCTCTGATTACAAAACTAACTAAAAAATTAAATCTCAAACTAGAAATGACTTTATCTTTACCTAAATGTATCATTTCATAGATAGTGAGTCGGTGTTTAAAAACTGTACAACTTTTTTTATGTTTTTTCAATTTGATGAAGGTACAATTCTCTAAAAATCATCAATTGCACTTATACAACTCTTTTGGCTCAATCATATACATGGGTGGATCTACCTCTTGTTAATATTGGGCTTCAGCCAATGACAAAATCGTAGAACCTCATTTTTTTGAGGTATGATTTATATTATTTAGTTGCTATCTATTTCATTATTTTAACTAAGTCCACCTGATTTACAAATAAATATCCTCACTTTGCGTTTTTTACTTGTCTTTCAAATTAATATCTCAATTTGTCAGATTAATTTATTAATTGGTTTAGTTATTTCTCAATTAGAAAAACATTTTTTTGTAAGTTATTTTTCTATTTCCTTTCCCCAAGTCCACTTAGACGGAACTTCTTTTAATGCTAATTTTATTGCATTTGATTTTTTACGTTTTACCCCACCTCATTACTAAATCCTGAATTTGCTCCTAATCATATATATATAAAACTAACTTGTACAACAAAACATTTAAAACTTTTATTTGAATTAATTAAACAAGACATGACTTTAAAATATGACTCTTATTTCGGAAGAATGATTTTTTTTAAGTATGACTCCCATAATGGGGCAAGGGAGTATTACTTTTATCCTATATGTAATTAATATTAAGTCATAGTATTTTCAGCAGAGAAATTAAATTTTGGATGTAATTTATACGAAATAAGTATTTAAGGGGGAAAAAAGAAGGAAAAATTACTAGTAGAAGGTGGAGTTGTTGAACTACTCGAGTAGGTGTAAGGGTGATGCCACGTATACATACAACAAACATTCTTCCCAAAAATAAAAAAATGGAAAAAAATAAACAATTAAATTTGTTTTTATGTTGGTGCGAATATATGTAATGATGGATAATGGCTCTCTTTTACATCATTATATATACCGTAAGACGTTTCTGGAATCTTATGGATAGTGCTGTGCAGTTTGTCCTAATAATGGTCCATATATACCATTAATTGATAAAAATATATTTGTCTTAAAATATGCATTTGCGTCTAAATATATATTGACATGTATAGCTTCAGAGTTTTGGCAACCATAATTTGACAAGACTAATGTCATAAAATAATTTCATTTCATGTTACATCGCTAAACTGTACAAGAACATGCAGTCAGATGATATATATATAATTTTATTTCAAATTTTGAGTTAATCTAAGAATAAAGAAAAAACTCTATCATCCACCCAAGGTGATTCGAATCTAAGATCAATGACCTAGGTGTATAAATAGCTATATATTTTCTAGGGATCCGTCCCGTAATTCAAATTGTACGGATCTTAATGTACATGAGAATTTGTGAGGTGAAATGGACAAATAAGTCGTCAACTAATTTTTCCCTCTCCCACCAGATCCCTAAATTTCTCTACTCTTCCGCTTATATTGGGTGTGTTTGCTTAAAGTTGAAGAGTGCTGAAGTATTATTAACTGAGGTAATTAAAATGGTGAAAATTATATGGAAAAATAGACTTGATATTCCCCAATATATTGGGAAGAACCTTAAACAAATACCCTCATAGTCTCTCTTTCCAAAATTTTAGATGTTATATAGGGAAAATGTGGAGAGAAACCCACATTTATAACGTTTTACAAAACCCAAAACTATAATTTAAAAAAAAAAATTAGTGTTTAATATCAACTGCATGAGCTTCTGCTGATATGATTATAATACAACATTCTACGTAAATATGTCACATAAACAAATGCTTAGAAAGGTGTTCAGTGCATTTGTGCAATATCAATTAGAGTGAAGAAGAGAATTAATTGGCAATCTCTAATCTGATCGACAAACCCTATCAATCTAGCCTAAAATTACTAAGAGGAATTTGAAACTAACATAGAACGATCGATAACTCAATTTTAATTAGAAGTAATCCTAAATTAATTATTTATATATTTTAAAATATTATAATTATATATTTCAAACAATTTTATATAGATAATCCGAATGAGTCCGAAATGAAACAGCACCTCGACCCTGGTTGGAATTGGCACCTAGAAGTTGAGGGCATATGGTTGGAGAATTAGGGTATTGAATGCTGCCAAGTTATGTTAGGTTGAGATTTTAAATACATTGGTTGTGTAGCCATCACATACTAAGATGTTTTGTCCAAACTAAGTGGGGGCACAAGTAGCATAACATGTGCTTAATTTATGTGGTGACTGAAAAACCACAATATAAACTGCATCGCTAAACTCATGCTGCCAAATTTTACTGTTCAGCTACTTGTTCCAAAAAATATTAACTATTACTTCAATGTTTTTACTAACCAAATTGATAAAACACCAGCATTAGTATCGATCCTTGTTAATCGGTACATCTTTCCGTTACCGGGATATTTTCATGGCAAAGTCTCATGTTCGTCAGCTGCACAGTGCAATCTGAGTTTAGAATCACTATTTATGCTTAAAAATATTATCTTTAAGCATAAATTGTGATACAATTTCATCGGGAAACATTCATTTTTAGTTCTATATATATGAGGCCTTGTCTAGTAAAAATCATGTATGTTAGAAAATTTCAATTTTAGTACTGTGTGTTTCAAAAGTTGTCAAATTTAAGGACACTGACCATCAGAAACGGCCAATTTGGCCATAATTAATCACGTGCTAGACACGTGACTAATAAATTTAAAAAAGTGAAGAAAGAAAGAAAAATAAAATAAAAAATAAAATAAGATGCACCTCATACGAAAATTAGGGTTTACCTTTTTCTTTTCTTTGTTGAGTGAACTACTAAAGTAATTTAAATATTTGATATGTTATCTGGACAAATACTTAACACATAAACATTAGCACTCAAAAGCTCTAAATTTATTAGTCTAATTCCGGCTAAATTGGTCGTTGGTGATGGTTAGTGTCCTTAAATTGGACAACTTTTGGAACATACAGGACTAAAATTGAAATTTTCTAACATACATGACTTTTACTGGACAAGGCCTAACATATAGGACTAAAAATGAAACTTTTCCCCTTTTCACCATTATACATTTATCCATCGCATGTAATACATTTAGGCATAAATAGTACTCCCTTCGTCCCAGTTAACTTGTCCTACTTTCTATTTCGGTCCGTCCCACTTAACTTGTTACACACATAAATGGCAATTAAAGACAACAATCTCCACCCTCAAAATATCCACATTCAATCTCCACCTTTAAAAAAGCCAAAAATTCCACAAAATCTTTTTTTTTTCTTAATATCCGTGCCCGGTCAACTGTGACAAGTTAACCGGAATGGAGGGAGTAATACATTTTAACCTGACCCGAATTATACGGATCTAAGATTCGTGTAACTGGTGCACAAGAGACCTTCCCTATTTCCATATGCACCTAATCATATGATAGTTACAATATATTATACTCTGAGCTCATTTGGTATCCCTTAGAAGGGCATTGGTATCATACCTCAATGATTGTTTGGTAACTTTTACTAAAACCCTTCACTAAAGTGAGACTCGATAATATTTTACTGTTACACTTATATTATTACTCTGGTCAAATTAAGCATATAACTACTACATCCTGCTACAGTAGCTCTAATAAGACATTTTCATCTCAAAAGTACTCTCATCCAAAGCTGATTTACAAGTATTTTTTTATACTTCATTAACTAGACTATTATATAGGATATCAAACAAATGAGTGTATATAATATTAAAATATAACACATCCTATTAAATATACTAGAAATTCCCATCGTGCGATGCACTTCTTTAAAAATATTTATGTGTAAAAAAAGATTAAAGTCAAATAATCAAACAATATAATTGAATAACTTATTTTTTGCAAATGAAAACGATAAATAGATATGAAAATAAAATAAAGCGAATAAAAAAATAAAAAAGGAAAAAGATAATGAAAAAATGAACGTTTATTTGGTATAAATAAATATTGACTTACGCAAAAATAATATGCTATCATTAGACTTGAAGACATTTAAGTTTTTTTATAGGTCGTAGCTCAGAACTTACATTATTTGAAGCCATTGTAAATTCAAGTTATTTTATTTTCAAAATTTTAACATATATTTTTTAGAATGATCTACAAAGACATCTATACCACACGTCATTGAGTATTAATATACGGCTAAATTCATATGTTGAAATAGGAAGTCATTGTAAGTGTGTTAATGTTATTTATTGTTATTATTTTTTTGGCTAAATATTTTCGCAGCCAGAGAAAAAGATTATATTGCTCAGAGGATATCAAACGAAAGAACGGGTGTTATAACTGTGATTAAGTGTGACAAAATCTTTCCATACACAAAGGTAAAAATCCGTTTATCTTGGGTATATATATTGTAAGAAACTGGACATATTTAATTGGGTCATATTTTCAATGTGATTGGCATCAAAGAGCCCAAAAGTTGAAGATTATGTATGAAAGGTAGAAATAATATGTTCGTTGGTCGGCATTAAAGATTACGAATTGATATAGTTTCGCTGATTGGCCTTAAAGATTACACTGATGAATATAGTTTTGTTGATTGACTACTTGGCCTGTTGTTTGTACGTTTCACTAATAGAAAAAATCAAATTTTTCCGTCTCTAATTTACATGATATGGTTTCTAAATTAAAGTAATGACAGATTAGAGACCAAGTGGTTGGTTTTTATAATGTTGGTCTCTAAAATTTAGAGACCGATTTTATTCCGTCTCTAAATTTAGTGACGGAATTTCCCTCTCTATTATGAAATTAGAGACCGAATTACCTACCGAATAGAGACGGATTATGTCCGTCTCAAAATTTCGGTTGCTAATTCGTCACTAATCGGATACTAATGATTTTTGTCACTTTCCATCACTATTCTATTTCTATTCTGTTTTTATTTTGTGACCAATATCATCCGTTACTAATTTCCGTCTCTAATATAAAATATTTTTTGTAGTGTGTATCTTATTATCATATATTTCCATACATTGATTGTTGACTTTTTCGATAGTTTTGTTGATTAGAATGTGTAATTACAGGCTGTTTATTTGTGTATATATATTGTAAGAAAATGGACAAATTTGATTGGGGTCATATTTTTTTGTGATGGTTTGTAATGAGGCCAAATTGTAGAAGATAATGTATGGAATTAGAAACAACGTTTTTTCACGACTGGCTGCTTGAAGAATTCACCTACACTAAAAAAAAAAAGAAAAAAAAAATATTATTAGACCGGTGCTTACAAATTAAGACACGAAAATACAAAATCATTTAAAGTCTTCTACCTAGAAGAAAACATTATTTTCCGGAATTGGCAGGGAAGTTTGGACGGAAAAATGCCTAAGTTTTTATTCTTGATGATTTTGTTATTATATTAAGTAAGAGGGTATGTAATACTATCAACCCTAAACATGATAATCTGATTACGAGACATCGTGTAATGATAATTTTTTATAATAATGTTCACACGATATCGTGTAAGAATGTTTACAATTAGATGAGAATTTTGTACACAATATCGCATAATAATGTATACACGATGAGAATTTTGTACACAATATCGTGAACTTGTATACGGTATTGTGTAAGTTATACGAAGTGGTTGAAGGGCCAAATAGGTATGAATATTTTAGGAGTAAGAAAAATAAAGTGGCAGAAAAAAAGTTAAAAACTTGTGACAGGAGTAGAGTAGCCGGCTCCTCCATTGGAATATGTACAACAGTTGACAACAAATTATGAAACACATATATAGTAGAAATGAATGAGACTTATCAAGCTTAATATTTTGGACATGCAGTGGATTGGTATCCACACACTGTAAGAAAAGATATTGATGCCAATATTTTCCTTCCACATATTACAGCGGCATAATCTCCATCAATAAGGTTCCATGATTTTAGGGCATGCCCCATACCAACTCATTGTACATGGGCCTTTTCTTGGATTTCAAATAAAATCAATTAATTCTGATAAAGACTTAACTAATTAATTGATCAAATTAAGTTCATATTGTAATGTCAATTTCAGTGACAATCTTCACATAGGACGCTAATTAACAAATCATGTGGCAAAGAAAGAAGGAGAGTAATAATTCGGATTAAGACTACTAGTTTTTTTTCTTTTTACAACAAATTAAACTGGAATATTCAGATTATGCACTAAACCGCACGTGAGTTGCCTGCTATTTGGGAGCCTGCCTACATGGACAGAATTTTGCTTTACAAAAACAAAAGTAAAAGGAAAACAGATGTATTTTACTTTTAACTGTTTTTCATTTTTAAAATATTCAAAGGGTCTTACTTTCGTTTTCTTTAACTTTTTCATCTAATTTTCTTTTACGAGGATTTCTTTTATACATTATTTGGTCAAGTGTTTTTTTTTAAAGTAAAAGAGTCCAAATTTGAAGTTTTGGGTTCAACATGTCCCATCTTAAATCAATTAGTAACACTTATTTTTGCAATTTCCCCCATGTCCGATTAATTTATTTAAATAAGATGAGGATGCTACAAAATAAGTAATACAACATTATTGTTCTCTTTTCACCAATTATGTGATTAGTCACCAGAAACCTTCTACCACTTCGTTTCCTTTGTTTATTCATATTATTTTTGTTTGTTTTAAAACTTTTCTGTATGAAAGGAGTTCTTGGAAGATTCTTGATTGTATAAATGAGCAGGACAAGTAGCCATGAGATGACAAAATTAGAATGCTGCCTGCTTTGAAGGCCCAACAAAAAGGACTACAAATACCATTTAAATATTGCAAATTTTGGATTATATATGATGTGGGTATATATTGTTGCAAATTGCTCATTATTTATTTCTCTAATTATAAACATTTTGAGCAACAAAATCTCCTCCCGAATATCCTTGCTATATACTGATTTTTTATGCATCTCTATAAATATATAATTAAAGTATATTGTAATACGAATTAGACCACATCAGACACAGGCGGCATCTACTGTTGGGCCCTCATTCCACCTCTTATCACGCATTATTATCAGATTTGAAAGATAATATTTCCGTATGATTTCATTCATCATCAAAATAATATATACAAAGTAGTTTTCCTATAATTGTGTTATACTAATCTCTATCTATAAATATAACAAATCTTGGCATAATTACATCCAAGTACAACTAATTACAGATATACAATATTAACTACTATTACTCCCCCGCAATCGAAACGGAAGGCGGACGAACGGTGAGATTGGTTCGGAATTCTTCAAACAACACCATTGGAAGGCCCTTTGTGAATATATCCGTGATTTGATATTGAGAGAGAACATGTAACACCCGGACTTCACCACGCGAGACTTTCTCATGAACAAAATGTATATCTAACTCAATATGCTTTGTTCGCTGATGTTGAACCGGATTTCCTAAAAGGTATGTTGCGCTCACATTATCACAATAAACTAAAGAAGTTGTAGATATCGGACAATGCAGCTCAAGAAGACGATTGCGAATCCAACAAGTATCAGAAACAACATTAGCGACACCACGATACTCTGCCTCTGCACTTGAGCAGGACAAAGTGGTATGTCTCTTCGAAGACCAAGATAAAATGTTGTCGCCTAAGAATACACAAAATTCAGACGTAGAACGGCGAGTGCCAGGACAGCCGCCCCAATCGACATCTGTATATGAATAAGTGAAGAGGTAGAAGAAGGAAATAAATGAAGACCATAATCAAGCGTTCCCTGAATGTACCGTAGAATATGCTTGATAGCAGTCCAATGAGCTTCATGAGGATCATGCATAAAAAGGCAAACTTGTTGAACTGCATACACAATATCTGGCCGAGTGAATGTTAGATATTGCAGGGCCCCTGCTAAACTCCGATAGAGTGTAGGATCGGACACTAGAGGGCTCGATGTGAGACCGAGTTTTGGCTTGGTGTCAACGGGGATGGAAGCAGGTTTGCAAGAGAGAAGGCCCGACCGATTGAGTATATCAAGAGCATACTTACGTTGGGAGAGAAACATGCCATCTTTATTCGTAGAAAGAGCGATTCCCAAGAAGTAGTGGGCAGGTCCCAACTCTTTCATAGCAAACTTAGACCCCAGTTGAGATACAAATTTCTTTCGGAGACTTGGAGAGGAGGCCGTGAGAAGGATATCATCAACATATAGAAGGAGATACGCCATTTGATCACCTTGACAGTAGACAAACAAGGAGTGATCATACCTGCCACGAACAAAACTAATTGAGGTAACAAAGTAAGCTGATTCCAGGCTCTAGAAACCTGTTTCAAACCATAAAGGGACTTTCTCAATAACACACATGAGAAGGATATACAGAATTGCGAAACCCCACTGGCTGATGCATATAAATCGTGTCAGTCAGAGTGCCATTTACGTCAAGTTGATGCACGGACCAATGCTTGGAGAGTAAGGGAGAGGACTGTGTGAATGGTGGCAAGTTTCACCACCGGGCTAAATGTTTCACCACAATCGAGCCCAACTCGTTGAGTCTGTCCATCACCTACAAGACGGGCTTTATGTCGCTCAAAAGAACAATCAGAACGTTCCTTGTGGGTGAATATCCACATGGAATGAATTACATGAGCATTATGTGGACGGGGAACCAACTCCCAAGTCTTATTAGCAATAAGAGCATTAAATTCCTCTTGCATAGCCATTTTCCAATTTGGATCCTATAATGCTACGATGGGATTTTTCAATAGTAGTGAGGAGGTTAAACAGGCGCTTGGGTCAGAGTATGCCATGTTGGCTTCGAGTGACAGGCCGGTTTGGGAGAGGATGGGGTTCGGCCACGGTAGTAGTTGGCTCAGCTTGAGGAAGGGAAGGGTTGGAGATAGTGTTTGTTGGTTCAACCACAGGTGTCCGAGGATCACCCGTGATCGTGGGAGTAGACGCATTAGTAGATAAATGATGTAGTGTATATGGGGAAAGGGAGTCATCTAAGAATGTATAAGATGAAGGATCAAGATGTCCCTGATCAAGAAACGGAAATGGGACTCATCAAAGAGAACATGATGACAGATGATGAGTCGCTTACTAACCATGTCAAAGCAGATGTAGCCCCGATGGTTGGAGGGGTACCCAAGGAACACCCACGGGGTAGAGCGCGGCTGCAATTTATGAATAGTTGATGATGGAAATAGAGGATAACACGAACACCCAAATATTCGGAGATGGGAATACGAGGGTTGCTTATGATATAACCGAAGAAGAGGTTTTTGATAAGACATATGATGTCGGGGTAAGATGTTAAGGAGATAAGTGGTCATACGTAGGGCGTGATGCCAAAAGATGGTGGGAACAGCCGAACGAATCAAAAGTGTATGAATCATGTTGTTTATTGAACGAAACCTTCCCATTTTGAGACGAAGAATAGGGACAAAAGAAACGCATCACCATACCGGTTTGAGAACAAAACTGAGCAAACATCTTATTGTCAAACTCTCTACCATTGTCACATTGAAAGGATTTAATGTCATGCTCAAATTGATTACAAAAAAAAAGGGCGAAAAGATAAAAATGTAGCAAACACTTGTGACTTCTGAGTAAGATGAAAAGTCCATAGAAAATTCGAATAATCATCCAGGAAAATAACATAGTACCTATGACCCATAGAACTCAAAATCGGAGAAGTCCATATATCACAGTGTACAATATCAAGAGGATAAATAGACTTGGACATAGTCTTAGGAAAAAGGAAGACGAATATGTTTGCCAACACAACAAGAATCGCAAAGTGAGTCTGTTTGCAAATTATTACATGAAGTAAATAGACTTTCCCGGATGTCCCAGCATATCATGCCGAAACCCCGGAGACAACGCAGCAAGAGCGATTGAAGTGCTAGAAGTAATAGGATAGAGCTCCCCCGTACTCTCACACCTCATAAGAAGGGTCTGTCCAATAATCCTTTACAGAAAAACCAAACGGGTTCAAACTCAATTGAAATAGAATGTCATGTGTAAATTGACGGACAGAAACAAGATTTTTAATCAAGCTAGGGACATGTAGAACATTGTGTAAAGATAACGGTGGAAAAGGAGAAGGGACTGTAGCATTACCGGTACCAAGAATGGGAAGTTTATGACCACTACCGACAGGAACTAGAATTATCATTACCCTAATTGAAATAAGATTAGAGAGTACCTGAGCCGGAGGTCATATGGGAAGTGGCGCCCATGTCCATATACCAACTCGCGTTCAGAGGTGTGAGACCCAGTGTGATCATTGCAGCTTCAATGTCCGTAAGAGACGGTGCAGTTTGGACAGAATAAGCTTGAGGCCAGGGTCCGAGTAGCCCAGGTTGCTGTGACCGCTGCGGGTGAGTGGTAGACGATGGCGGACAGGGCTGGACCGACCAAGGTGTGGTGGGATATGGGCAAGAAGGAGAAGCACTAGGCCACTTCCACGGGCCATGCTATGAACCGAGCCAAGCCGGTCCTGTTGGACGGACGAGGAGAGAATCCTGAAGGCAGGCCATGGGCTGACTAGCCCTTTTTTTTCTTGCCGTGACCAAAAACAGCAGATGGTGGATGAGAGACAGCTTGCGACGGCTACTGGGGAACAGCAGGTGGGACGCCCGCAGAGACCAACGTTGTGCCCGTCGACACCTTCTGAGATAATGAAGCTTCTTCAAGAACGAGCATGAAGCGGGCCTGATAAAACTGAGGAAGCGGATCAAGTTTATGAATCAATGTTCCAATGTTCGCATACGCTTCAGTTAACCCCGAAACCATCTGTAAAACCAGGCGATCATTCGACACTGGCGCGCCGACGTTTTTAAGTTGATCAGATAATACCTTCAACTATTGGCAATACGAAGAGGTGTTCTTAAAAGCCTCCATAACCGTGCGGGAGAATTCATGTTCAAGAGAGACAGCCCGTGAGTTTTTGTTGTCTTTGAAAATATCATGAAGGCACTTCCAGGTCGTTTCTGCCGTCATATCAGGTTCAAGGATGGTGTGCAGTAAATTAGAAGAGATTGTGGCATAGATCTACTGTAGAGCAGTGGCATCAAGCGTGAGCCAAAGATCCTTTCCTTCATTGTCCGTCGGAATCGGCACTGGAGGATCGGAAGGGATGATATGAGGTAGAACACGGTTGGAGCGGGCATGAATTTTGAATAGTTTGGCCCACGTAGGATGTTCTCTATTTCAAGGGTAATAGAGATGTGATTCTTGATGTTCGAGACGGCCAAAGCAGGATGAAAGGTAGACTTGGGGGCCGCCATTATTGCCGGAAAACGCAGTCCGGAGGAAAAGGAGATGATCGGAGGAAGAACCCGATCGAGTGGAGCGGAAGATTTGTGAAGGTGGGAGAAGAAAACCTAGACTACTGATACCATGAAAGATAATATTTCCGTATGATGATTCATCATCAAAATAATATATACACGGTAGTTTTCCTATAATTGTGCTATACTAATCTCTATTTATAAATATAACAAATCTTGACATAATTACATCCAATTACAATTAATTACAGATATACAATATTAACTACTATTATATCTGTAATTAATTGAAGATATAGAATATTAACTACTATTAATATTGTCCTCTTTAACCCAAGTTCGTACAGTTTTATGTCTCATTTCAATAGATAGATCTATATTTTCTTGTATGCCCATAATCATGCCCAGTGACGGACAAAAAAAAATCGCATGGATATAATATTATCCTCTTTGAGTCTAGTTCACACGGTTTTCTCCCAAATGACCTCGTGTCTGTAGAGATCTGTCTTTCCTTGTATGCCCATTATCCTTTTTAGTAACCAATCCAAAAAATTTTGTTGGGTGATAAAGTTTTCATCTATAAGACAAATTTAGGACTTCGTCTTATTGGAGTAAATCTTTTTTTTTTTTTTTCCTTTCTAAATTATATTCTAAAGTTAGGAGGCAAGTAAGGGGAGGCTCTAAGATGACTAGAAATCAAAATTTTATATATTACTATTAGGCTCTAAATTAAAATATTGGATAATTGTCAATAAAAAATATTAGAATAAAAAGGGAAGGCTACCGCTCAGCACCCTCTAAATTTGTCTATGAACCTCAGCAATATCCAACTCTATAAATAAAACAAGAAAATACTAGCCATATTGATAAGAGCATCTACTACCTAATCCTTTGGTCCTAGGTTCGAGTCACCGTGGGGGAAGGGGAGTATTTTTTCTTTGTTCTCAGATTAGGAGAAATTAAAAATAAAAAAAATAAAAATAAGACCAATTAGTTAATTAATTACAAAAATGATTAATCAATATATATATATATATATATATATATATAACATTTCTATTTATTTTATTTTATTTGTAATTTTGTTTATGTCTATTGCTTGAATAGAAAAATAGATCTATTGATTATTACTAAATAATTATTCAAGTTAAATTATATTTATTTATTTTATCTTAGGAAAAAATGCAAAGTTGCCCAAAACGAACAGGGGTGTGACTTTTATGCTCAATAAACCGCGTAATTTATGCCCACCATGTAGTGAATTTGTTCAATTTATGTCTAAATTTGGCCCAAGAACAGAAAAATCACGTAAAATGTAACATGCGTGGAATCAAACCGACGAGTCCTACGTGGCAGCTTACGTGTACTGCAATTGAATTTGGGAGGAACCAACTAAGATAAACTAATGGGCAATTTGAAAAATCTAAATAATTTTATATACAACAAAAAATCAGAAAAATAAAAAAATACAGAAAATAAATATAAAATTCAGAAAATCATTTTAAAATCTCTAAAATTTATTTAACTCATAAAATAAAAAAATTATTTTAAAAATTCTAAAATTTATTTAATGTACGTAAAATTAAAAATTATTTTAGAAAATTATTTTAAATAAATTTTAAAAATCGTAAACTTTATTTAAAATACAGAAAATAAAAAAATCTCGTGTCGCCTTGAATGGTTGATGGCGTCGAGCAGCCCTTTAATTTTCAAGAAATACTTTTTTTTTTTTAATTTTCATTTTTTAAATAAATTTTATAATATAAAAATATATTTTCAGAAATATTTTTTTAATTTTATTATTTTTAAAATAATTATCAGAATTTTTTTCTAATTTCTGAATTTTAAATAAATTTAGAATTTTTAAAATAATTGCCAAAAATAATTTTTTAACTTTTCTGGATTTTAAGTAAATTTAAAATTTCTTGTTTTTATTTTAATTAAATTATTTAAAATTTAAATAGATTTTTAATTATTAATATAATTTTCAGAAACAATTTTTTTAATTTTCTCAATATTAAATTAATTTAGAAATTTTCAAATAATTTTCGAAAAAGCCGCTGACACTCCGGACAAGAGTGTTATTTTACATTTATTTTCTGATTTCTTTTATAAAATTATTTATATTTTCAAAAATTGCCCATTAATTTATCCTAGTTGACACCTCTCAAATTGAATTGGAGTACACGTAGACTATCATGTAGGACTTGCCGGCCAAATTTCATGGACGTGACATTTCACATGAACTTTTCTGTTTTCCGGCCAAATTTAAACATAAATTGGACAAATTTGCTGCATGGTGGACATAAGTCATTAAATTGTGTGATTCAAATAGACTTGACATAAAAGTTACACCCCCTAGTTGATGTGTAACTTTTGCAGTTTTTCCTTTTATTTTGTGTTAAAATAAACTAATAATATATATAATAACAAGTTTCAAGGGCCGGGCGCTGGTGCAAGCCCCCTTGGCCTCCACTTGGGTCGATGAAAGATCCTTTCTTGTATCTTTCAATTGTGAAATTTCTTTGATTGTCCCAACATCTACAGTGATCCAAGTGAGATGAGGAATATGAATGGAGATGATATGCTAATATCAACCTCAATCCAATTTATGATCACCCTAATTTGTGTGGCTAATTTCTAGACGGGTAAATTTTGGTCACCGAAAAATATATGGATGATTTGAATCGAAAACATGAGTAATTGCAATTAATTTATTTTCTAGAAATAATTAAAGGTTAAATTGCAAATTTTGCAAATGTAACAATTAACTGAATGTATATACATGGTTAAGGGGTTAACTTTTTATAGTGGGGTAGAACTTAATTTATGATGTTGCATTGTAAAATTATAAAGGACAACGGGGCTCAAACTTTGTGCTTAGGGTTTAGATGAAACCAGACCTGTAGGCTTAGCAACCACATGAAATGTGTCTATATACCATGTGAGGATCGTCATATTATAAGTATATATATATATATATATATATATATATATATATATATATATATATATAAGTAGTTAATATATTATTTATTTTTAGAGGAAGACACATCGAGAAAAGAACAATCATGTTTGATCAACGAATTCTTTAAAGAGATGGGATCATTCATGCCATCTCTTGGAAAATAATATAAAATCACGACACGACACAAAATCTTATTTGCGTTAATCCTCTTACCATTTTTCCTTCAATAATTTTTTTCAATATCTTTCAAAAAGCTTGTGATTCTTGCTTGTATAGATTAGAAGAATGCAACTTCTAATCTAAACCATCACTTACATCTATATCTATATTTATACTTAGAGCCTGCTTGGTTGCAAATCATCAATGACAATGGCAATGGGTATGAATGAGGAGTCAATCATATTATGGAATGGGAATGAGTCTTCATTCATTCTCATTCCTTTACCCCTAAACCCCTCAACCAAGTGGACCTTTAATATAGTAACAAAATTCGCCTAAATTAGTAACTTTGAAGTTTTCCCGCCTAAAATCTATTACCAATTCCGGAAATCACAATTTTTGGTAACTAAATTTTTAACATTACAAATATATCCTCTGTCAACCGCATATTGCAATTCCAGCTCCAATCATCAACATGACTTATATGGAAGGATGCTAGAGATATTCATACATTAAAAAAATATATATATATATCCATATTAATATATATTTTAGTCTTTAATATTTTTCACTCTACTCTTTTTTCATTAACATATAATTTTTCGTATCTTATTATTTATTGATTGTAATATTTTATTATATTAAAATTATAAAAAAATATTAATTTATTCATTTACACTTACAAACCGTGCATCGCACGGGGATACTACTAGTATATATAATAACAAAATTCACCCAAAATAATAACCTATGAATTTTCCCACCCAAATTCCTTTGTCATTTTTTAAAAACATTATTTGTGGTATAAAACATTTTATTTGAAAAATATTATTTTTGGTATAAAATGTTTTATTTGGAAATAGCTTAATTTGAAGTTTATTTCCTTTCTTATTAATTTTTTTAATCATATAAAATATAAACATTGAATTATTTAGTAAATAGTTTATAACTTCAGTTTATAATTTCAACATCTCATTTTCTTCAAAAAAATAACCTAATTTTTTGAAATAATCTCTTTTTTTCATTTCTAATGTGATTTTTAATAAATTAAATTAATACTCTATTATCGATCTATAGTTTGAGAGCATATTGTATAAATAAATTAAATTAAAGACAAATAATTGTTTGTTGGTTGATTATGTGCATTAATTATTAATGTACTAGTGCTACAAATAATAATTAATAAAATTAGAGTGTAGTGCTATTGGTACTCACTAAAAGCTTTTGAAAATTTCTTGAACATTATATTTGAAAAAATAAAAAATTGATATACTTTGGATAAATATAAATTTTTATCATAAAACTATAAAATATACATATATGCACTCATCCTTTGTATAAGATGGTCAACATGACCTCCATACTTGATGCTAGAGATATTCATACATTAAGATAAACAAGTAAAAATTGTTGACTTTTATGATGAGAAACTTTCTCTCTCTATTTGGGTGTTCCAGAATTTACAGAATGAAAAGTTAATCTATTCAAGGGTATTGTCACCCTTTTATACAAGAGAGTAACTAACAGCAATTAATACTCTTTTTCATAACTAATGTGTATTTTAATTAATATTATCCCTTTTATACCCCCCCTCAAAATGGGAGTGGATATCCAGGAGTCCCATTTTGGATTTGAGCTCTTGAAAGAAGGCAAGTGTGAGGGGTTTGGTGAGGATATCTGCCAGGTTCTGTTCAGTAGGTATTTGTATAATCTTGAGTAGTCCTTCTTGTATTTTCTCTCTCGTGTAGTGATAGTCTATCTAGATGTGCTTTGTCTTCTCATGAAGAACTGGATTATGAGCAATGCTGAATGCGGCTTTGCTATCGGTATATACTATGGCAGGCTTGGTGAAGTTTAGCTTGAGGTCTTGGAGTATGTATACTACCCATTGTAATTCTGATGCAGTTGCTCCCATGGCTCTATACTCAGCTTCGGCTGATGATTTACTGACCGTGGGCTGCTTCTTAGACTTCCAAGAAATTAGTGAATCACCCAAATATACAGCATACCCTGTGATGCTTCTTCTTGTTTCTATACATCTGGCCCAGTCTGAATCTGTAAAGCTTGCAACTTGTAGTTAGTTTTAGATGGGTAAAATATACCTTGTCCAATAGTAGTCTTAAGATATCTTAAGACTCTATGGACAGCAGCTAAATGAACTTGAGTGGGCTTGCTCATGAATTGTGATAGAGTTTGAATGGCATAAGATATATCTGGTCGTGTAACTGTTAAATACAACAGCTTGCCCACAAGTTTTCTATAATTTGATACATCTGCAAGTGGTGATGTGTCATTGTGTGTGAACCCTTGTTTAGAATCTATAGGAGTATTAGAAGGTTTGCTATTTAAGTATCCAACTTCATTAAGAGATCTAAAGTGTATTTTCTTTGGCAAAGTTGAAGTCCAGCTTTTGATCTAGCTACTTCAATGCCAAGTATATACTTTAGAACTCCTAAATCTTTAATAGTGAATTTCTGGTGCAAGAATGACTTTACCTTGCATATTTCATTTAGGCTGTTGCCGGATAGAATTATATCGTCCACATAACACAATAAAACAGTAAATGAACTACCTGTTGTTTTTGTGAAAAGAGAAGTGTCTGCTTTGGATTGGATATAGCCAAAGCTAATTAGAGTTTCTGTTAGCTTATTAAACCATTGTTTTGATGCCTGTTTGAGGCCATACAATGATTTATTAAGCTTACAAACTCTTGTATCACCTATTTTGCAATAGCCAGAGGGTGGTGTCATGTATACTTCTTCAATTAAGTCACCATGCAAAAATGCATTATTCACATCACATTGATGTATATGCCAATTTTGTGAGACAGCAACAGAAAGTAATATTCGAACAGTAGTTATCTTGGCAATTGGAGAAAAGGTGTCAAAGTAGATTAGACCTTCTTGTTGTGTGTAGCCTTTGGCTACTAGTCTAGCTTTGTACCTTTCTATGGTACCATCTGGTTTATGTTGTAAGGAAGATGGAAAATTGGTGTGATACAAGCTAAGGTAGGCAGGGGCTGCTTTTTGCCTAGTTGATCTTCTTATGGTTTCAACATGCAAAGGCTGATCAATAGCATCATTTTCAAGTAATGTAATTTGTGAATCAAGAGAAGGTGCAGAAGCATTTTGGTTACCATTAACAGTTTCATTTGGGACAGCTAATTGATCACCAGAAGCTTCATTAGCACTTTCAAAGGTTGATTTACTTAACTCTTCATCAAGTTCAGGATGTGCAACATCGTCAGAAGAATTAATAGCATGAGTGGCATTAATAGGAGGAAAATCAACAGAATTATCAATGTTATCACAAAATTCATCATTGTCATAAGAATTTCCAGCATAATTCAAAACTAACTGATTAACCACCTCATTTGTAGCAAGTCTGTTAGAAAATGGAAATATATGTTCGTAAAATTTGACATTTCTGGAAATGATGATTTTACCTGTGTCTAAGTTTAATAACCTGTATCCTTTGGTGCCCAAAGGATAGCCAATAAAAATACACTTTGTAGCTCGTGGATCAAATTTCTGCCTATGAGCAATAAGAGTACTACCAAAGCACAAACAACCAAACACTCTTAGATGACTATATGTGGGCTGTCTGTGATATAATTTTTCAAAAGGAGTTTTATTACCAAACACAGTAGAAGGAGTTCTATTAATAATATGAGCAGCAGTCATGACACAGAAATTCCAAAATTTTAATGGTAAAGAAGATTGGAAAAGAAGTGATCTAGCTACTTGCAATAGGTGTTGGTGTTTTCTTTCAACAACACCATTTTGTTGGGGTGTTTCAACACATGATGTTTGATGTATTATGCCATGCTTGTGATAAAATTCTTTTAAAAGAAATTCTGTACCATTATCACTCCTGATGACTTTAATTCTTTTATTAAATTGAGTTTGAACCATGTTGTGAAAATTTTCCAAGGAGACCTTAACATCAGACTTAGCTTTTAGCATGTAGACCCAAGTACATCTACTATAGTCATCAACAATAGTTAAGAAATATCTTGCACCATCAATAGACGTAATACTAAAAGGTCCCCACACATCCACATGAATCAAGTCAAACACAACATTTGATTTAGAACTAGAAATTGGGAAAGCACTCTTCTTTTGCTTAGCTAAAGGACATATAAGGCAATCAGTTTTATTCATGTGAATATTCTTTACACCTATATTATGTATTAAAGACATATTTTTTTCAGAAATATGTCCAAGTCTGCTATGCCATATGTCATAAGTGGGTACAGAAGTAACAGAGTATATAGAACTAATAGAATTCGTATGAGAAAAAATTACAGAATGATGTGCTTTCAAGTAATACAGGCCTCCTTCTTGTTCAGCAAAACCAATCGTCCGTGTTGAGACATTGTCCTGCAAGACACAGTGTGAAGACAAAAACCTAACAGTACAATTGGAATGTTTAGTAAGGTGTGAGATAGAAAGAAGATTATAAGTGAAATCAGGGACATACAATACATCATGCAATACTAAATTCCCATTTAAAGTGACATCACCAATTGATGTTGCTGCTGTTACAGCATGGTTTGGCAGTCTGACAGAGATATTTACTGGTCTTAAAACAGTGGAAAATAAGGAGGGATCATATATCATATGATCTATGGCTCCCGTGTCAAGTATCCAAACTGAAAAACAACTAGAAACAGAATTGAAACAGCAAGCATTACCTTCAATTGTACCTGAGGCAGCAGGAGCAGTAGTATAATTTTGGCCAAAAGCTCCAGCAGCTAGGTGGGGCTGTTCTGGCAGCTACTGATTTTTAGCAAATGCCAAAAACTGCTCAAATAAATCTTGGGAAAACAGGGGGTTAGTGGCAACAGGAGTGTCAACTTTGATATTTTCAGAAGCATTATTGGAGTTAACATTGTTGGAGCTCGTATCATTCTTTCCTTTCTTTCCTCTAGGACCTCGCCAACCCTGAGGATAACCAATAATTTGGAAACACCTATCTATGGTGTGACCGGGTTGCTCACAATGAGAACAAATCATAGGCTTCTTCTTATCCTTATAAAATCTAGCATTCTTGGCTAGCATAGCAATAGAATCATTATCCGTAGAGGGCAGAAAACTAGTCAATTCACGTTGGGATTCCTCTTGCAAAAGAATAGAATATATTTTGTTCAAGGAAGGGAGAGGATCTTGCATAAGCAACTGGCTCCTAATGGTGGAATAAGAGTCATCTAAACCAGTTAAAAACTTCATTACACAATCTTTTTCTTGAAGTTGATTGGCAATTTTAGGCAAATCACAGACACAATTTCCACAAGTGCAGCTAAGTATTGGTCTGTGACTAAGATACTCATCCCAAAGCGTTTTGAAGGAGTTATAATACGAGATTAAGGGCTTCGAACCTTTCACAATAGAACTAAGAGACTTATCAAGATGAAAAACACGAGTTCCGTCAGATCGAGTATACCTGAGATTCAGCTCATACCATAAATCTTTGGCCACTATGAAGAACTCCAACGATTTCTTGATGTCAGAATGGATCGAGTTGAGAATCCACATCAAGACTAAATCATTTGCACGTGTCCAAGTAGAAACAACTACAGGATCATCTGAGGTGAATGGCGATGGCAAGCTGCCATCAATCAAGGGCAATTTGTTTTTTACGCTTAAGGCCCTTTTAACCGCATGACTCCAGGACAGGAAATTAGAACCGACAAACGGGTCGAGAACAATGGAAACAGCTGGATCGTCATTAGGATTTAGGGCAAGAGGAGAAAGAGGATTGAGGGAAGGATTGAGTTCGACACCCATCGGATTGATGAATTGCAGAAATTGGATTAACAAGAGCTGTTAATCTCAAAGCGAAGGGATGAATTTGATGAAATTGGAAAAAATCTCCAAAAAACCCAACAAAATCAATAGATTTGGAGAAAAAAAGGTCCCAAAGAAACACCAGAATTGAAATCCGATACGGCGGCGGAAGCGATTAAATGCACACAGAAAATGATCTGATTCCGGCCTCTGATACCATGTTGACTTTTATGATGAGAAACTTTCTCTCTCTATTTGGGTGTTCCAGAATTTACAGAATGAAAAGTTAATCTATTCAAGGGTATTGTCACCCTTTTATACAAGAGAGTAACTAACAGCAATTAATACTCTTTTTCATAACTAATGTGTATTTTAATTAATATTATCCCTTTTATAAAAATATTATGTAACTTATCCAAATTTATATATTTTTAATTTTTAATACTTTTTTCTTTGATTCTTCTTTCATTAACATATAAAATCACTTATTCTTCTTTTTCTTTTTTTTTTAGGTGAAATACATATACCGCACATAAACACCACACGTGATCTAATGAAATTATGGGATTAGTTATGTATTTCCTAAACATATGAATAATAATCGGAAACATTTTCTAGAAGCAAGCATACAAGATGGTAATTCACAATAAAAGATTTGTAAGTTAAAGCCTAATAAGAGCAAATCTTGGAAAATGGCATAGTTTGATCAACAGTTTGGACCCACTGGCATGTGAGCCATGTGTATACCATGGTAATATATTATAATTTATTTGGTTTTCCAGATCCACCTGTGCTTGAAAATTTGCAGAAAATATCATGGTAGAATTGTTTAATTAAAAATTGTAACCACAAGTTATTGAAACTAAAAGTCGTGCATGTGTCTTGATGTTGGAAGCATTGTCGTCATCCCTAGTAACAAATCCAGATGTATATATTTATGGCAACATGGCAAAAATATTCTCTCAATTAATATTTCTAGTCAAATTTATCATAACATGGCGCCGTTTTACAACAAAAAATTCATTGCATTCAACTATTCGGTTGCACTTATTCTCAGAACACCGTTTCTCACACATACATATTGCATTTATAATTGCGCTTATTTCATAATACGTATTTCATTTTGTGTTTCACTTAGATCAATAGTCACTAGCCTGATTTTGGTTAAAAAATCAGAGCCCAACTCTAGCAGCTCAATTGTGATTAGGGGTGTTCATAAACTGGTTAGGTGATGAAATCAAAGCGAACCAACAAAATCGAAAATTAATTAAACCATAAAACTAAAATCGAACCAAACCGAATATCAATCCCCGATTTCAGTTAATGACTGAAATTTGATTATAATTGAGAGAAAAAAAATTGAGTCACAAAAAAAAAAAAAATTAAACATATTTCTTTTAGGGTCAAAATATATTTTTTTTCCGACTCGTAGATATAGATATCGAAACCGAACTGATATAACCAAAATTTTAGGAAATGAAAACTGAACTGCATAGTTTACGATCAAACTCGAATTGACATTTTCGGTTCGATTCATTTAGTTTTTTAAACCGAATAGTGATAATTGTGATCAAGTCTTACAATTAGCTCACGTAAATTTAGGTTTCTTAGAGGTTTAATAAAGAAGAAAAACTTGAAACACTTACAGTGTGTTTTTGTTTGCTTTCTTATTTGAAGAAGTAGTTATATTTATTAGATGACTAGTGGAACTTGGGTGCATAAGATGTACAATATGACTTATTGTACTGTAAAACTCCTAAAAGTCCTAAATCATCAAAAGTCCTAAAACGCCTAAAAGCCCCTAAAAACGCGAAAACCCTAAACCCTAAAAAATTCCAAAACCCTAAAAAACTCAAGGTGCACAATAAGATTTATCGTGCATCCGATGCGAGCAAGTTTTTGCCACATTAAAATTTGTAAAATATTAATTATATTTAAAACTAAGTAGTATTGGAAGATAAAGTAAATTTGAACAAAATATAAGAATTTAAGTGTTTGATAAATAAATAATTCCTATCCCTTAATTTAATACTATCAATGTTGAGACCTAAATCTATATATATATAAAAGTAAAGTGAGGGTTATTATTGTAAATTAAATATATCTTTAATGCATTCTTAATTTCTTCTAAGGCATTAATTATATTTTTTTCGTCAAATTAATACAATATTAAGTATTACCTTCATTAATAAATGAATATATACTTTATTAAATTAAAAGTAAAAATTAATGATTAATTTAATGATTCACTAATTAAATTATTGTATTTACAAAGATTAATTTGTTATAATTAATCATGGGACTACGACTTTCCCATATATTTATATATGATAATTAATCTTGAAATTATTTTTATTAGATATTCATATTTTCTATTTATTAATATTATTTCTTTATAAATAATAATTACACTTTGCAATCTAAATTATGAGATTTTACATGTGATACAATCTATATTTCTATTTAAAAAATAAAATTAACATACTTGAGCTAACCAGGTTTTTTAGAGTTCTCAATATAAACAATACTTTGTCGCATTTTTTCCATATTTTGCAACCCAAGCAAAACACACACACACACACACACATATATATATTAATTGTATCTTTAAATAAAGTTCAACATTTACATATATTACTCAGATATATTGAAGAATTCATATGCTTTATTTTGTTAGTCCAACTATCGAATAATAATTGAATTTTATTTTATTAATATCAAGATTTATTTAAAATCTAAAAAGTATTTGAGTATATTAAACCACCATATAAATATTAAAACGTGAAAATTATTTTTTCTTAAAATAAAGTAAATAGTTATAGTTAAAATTTAAAAAATTATTTGGATAAATCAAAATATTAAAAACAAGTTGAAAAAAATAAAAGAAAATACTAATTTTCTTATAATACAATTCAATTTATTTTATTTGATATATTTTGGTGTGTCGTGTGATATTTATGTATTTGTGTTTGTGTTAATATTCATTTTCAATTAAGCTATTGCGGTGTTCGCATAGGTTAAGGTGGATACACACACACTAAATATATATTTGGATTTCAATATTAAGAGATATTCATTCTTAAAAATCGATATAATTTATTTTTTACGTTTAATAATTTATCTTAATGTGAATTTATAAAATATTATATTTATAAAATGTAAGTTATATTAAATCCATATATCACTTGGGAGAAATTGATATTTACATTATTTATATTATGGGTTTATATTATTTTGCAACATGCAGTATGCGTGTTTTTCAGTTTCTTTTTTTTTTTTTTTTTTTTTTTCAATCACAACCTGAACTATACGTTTTTTCACGTTTGCAACCTCTTCCAGCGATTTAAGTGCGAAAAATAAAATAATATTAGAAAATATTTAAATAACATAAATTGTTAAAAAATCTAAAAAATAATTTTTAAATTCTAAACTTCATTTAAAATATCAGAAAAAAAAACTTAAACATGTTGAAAATATATTAAAAATTTGAGTTTTTCCTATAAAAAAAAATTCAAATCAAAACATTTTTAAGCAAGAAAAATAAAAAGTTGTTATTTTTTTTAAATCATAAAAGTATTATAAATTTCTGAAAATTATCTTTTAAACTCTAAAAATTATTTAAACTATTTGAAAGTTATCATGAAAAATTATTTTAAAATCTCTAAAATTTCGTTTAAGACATGTGAAAGTATCTATGAAAAGTCTAATTTATGATATAAGTATCTTTTTAATTATTTTTTTGAAAAAATAAATCCTTTTAAAAATATTTAAAATCATTTGAAGTAATATCAAAATTATTTGATCTTTTTCTAGGAAAATCGATTTTTATTAAAATAATTTCTACACTTTTTCAGTTAAGTTTATGACATTTTAAATACCTTTTTAGAATTTAAAAATAAATATTGAATTTTCTAAATATTTTTATTATTTTTAAATACTTTCTTTTCTTTTCGAAAATAAATTATTTAAAAGTTCAGTTGATCGTAAATAAACAAATATGATTATTCAAATATTTATTTAGTTAAAATATAATAATTCTATTTTTTTTATATTAGATAATATTAATTTAATAAAATAATTATTTTTATAATAAATTTTCGTGCATCGCACGGGAGCGATATTAGTACTAAATAGAAGCAACATTCTTGTTGATCGTGCCTTCTATCTTCTAAATAATCAATATAATACGAGTAATTATTCCCAAACAGTCCCTTTATCACTTATGAAGTCAAAACAAAAAATTGGTTAAATTAAACAAAGGGAAACAGTGGTTAAAAGTGATGAGTTACGGTTTGATGAATTGATTTGGAGAGGTTACAACCACGTGTCATCGGATTAAACGGTTGACGTTGGATCAATAGTCTTGTTTAGGTCAAAGTTAGGCTCCAAATTAATTAATTATAATATGGAAAAACAATTTGTTTATGATTATAATAAGGGAAAGGACATTGTGGCCCCCAAATATTTGGTTTCATCATCACCGTATCCTAATTGCTTCTAAAATGCCAAATTCTACACCATTTTTTTTATTTATTTTCATTTAGCATACCAGATCCGAATGAATCCAAAATTATTTCTTTGATAGAGATAGGTGCCTCAACATTCAAATTATTTTGTGGTATTAGACGACTAGAGTAGATTGGATTCTTTTTCCTCGTGTGTATGTATTATTATAATTTATAGATACAAAAATGTCTTAGCATAAAAGTATAAAACTGTTTATATCCCTTATAGGGGTGCTTGGAAGCAAACTGCTAATTGAATATATAGTAGATTGAAGTTTAACGTTTAATTGAGATATAAAAAAAATTATATAAGGTCTATGAGAAATTAAGCGGGAGAAGTTGGAAAAAAGGGGTGGACGATCCAGCTGCTAAACGGAAATTTTTAGAAAAATACAAAGCTTGCAAGCAGAACTCCAGAATTCATTGGCCAAGAAAAGTAATTTTGATAGTGTGGGACCTCTAAAAAGTAATCCGGAGGATCACGTTGAAGCTCTTGGAAGTGAGAAGCAACTATGGAGGTGCTTCAAACTATATTTGTTTTTGGTAAATAATTAGTAGAACTTATTATATCATTTTTTTATACAAGTGATTATTTACCAGACATTTCTAATTTTTGAAGTATGGCTCGAAACACTTTATTTTTTATCACTGCTTATATTTAACTCTACAATAAAAATCAATTTGAGGGTGTTTGGCTGAGCTTATAAGCTCCTTAAAAATTACATCTTATAAGTTCTTGAAACAATTTATAAGATGTTTAAAATAAGCTTAGCCAAACACCCTCTTAGTCATTGTTATCCAAATTAACTTTTCATCTTTCTTTACTTCATGTCACAAACTTTTTTCTGTTGCAATTTACTATCTCAGCTTACAATTTATTTTTAATTATCATTTGGAAGAAATTGCAATTATCATAATTGGACAAATGATCAGTAGTTAAGATTTGTTCGATGTGATAATTTGCAATAACTTGTAAATTCAGATGATGAACTGTAGAAATACGTAAAGTTAAAATAGTAAATTGTAATATTCCTTTAAGTGGCTTAATCAATTGTAAACACCTAATAGTAACTTATCAGAAATCATTTGTGTGCAGGTGTTAGCCTGGTCATATTTTTCTTTTCTAAAAAGAAAGTATTTTTAAGGTTGTCGTACTGAAAAATGTTAATGCTAAAATTTTTTTGAGGTCAAAATGCTAATGTTAGATTAAGTGTGGAGTAAGTAATCAAAATTTTAACATTAATACTAGTTTATTGGGGAAAAAAGTTAGAAAGACAAATATTTCAAAATAAACTTAAAAACCGAAAAGAACAATTAAAAGAAAAATAGAGTAGTAATATCCATGTTGAGAAGCAAATAAAAACATTTTTGTTGGTTATGCCTTAATTTTAACTTCTAATTTAAATGATTAATTAGAGTAGAAATAATTTTCCGCCACACTATTTACCTTATATTATGTTAATATTAGGAATTAAAATGTAACTCAATTGATTAAACATCTTGTAATGTTGATCAGTAGTTAGGGATCGAATTCGACCACCCACTTCACTTCTACCAGAATTTGTATTAGAAAGTGAACATTAGAAATTTGCGTAAATTAAACATGTGATGAATTACGGTATTATTAATAGATTTTGAGAGTTTCTGTAGCCATGTGTCATCAGCTAAACGTCAACGTTTGAACTACAGTCTTCTTTAGGTCAAGATAGGCTAAAATATATAATATATATACTCCAACCGTTACCTATTAATCGTGGTTTTAGAAAAAAATAAAAGAATAAATAATGAAATATTTTGACAGATGTACACTCAATTAATATTAGTGGACAAATATTTGATCAAATAAAATATTTGTAATATTAAAAATTAAAGATATTTTAGGATTGAGTCGAAAGAGAAAATTGGTAGAATTCGTGAAAAAAAGTCTAAAAACTAAAATGTTAATTAATTAAAAAAAGAAAGAAATAGTTAGAATGACAATTAATATCAACGGAGGTAGTATGTATATATCTCACAATTTTACATATGAAAAACATTTTGTTTACACTACCCGCAAAAAATGTCACGGGTCTATCAAACTTTTCTTTTTTAAGGACTACTTGTAGTTTATATTCATGAATCTTATGGTATAATGGATTGACTCGATTTAAATGAATTTTAAAATTTTCGTTTTAAGAAAGAAACAACATTGACGTAAGAAAATAGGTTAAGTGATATTTTTTCAGACATAATACTTTTTTGAGTGAGTTTTGTATGTGACGATTTCATGTGTGACGAAATGTACTTTTATAGGAAAAATTGATACTTTTACAGATAAATGTGATACTTTTGCTACAGTAATACTTTTACACATAAAAGTGATATTTTTGCTACAAAAAAATGATACTTTTTATTGTTAAAAAAAAGTAATATTTTTACAGACAAAAATGATACTTTTACTATAAAAAGTGATATTTTTTTTTCGTCACACTGTGTGACGGTCTCATACAAGTTTTTACCTACTTTTTCTAAAAAGAATATAAAATACGTTCTAATAAAACTTAATAATTCACGTGCTTTTCTTAATAAATTATATGTTCTTATCAAATTTATACAAGTTTTCAATGTCAAGATTTATATAAGTTATCTATTTATAACTCACAAATTGTATTGAACTATTATTTAGGTTGAATTACGTCAAAATTATTACTTTCGAGAAAATTTATAATATATATATATATATATATATATATTTCTTTTGTTACCTTTTCAGTAAAATATAATATTTTATTATGAAATTTAATATATCTTGTATTTTTTCAACTTTATGTATTCTTATCAAGTTTTTATATAAATTTTCACATTCAAATTTATATACAAACATATTATTTATAACTTCTATCATACTTTTACAAAACAAAAAAAGGAATACATGTTTTTAAAAAAGCATTAGTTTTTCTTGAGAAAGAATCACTTTTTGCCTCTAATATAAAATTCTTGTCTAATTCCGGTTATACCTCGTCTAAGCGTTAAATTGTCCGTAGTTGTTCCATTCTGCCCAACTAGTTTCTAGGGTCTTTTAGAACACGGTTTTTTGCCGGAAAATGTTGGAAAATTGTTGCCAAATGAATGGACTCCATTTCTTTTATTGAGCACCTTTTTTGCATTCCAGTCCGTTCGGATCAATAAGGTGGCAAAAAGTATCACTTAATTGGTAAAAATATCAATAAAATATCATTTTATTATTAATTTTATAAAGAAAATTAATACTTTTTTAAACAATATTTTTGTCAAAAATGATGATACTTTTAGAATTAATGCAACCTATTATACACAAAAAGATCAATGTATATGGTGTATATGAATTTTTACCTTCTTTTAATTTGAAATATTTTAAATGTAAGCATTTTTTACTCCAAAGAACTTTTTATTATTCTTAAGTGTATTTTGAAGGTATCTGACGGTTATAATAAATAATAATTATATAATAATAGTATTTACGCTGTTTCTAAATATATAGTGAACAATATTTAAGGGTTGTAGTCAAATAATAACAAAAAATAGAAAAAAAAAATGTAAAAAATAAAAGAGGAGTTGATATAGGAAATTAATTATAACTTAGTTGGTAGCACTGTGTAATCCAGGCCATAGACTGAGATCAGATCTCATCAAACTCCTCCCCAATCAGAATTGTACTAAAAAATTAAATAATATTTAATAATTTAAAATTTAAAAATTTATTTATTATCAAAATTATATTATGTTAATTAGGTTTAGTCAAATATTCCAAAATAAAATCAACTAATTAAACAAATGAAAAAGTGTTATAGAAAGGGCGAGATGATTTGGTATATGCGATTTTTTCAACATATAATTAGGAACTCGAATTAATTAATATTTTAATAATCTAAAATTAATTTTGTTATAAAAAGTCTATAAACATTGAAAATTTAAGTGAACGTCATTTATCCCAAGCACTACAAAAAAAATGGTTTTTGAGACAATAAAAAATAGTCTCAAATATGAGTATTTGTCGCAACTTATGAGTATCTGTCACCACTTTATTACTAGAGACAACATGTCGTCACTAATTAGTCACTCTGTTAATTTAGACATTTTGCTAATTTTATGACATTCATTTGAAAAATAACTTTGGATTACTTTGGTTGGCAGGTTTCATTGATTGGAGAAGCTAAAGGAAAATTAGCATGAAGTGTCTTCAAGAAGAGCATGCAATTAATTACTTCCAACATTAGGAAGCAAACATATCTCCAAAGTCAAGGAAAGGAAGTCAAACTTACCATGTCAATCAATAATCATCAAAGGCTAACGGAAAGATGAATGAAATCAAGGGGAGCCTGAAGGAAATGCTGTCACTATATAGAGATGCTCAACAATGAAATCTTGTATCGAGTCTTTCTTCTCTATTGTGTATTCGGGCAGTTATAAGTTGTAAGTTGTTCTGTTGATGTTCATCATGTCTAGGAACATCAACTAGTTGTTAGGACATAATTCGGGAGATTTGTGGCAGACAAATTCGGGGGAGCTTGTAAGTACAGTTAGAGGGATTCTCTGCACTAAGTCCATTTGGGGGACCGGAAGGTCGGGCAAGTAGTTAGGGGGAGTGCGTATAGTGTTGGCGGTTTAGGAGGGAGTTCTATAAGTTTTGTAAGTCCAAACTATACTTATGCACATCACTTCACTAATAAAAGGTCTGAGAGGATGAGGGAGTCTTCCTCGTATATTTATCTTAAATCTGTTTAATATTATTGCTTCTTGAATGTTCTTACTTCCTAAGAACTAAATACTTTTTGTTTATATTTTGCTACTTGTTTAGTCATACTATATAAGAATATTGCGCACGAGCACAAATTCTAATATTTCAATTGGCACCAGAGTAGGTCCCAGTTTTCTAAAATAACAGGTAGATCAAGGGATTTGTGATGGAATCCATTGACCACACCTCGCTGCATCCTCCATTTTTGGACGGAGCAAACTACTCATATTGAAAATCCATGATGATGATGTATCTCCGTTCTAAGAAATGTTGGCACATTGTTGAAAAGGGATGGGAGTGGCCGGAAATGGAAAATGAAGAAAAGAAAATGGTTCCAAAATTGGTGGAGCCCTTCAATGATAAGGATAGACAGGAAGAAGAAGAAGCAAGCTACACTGCCATGTATGCTTTACTTGCCTCACTTGACCAAATGCATCACAAAGTGATCGTCAAGTGTACCACTGGAAAGGAAGGATAGAAGATACTGCATATTCAGTTTGAGGGTAATGCCTCTGTGAAAACCTCGAAGCTTCAAAGACTATCCCTTCAGTTTGACAGCATTCACATGAATGAGGATGAAAACATTGATGTTTTCTACACTCGTTTCTGTGACTTCGTGAATGAATGTTACATTCTTGGAGAAACTATCTCTAAAGACAGAAATATATCAAACATTAAGGACATGAGAACTCCGAACATTCAAGATCAACAACGACTATGACACGATCAAGGCTAAATGGATTGCCTTGAAAGCAGAAGTATCTGTAAAGCCAGAAGGAGAACTTGAGGATCTGGATGTAGGAGGCTTCGCGGATACAATGGCCTTCTGGCTAAGAACTATGGAAAAATGGTGAAGAAGTTCAACACCTCTAAGGGACCAGACAAGAACTTTGCTGGAAACATCAACAAAGAAAAGTCTGGTAACAAAAGCCTAACCACAAAACCAATGGGGAACAGGAAAGAGAATGACCAATGCCGAGAATGCAAAGAGTTTGGACATTATCAAGTTGAATGCCGAAACTTCTTGAGGAAGAACAAGGCATATAAAGCCATGTGGAGCGACTCTGAATCAGATGAAGAAAATTAACCTGAAGAATCCACTCAACACTCAAGTAATCTTGCTTGTTGCACCTCTATGAGAGATTACTCATGTCTGATGGCCCGTGCTCTAACCACTAAGGAACAAGCTATGAAGAATGGAGGAAATGGTTCTGTGAAGATTCCTTTGATGAAGAATTTCCCACTGCAGAACAACTACAATCAATGTATAAAGAAGTGTCCTCAAGGGCAAAAAGGCAGCCGGGATCATAAAGTCTCTTGAAGTAAAAGTGAAACTATATGAAAAAAGAGAAGATCCTAGTACTTCCACTCAAACTCAGGACTTATCCTCAGTGAGAACAACCTTGCTGGAGAACAAGCTGAAAATAGCTCAACAGGTAATCGCTTCAAAAGACATCTCAATAAGTTCTTTAAAACATGAGTTGTTTAGTTTGCAACAGGAAAATGAAAACAAATAAAAGGAGATTCAAATACTGAAAAATGAGCTCTCCAGGATCATGAAGGAGATCAGAGAACCACCACTGGAAAATCCCCCTCACAACTCAAGAAGGTAGTCTGTTGGACAATCTTCTAGTAAGGCAGGCAAAGGTAAAGGGGTAAGAAATATAGGTGTGTCTTTTGATCCACGGATTGGAACTAATATGCACAAAAGTTCTAATCATGTTCGAACAACATTACCACATAAACAACCAAATATTGGTGTTCATTCTGACCAAGAACATTCAGTTCTAAACATGTTCGTTGGACAGGAGAACTTTAGATTTGTTCCTACTTGCCACTACTACTGTGTCAGAGGTCATATCCGTCCTAAGTGCAAAAGGATGTGGCATGACCTACACAATGGTAATATCACTCTTAGGGACATATACAAAGTTCAAACTAGAAAAGGTCAAAATCCAACTCCTAAAAGGAAGATTGATCTAGGAAATCATAAGCAATCAAAAATCTGGGTGCAAAAAGAAGGGAATAAATGTTTTGCCTCCCATCTTGCCTTAAAATCGAACCCCAAAGGAAGTTGGTATGTTGACAACGGTTGTTCTTGACACATGATCGGTGTAAGAACAAACATGTTGAATGTGTCCCCTGTGGATGACAAATTTGTTACATTTGGGAATGAAGTCAGAAATAAAGTAGTAGAAATGGGGACATTGAATGTGAGAGGTATTCCGAACCTAGAAGAAGTTTTGCTTGTTGAGAATTTAAGAGTTAATCTCATTTGCATAAGCCAACTATGGGTGCAATAATTGTATCCTTATTGTTGGGATCGTTATAGCAGACAGGTTAATGCAACGAAATTTAAAATTTTATTAAAACACAATATATATCATATATATATAGATATGTACCCCGGGTGCTCGAAACGATTATACGGAATATATATTGAAAGGCATGCATACAAACAAATTAAATCAGTATGCGAAATTATACCTCCGTAAATTCTCCTTCGTTTGATGTAGAGGACAGCAGGAATCGATTCCTTGTTTGATACCGGAACTCGCAAGGATTTCACTTGTAATCCCTCTAATCAATCCACCGTTGAATTAGCAACTCCGTAATTAATACTTTGCTAGTAGTATTAATTTAACTTATCCATAAGATAATAGTGTATTAGGAAGGAGATGACAACTTGGAAGAACTGTTCTTCCATAAATATTATGCCGAGGTGAAAATATATCCTTTTTGTTCCCTATTTCTTATCGTATAAGTCTTGATATATTATATCTCACTATTACATTTTCCATTCATCTCATTAAAAATATAGAAAACCCTAAAACCTATAAATCTACCGCCGCCAAATATACTTAATTCGAGTCATACTCCACTTGTTATTAGGCACTAATTTTAAGGAAGGGCCATAACCCACTTATGCATTAAAATCTCGCAGGTTGTTTGGCATATCATCAAATCAAACTTGATGTTACATATATACATAAACGCATACAATATATACCCACATATATATACATGTATGAATGAATCAATTTATTTAAAAATAAAAATATCTCCTTAAATATTACTCTCTCCGTCCCACTTAACTTTGCACACCCTTAAAAAGGAAAATTTTCTCACAATCTCCACCCTCAAAATCTCTATCCTCAATCTGCATCTTTGATAAAGTTAACTTAAAACCAAAAGCAGTTTTTTCTTAACATCCGTGTCCGGTCAACCCCGCAAAATTAAGTGGGACAGAGGGAGTAGTAGGCTGTCACAATATAGTCTACTAATTTCAGTGTTGGGTTTAAACTAGTTAATCTAATTAATTAGTTAAAACACCAATCACTAATAATTTTAATCAAGTCAATTGATTAATTCTTTTACACTATTAAAGCCAATTAAATATTCTAATAATCTAATTGAATTTATAATTAATTCAACAATTAAATAATATATAAATCTAATTAATTAATTATATCCAACTATTGGATTATACTAATTGATAAATGTTGTCGTTCAGACTTAGGTGTGACCCTTTAGGTTCACTACTAACACTGGCAGCAGGCTTACAACTTTTGCAATTTCGCAAATAACAATTATTTGATTATTCAGAATTAACTCTTTAATTCTAAAACCTACAAATCACAGGAACATCTACCAAATAGCGTGATCACCCAGTATTAGGTGAAATAGCGAGTAAACCTATATAGTTGTGAATATCATACATGTAAAGCCCTTCCAACAACTAATCTCCCGATTGATTCTAAGGTATGGATTATAAGTCGAAACTCCGTTAAATCAATAATTATATTATTCTATTCAAGTTACAATGATTCTTGATGAATTCATATTCACCCTGTCTCGGCCAAGGTCTTCGAATCAAGAATAATAAAAAGATATGAGATTCTCTTGTCAAAGACAAGTGTTGGATTTTATTTTGGCTATTAACAAGTCTCTATGAACATTTATTTAATACCCAATATATCTCCTTGTGATTGTCAAGCAATCAGAAGATATACCTAAGTATTGCATAATGTATGTAGACTCCCGTCATGCCTCAAGTCTAAGGACTAATCATGTACTGGCGCGCAATTAGAAAATTCTTATTTCGACAGGATATCTCCAATTAAGAATTTCCTACGGATCAAGTACAATGAACTTATTCTATAACAAATATCTGCATACATGAACTCGTGTCACCACACTAATATTAATAGAACATAATATTCTCGTCTTACGAGTATTCATCGTATGCACAAGTCTTACTAACTACTCAATGTCCTATCTTGGATAACTTCGACTTGAGACTAATTTAAGACCAAAGCTTATAGAGCATACTCCATTATCACCATCACATGCGTGAGCATGCCCCTTAGTTTATTTTGATCTAAAGACTTTATCTGGTATTTTGTAAATATTAAAACAATATAAAAGATAATGGATAATGCCTTCATTAATATAATTCCCAATAAAATTGTTTATATATAACATGTGAAAGAGTACAATAATCCAATCTAATTGGTGCACCAGACACACTACTCTAACAATCTCCCACTTGCCCTAGCTCCAATTGCACATGTATCTAAGCCCCATCATTTCAAGATGTCTGTCAAATACTCTTTGTGCTTAGGGCTTCGTCAGTGGGTCAGCTACGTTTTCTGCCGAAGCAACTTTGTTTGCAACAATGTCGCCTTTATCAATGATTTCTCTGATTAGGTGGTATCATCTCAATATGTGCTTGGACCTTTGATGAGATCTTGGCTCTTTTGCTTGCTCAATGACCCCATTGTTTATCGCAGTAAATCGTGAATGGATCAACAACAGATGGAACTACACACAACTGTTGGATGAAGTTTCTTATCTGAACACCTTCTTCAGCTGGATCTGATGCATTATTCAACTTCGGTTGTTAAGTCTGCAGTGGTCTCTTGCTTGGAACTCTTCCAACTGACTGCACCACCATTGAGAGTGAATATATAACCAAACATGGACTTTGAGTCATCTATATCGGATTGAAACTAGAATCAGTGTAACCTTCTAGTTCAGTTCTCCGCTGCCGTATATCAAGAAGATGTATTTAGTCCTTCGTAAGTACTAAAGTATCATCTTGACAGTTTTCTAGTGCTCTTCACCTAGATTTGATTGATATCTACTCGTGGACTCAGAGCATGTGCGACATCAGGTCTTGTACATAACATTGCATATATTATGCTTCCAATTGCGAACACATAAGGCATGCGAGTCATTATTTGTCTCTCTTCAGTTGTCTTTGGGGACATGACCTTCGAGAGTTAAACACCATGAGTTATTGGCAAGAATCCTCGTTTAGATTCGTCCATGCTAAACCTTTTAAGCATTTTGTCTATATACGTCGACTGAGATAGTTCGATCATTCTTCCAGATCTATCTCTATAGATCTTTATTCCTATAATAAATTATGCATCTCCCAGGTCCTTCATGGAGAACTGTGTTGACAACTAAGTCCTAGTTGACTGCAATATTCCAATATCATTTCTAATGAGTAGGATGTCGCCAACATAGAGTAAACTGCACTTCCTCTAACCTTCTTATACACACATGGTTCATCTGGATTCTTATGAAACCCAAACGATTTGATTGCTTCATCTAATCGGATGTTCCAACTCCTCGAAACTTGTTTAAGTCCATAAATGGACCTTTGAAGTTTGCAAACCTTTTGCTCACTCCCACTAGATATAAAATCTTCAGGTTGTCTCATATAGATCTCTTCTTTAATGTGTTCATTAAGAAAAGCAGTCTTCACATCCATTTGGCATATCTCATAATCACAATTTGCGCATATGGCTAGCAAAATCCGAATGGACTTAAGCATCGCGACTGGAGAAAAAGTTTCCTCATAATCAATTCCTTGCTTCTGAGTATAACGTTTAGCAACCAAACGTTCTTTATAGGTCACTACCTCTCCATCAGCTCCAAGCTATCGCTTGTAGATCCATTTGCGGCCAATGGGAACTATTCCCTCTTATGGGTCCACCAAAGTTCATACTTTATTGGAGTACATGGAGTCCATCTCGGATTGCATAGCGTCTCGCCATTTTTCTGAGTCAATGTCCGACATTGCCTCATTATAGCTTCTTGGATCATTATTCAAGGGGAGTTCCTCTTCCTTATTCTCTAATAACAAGGTTAACTTATTAGGTAACCTTGGGACCCTATCGGATCTCCGAAGAGGTTGTACTTTAGAAGGCCAACATTAGTTGGTGTGTTATCTACTGTAATATATGGGATGCTTTGTGATTATTGAACCTCTTCAAGTTCCACAATTTCGCCATCTCTATCAAATAGAAACTCTTTCTCAAGGAAAATAGTATTTCTCGAAACAAACACCTTTTGTTCTGAGGCATCGTAGAAGTAGTATCCAATAGACTCTTTTGGATAACCTACGAATTTACATAATTTGGATCTTGTATCAAACTTATCTCCTGCTTGCTGCTTCACGTAAGCAACACATCTCCATACTCTAAGGTATTTGTATGAGGGTGTTACCACACCATATCTCATAAGGTGTTTTGGGTACATACTTAGAAGGCACTCTATTTAATAGATGTGTCGTCGTTTCTAGGGCATAACCCCAGAATGAAAGAGGTAATGAAGTGAAACTCATCATTGATCGAACCATGTCCAACAATGTTCGATTCCTACGTTCCGAAACTCCATTGAGTTGAGGAGTAGCAAGAGGAGTCCACTGTGAGAGAATCTCATTCTCTTTTAGAAAATTTAGAAACTCTGAACTTAAGTATTCACCTCCTCGATCAGATCGAAGAGCTTTTATACTTAAACTAGTTTGTTTCTCTACTTCATATATAAACTCTTTGAACCTTTCAAAAACTTCAGATTTGTGCCTTAGAAGTAGGGATGGCAATTTCAACCTGGCCCGCCCTGACCTGCCCTGACCCGAGGCATATGGGTCGCCCCGCCTTGTGACCCGTGGCGAGGCGGGGCGGACATGGATCATGCCCTCGCCCCGTCATGCCCCGCCCTGCCCTGCCCTGCCCCGCATTAATATGTACATATATATATATATATATATATATATATATATATATATATATATGGTGTCATTCACATAAATGAATCAATTTAATATATAGTATTTGGTAATCGTGCAATATTTATAATAGTAACATGTATCAAATAATGCCAAATAACAGACAACATGCAACATAAAAATTATTAATTAAGTTTAGACACATAAATAAATATTACAAAATAGGATTATAAATGTAACTTAAGCATTTACTATTTTTTATAGTTTACGATGACTCTTTGAAATAATATTTGTATAGAATGTATTAAGTCAACATTTATTTAAATTATAGTAACTAAATTTTATTTATTTTTAAAAAATAATGGGTCGACCTGCCCCCGACCTGTGATCTGCAGCGGGTCGTCCCGCCCCGTTCGAAGGATGGGGCGGGCATGGATATTCAAGTACCCGCCCCGACCTGCCCCATTGCCATCCCTACTTAGAAGGTACACATAATCATACCTATTGAAGTCATCGGTAAAGGTTAAGAAGTAGTTATAGTTCCCACGAGCACTAACATTTAATGGCCCACACATATCTATATGAACTATTTCTAACAGATGTTTGGCTCACTCTACTTTTCCAACAAACGGGGATTTGGTCATTTACCTTTAAGGTAGGAATCACAAATTGGCAAACCTTGCTCAATTTTTAAGTTTAGCAATTGAGCCAACTTGTTAATCATTTTCTCAAATATGTAACCTAATCTTGTGTCCATAAACTTATAGAACTATAATTATTTAACTTTCTTTTATTTTGTTGAACATAAAAAATGGAATCTCGGGGAGTTAGGATATACAAACCATTAGTCAATATGCAAGTAGTGATTAAAGAAGAACATTTTGAAATTTAACAACTTCCACATTCAAATAAAATAGTAAAACCTTCTCCATCCAAAATAGGAATAGGGATAACATTCTTTATAATCTGCAGAACATAAAGACAATTGTTAACACCAAAACAAAACCATTATACAAAACTAGATTAACAGTCCCTATAGCTAATGCAGCAACCTTTACTCAAAGCAGCAAACTATGCAAGTGGGCTCATAGACTCCGTGTCTAGATCACAAAAATATCATCACAAATTGAGCTCACAGGCTCCTCAAAGCATCACACCACTAATTCAACAAAAGAAACAAGGCGGATAAAGCAAAAACGTAAATAACGGCCAAGTTCGTTCCACGGTTCACCCCTTCCCCCAAACTTGGCCAAAGGTCAAGGTTGTGGGAAAAGAGTGGTACGATTTGGTGCTGGAGTTTCAGATCACTGCGGCGGTGGTGGCTGGAACCCGTGTTGGCTCCAAAATTGAGCCAACGCATCCCAACGACGATCTTGCTCTTGTTTGTGTTAGCTTTTCTTGGCGGCATTTTAATCAACCTGACTTCGTCCTTTTTTTTTAAAACCCAGTGTCTCAAACTGACGCGACCGTGTCTCCTATTACTGACCTGCAGTTATGTGGAGAGTTTTGATGCGACCGCGTCGTTTCGTAATACCTTTAACCCTCTTTTCGTCCCTTGCATCTTGCTATCGAGTTCCCTTTTTATCTTGATATGTCACTGTTGGTTCCTAGTATCATAAAAACAATAAAAACATAAACTTCGTGAAAATAAAAAAATAACAAAAATGACGAAAGTAATTGTAAACATCGAGTTGCCTCCCGACAAGTGCTTCATTTTACGTCTCAAGCTGGACGACCTGTTTAGTTCTAATTCAGCTTCTTCAGCCGCACTTTTTTCTTAATTGCTTCCCTCATCATTGGATTTAGCTGTAGATGCTTAGATAACAGTTTAACGTTCGCAGCCTTTACTCTCTCTTAATGCCTTCTCGAATGTCTTTTTCTTTTTACGCTTTTTGGTTGAACTTCTTTTTGGAGCTCCCTGTAAGGCATTTAGAACACTAACACTTTCCACCAGATCAAGGTTAGTAGAATCATGGTGATGAAGAGTAAATGTAGAATCAACAGAACATACTTTAAGGGCATTACAGTCACTAGGTGAGATTAGGTTCTTATTTAATATGACATCTTAACACTGTATAGAGCCATATGTTTCAACGTGGTTTAATCTCTCACTTTCATGTTGTTTTTTAGCTTCATATATCGAAAATATTTCTCCTCATCCACACTCAAAGTTAACTCCCCCTTTTTAACGTCTATAAGTGCTTTATCCGTTGCTAGAAGCGGGCGATCTAAAATCAAGGAAATTTCATTGTCTTCTACCATATCTAGGACTACAAAGTCAATGAAAATTATAAATTTACCAACTTTTATTAAAACATCCTCTACAATGCCCCATGGCCAAGTTCTAGAGCGGTCGGCCATTTGCAGGGCGATGGTAGTGGCTTTTATTGTGCCTATTCCTAATTTTTCGAAAATAGGCAGAGGCACCAAGTTGATACTCGCTCCTAGATCGCACAGTGCTTTATCAAAAGTTAAATTACCTATTTTGCATTCAAGAGTAAAACTACCTGGATCTTTGCATTTTATTGATAGCTTCCTTTAAATAATTGCACTGCATTATTCTGTTAAATTCACCGTCTCGTAGTCCTCCCATTTTCTCTTTTGAGTTATCACCTCTTTCAGGAACTTCGCATAGTTGGGCATCTGCTGTAGTGCCTCAACAAAAGGTATATTAATCTGAATCTTCTTCAGCACATCCAAGAACTTTGCGAATTGCTCATCTATCTTTTTCTTCCTCAGAACTTGTGGAAATGGAATTGGAGGGACATATTCTGGTAGATTTGCTTATGGCCTTTTTTCTTCTTCTTCTACCGCTCTTTCTTCCACTAAGTGCTCTTTCTGCACTTCCTTATCAGCCTGCAGTTTTGGACTTTCATACCCAATATCACTTCTCACTCGAATTGCCTGACACTGCTCTCTCGGATTCACAATTGTATCACTCAGGAACTTCCCCTGTTTATGCTAAGTTCCGACAATCTTTATCAGCTGACTCATATTGGTGGACATTTCAATAATATTGGTCTCGAGTCGCTTGATGTCCGCTCATTGACTAGCCATCTGTTTGTTTAGCTCAATAAATTTTTTCCGTCCATTTTTCTCTCCAGTTGAGCTAACTTTTCATCGTACTTAAAAAATTGGGACTGCACGATCTCCTCCTGTGTTGGCTCTTTACCATCATGAATCATTCCATTCATGACGGAGAATCCAGGTGGCGGATTAAGTGAATTCTTCGCATTGCCATAAGAGAAATTCTGGTGATTTCGATTAGGAGGGTACTGATTGTACTTGGCTGATTATTTTGGAAGTTGTTGAAGTTCCTCTGATTTACAAAATTCACATCTTCAATGTACTACTGTCATACTATCTGCTGCGATGAAGTATCATTATCCGGTGCTAACGTCAGACTAGTTAGCAAACTTAATTGACTTGTCAAAGTTGTCAACTGAGATGTACGGTTTTTGATTGGCTCGTTCTTAACAGGCTCTGCTTCCTTGACACTAGCCACTCGTCTCGGCTGATTTCTCTCATTAGGCCACTGGTGACTTGTTCTGGCCATGGCATCCAAAATCGAGAATGCATTCTTCACAGTCTTCTCCATCAGACTTCCACCTGCAGTTGCATCTACATGATCTCGTGCTGGAGCAAGTAACCCATTATAGAACTTGCAAACTTGTTGCTTCTTTGAGAACCCATGTTGGGGACAACTCTGGATAAGATTCCGGAATCGCTCCCAAGCTTCACCGAACGGCTCTTGATCCATCTGCTTGAATTGATTTATTTTATTCTATAGATCTAGCATCTTGCTTGGTGGAAATTATTTCAAAAGGAATCTTGTGCTCAGGTCTTCCCACTCTGTGACATCATCCAATAAATTGCACCACTGTAATACTCTATCTTTTAGTGAGAATGGAAATATCCTCATCTTGACTTGTTCATGTGGCACATGATTGATCTTCATAGTATCTGCCAACCTGCGAAATTTGTTCAAGTGCGCGTTTGTATCATCCAGAGCACTATGACCAAACTGGTTCTGCTGCACTATATTTATTAGTGTTGGCTTCAACTCAAAACTGTTCACGTTCAATGGTGGGGGTTGTACTCCTCTGAACTGTTGATATGTTGTAGGTCGAAAATAATCACTTATAGGAGTGATATCCACGTCTGCACCATCTTGTGCAATTTGAACTCATCTCTGTTGTCGTTGCAGTTTCTGTTGTGGTGGTTGCTGCTGCTGCAAATTAGTGACTCGATCATCCAGATTAGCAAGAGCCCCTAGTATGTGATTCAGCACATCCTCTTGAGTTTGGTTTACTAGATCGTGTTCTATCTCAAAAGTAGGATTTCTTCTCATTCGGTATCTGCGAGTAGTTGCTTCAATTCTAGAGGGACAAGATGTTCTTTTCCTTTTGATCTAGTTTGCATGTAAACCTGAAAACACCACTGAAAAGAAATACCACGTAATACTAAAATAAAATAAATAAATAAAGATGAAAATTAAACTAAAATACTTAAAATTATGAAAAATAAAGTCTAGTCTAGTATCCTCCTATTTCTTAGGATAAAAATTAGGACGTTATACCTATTCCCTGGCTACGGCGCGAAAAACTTGACAAGCCTAATTTCTAACCCTAAATACTGCAAGTATACCAGTGTAGATGTGTATAGCGAAAGTCAAGGTTGATCCTCAGAGAACAGGTTAACGAAGTTCGATATCCCAATTTTCTAGGATTATCCTAACTAGACAGTCAAATTGCAAGATTGATTTTAATAAGCTAAATTATTTTAACTAATTACTAACTTGACTGGCGAGTAAATTCCAATTAACGAGAATGTATCCTAGGGCGTCGATTTCATGAATTACTTCATTATTGATTAAGTTTAACTTATATCCTTTTAAACCAATTTTTAGTATCTATTAGACGACACTTAATTAACTTAGTCCTTCTCTCGAAGCGACTAAGTCGTGGATTGATTATGAAAACTACTCTCTCAAGTCAATTAATCCTAACAACTCCCAAAAGACCCTTAACTCTTGCCTACGCAGTCATAAACAACTACGCTACATGTTGTACGTCTATTAACGATTCCCTCCTCTCGAAGCGAAATTGCCAAATATGTAAACTAAGCCTAAGTGATCAAATTATGTTCAGTTATGGAATAAAACAAACATATAGATAGATACTTAAAACTGGAGTCTATAAATCAAAACCTTAAATCAAATATTGTCATAAAAACACTACTCTCTGCCCCTAGGACACGAGTAGTTTAGCTACTCATTCCTAGTATTAATCCAATACAATAATTTATAGAACAAATTGTAAATAAATAAAGACTAGAAAATAAATAATTAAATCCGGCTATGTCGGCTAGTCAATCTTCGTCTTTCGTTCTTCAATTACTCTCTAAGTATTCTTCAATGTGTGTATGATGTGTTCTCTATGATGTTCTTCTGAAAAACGAGCATCTCTTATCCTTTTATAGACTTCGGAATAGTTCTGGGGAGTTTAGAATCCAATTCCCACTTGAAACAGGAAAATCTTCAAAATCGGCCTTTTTTACGTGACCGAGTTATGCACTGATGCGACCGCGTCAAGTGCTTCTGGAATTGCCATGTTATCATTTTCACGCGACCGAGTCAATCAGTGACGCGACCGCGTCACTTACTTCTGGACTCGTCTTCTCAGCCCTTTCGACGGGACCGAGTCACGCTCCGACGCGATCGCATCGCCTGCTTTTGTCGTTAGACCTTGTTTTTTGACCCATTTCATGCTTTCTTAGACCCGTTTCTTCGTGTTGTCTCACAAAGTCTTCATTTTGACCTAAAAACTATGAAAACACTATAAAACGAACCAATACACGTCAAATGGTCCAAAATACATAAATTCATACAATTCTTGACCAAATACTACTAAATACATGCATAATTAACGTGTATCAAGGGATACTAGCCGTTGTGAAACTAGTTGTTGTGAAACTCTATTCTACTAAAGGACTCCATTCGGGTTGCTACATCTCGCATCTCCAAAACATTAAACACCTCCAAAGTTTATCCTTCAGTTTCTTTTCAACTCTCAATCAGGCCTTTGTCTTCTCACTCACTATTAGGGGAAAGTGATAGTGATAATCTTCTTGAATTCTTAACTGATGACACGACTGAGAAAGAAATATAGTCATTGCTTCAAAAAAACAAGAGTTACTCGGCGGTGCTGGGAGTTCTGCTGGCGGAGTCAGAAAGCGAAGAACATATGTGGAACAAGATCGTGAGGCGGGGCACGCTAGACTCTATCTTGACTACTTCTCTGAAGATCCGATATACGGAAGCGATGTATTTCGCCGACATTTTCGGATGTCTAGAGAGTTGTTCTTGTGCATAGTGGATGCATTGGAGTCCCACGATGACTATTTTAGGTGGAGGATTGATGCAGCTGGAAAAAAAAGGTTCTCCCCACTTTCAAAGTGCACGGTAGCTATCCGTCAATTAGCATATAGTGGACCTGCCGAGCATTACGATGAGTACCTACATGTCGCCGAAACAACTGCCATAGAATGTCTCTTTAAATTTTGTCACTGTGTGATTGAACTATTCGGCGGATACTACTTGAGGAAGCCTAATGCACTGGATTGTCAACGGTTGTTACAAATGCATGAAGAAAGACACGGATTTTCCAGAATGCTGGTGAGCCTTGATTGCATGCATTGAGAGTAGAGGAACTATCCAGTTGATTGGAAATGTCAAGTCACACGCGGTGATCATGGCGTCCCAACAATCATGCTCGAAGCGGTTGCGTCTGCAGATTTTTGGATATGGCATGCCTACTTTGGAGTTGCAGGATCCAACAACGACATAAACGTGCTCAACCAGTCTACTTTGTTTACGGATACTTTGCTAGGTCACGCTCCATCCGTTAATTTTACAATCAATGGTAAGCAATATAATCAAAGATACTATCTTACAGATGGAATCTTTCCTAAGTGGGCCGCTTTCATGAAAAGCTTTCCATGTCCTCAAGATCCAAAGAGGAAGCATTTCAAGGAACTGCAAGAGGCTACTAGAAAGGATGTTGAACGGGCATTTGGAGTGCTTCAAGCTCGTTGGGCAATGATTAAAGGTCCAAGTCCTTTTTGGTACAAGAATAACTTGAAGGATATAATGTTAACTTGCATTATATTGCACAACATGATAATCGAACATGAAGGAAATGCAGCGACCGATTGGTCCGACGATTCCAATTACGCCACCCCACCTCCACAAATAAGTCAAGGATCAACCGAAGCATTCAATGATTACATCAGGAGAGATGTTCAACTACGGGATAAGCGGAAACATCAACAGCTTCGACGGAATTTAATTGAGCATGTTTGGGCCGATCCGGAAATAATTAGCTAAATAATAAGTTAGCCGTTGCGAAATTTACTTTGTTGCTTTCGGGTTTTTTTTTTGTGTACTGTGTATGCTTTCATTTTGTATTTTTAGGTTTTATATAAAGAAAAAAAATTAATATTATTTTTTTTTGTTGTTTTCAAAATATAATAAAATTAAAATAATCGGAATATTTGATTATTTATTATTTATCCGAAAATTAAATAATTAATATAATTGATAGATTAATAAATAAAAGATATAAATATGATATTGAGGTGAGTCCCTCACTTATTCTTATTTTTTAGGTATATTATTGGGGAGGAACTTTATTTTGAAGTGTGAATATTTTTACTTTTGAAGTGACACTGATGTGACACTGATGTGACAGTAAATATACCTATTTTTCAGGTATATGATTGGAGAAGACTTGAGAATGCCCCAATTTTTACTCTAATTTGTTAATTTACTTTGAGTCAGCATACGAAATCCGAATGCGTCTAAAAACTATTTATTTGATAGAGATAGGTGTCTGAACATTCAAATTATTTTCTGATACTAGGCGACAAGAGTAGATTGGATTCCCATCTTTCTTTTTTTTCTTTTTTCTTTTTATTTTTCTTTTAATCGGTATACATAGACAAAATCCTTAGCATAACAATATTTAGATCCCTTATTACATGGGATTCTTGCAAGCAAAACCAGAGTTTATTAGCTAAGAAAAGTGATTTTGAAAAGGTGGGCCCTCTAAAAATTGAATCACGTTGAAACTTTGAGAAGCAACTATGAAGGTACTTCAATTTGTTGGTGAAAATCAATATTGTGAAAATTGTCAGATGTTCGGATAGCAGACTAGGAATTAAAACCTAGCTCGAATTTAGATGGAGTTGAGAGGACAAGGACACGATTAAACTAAGAGGAACTTGGACAGGGCTGCTCCTTCCGTGAGTCAAAGGAGGCGGTCGCCTCAGACACCGAAAAAATTAAAAATTTAGGGGCCCTATATTATGTATAACATATGTTATATATATATACAGATGTAAAATGATATTCAAATGTTATTATCAACGTAGCGTGAAGTAGCGTGGGCAGGGTCGTGTGCAATGAGTTACTCCGAAAAGAAGTTATAGACTTTTTTAAGTAGTCTTTATTTTTGTTATGGAAATTGTTTGTCTTATTATTTGAAATATAATTGAAATTTTAAAAATATTATATTTTGTTTCTTTTACTCATGTTGATTTAAAATTGTATAAAGAAGTTATAGACTTTTTTTAAAACTTGACTTAGACCCCTAATTTTGTAATTCAGCCCTGAACCTGGAAAAGAATAGGAGTCGAACTCCAAAGCGGGAACTGGTACAAAGTAATCGAGATGTTTTGCAATATAATTAAGTAAAAAGTAGAACTTATTATCATTTTTATACAAATAAGTATTGTATTATTATCTAGCAAACATTTTTAACTTGTAAAATGTGACTAGAAATACTTTTATTTCAAACACAGTATATTTTTTTATTTTTACAATAAAATGAATTTGAGTCACTTAATCAATTGCAAACACCTTATGCTAAATTAGTCCTCATCATAAATACATGGATTAATTAATTGCTGATATTGGAAGTTGTTTTTGGAAGTTGCTAATGAGAAATATTAAAGTAGTCCTATAATATATATTATGCAAGTAGCTTGTTGTGTACAAAAAATAGTGGAATTCCAAATTGACCCACGTAAGAAGGTTGATTGATGTCATAATAAATGTAGAACCCCAAGGGTACCAAAGAAGTCTTCGATCATTCAATTCTTTTATAGTATTTAAATCGTCTCCATAACTTAATGGAAATCCTTCTTAATAACCCTACCTACAGGGGCCCCTACCCCCCAAACCCTTGGTTTATCAACGTGCACCGAATAACATGGCCCCCTCACTTGCCAATTAATTTCTAAATCAACCCCCAACAATGTGTATGGTCACATAATTGCTTGCTAATCACATTGCATATGTCAAATCATCATTATTAGATTACTGATTAAGCAAAGATTAGTTAGAGTTAGAAATGACAAAATTAGTCTGCTCCCAATGTGTCAGTCCAGCTCATTCGACATTTAAGATTTTTGGCCCAAAGGATCATCGAACATAATAGGACTTTTTGTCCAATAAAATTTTGGGACGGTCTTGTCCAACCTAATATATGACATTGATTCGATGGGTTGAGTTGGGCTGAACCGCTCCACTTGTCGCATATAATTAGAGTATAAATATGAAATAATCAAATATCAATTATAATTTATTTTTTCTTTTTCTCAAAATTAAAAAGTGGCACAAGGGATAAAGGAAAAAGAAATACTATAAAGCTTGAGTAGTGACTTAGTGTGGCATAGTCACTTGGTTATCTTTCTCTTTATATAAATTATTCCTATTTGTAAAAGAATCTTATAAGTCATAAGCCCACCCCCCCCCCCCCCCCCAACTACTTTATGTAGAAACATACACATTCTCTCTAGGTACTAGCCAAACAAGGTACAATGGAACAAAAAATCTTCAAGAATGTAGCTCAAGACCAACCGTTTACTACTTCCACCACCGCGAGCACCACTTCTTCCACCACATCCTCCGCCGGTGATTCAAGTTCGCCTTCGGCCACGTCGACCTCGTCCTCCTCCTTCAATGTATTAGATTCACGATTCAATCCGATTTACAACGAGACACAAAGTAGTACTACTAAGTGTGGCAAAGTCCAAAAGATCACTATAAAATCTCAAGGTGAAAAAAGCGGCAATGAGCGGCGGAGCAGCGGCGGCAGCGACAAACACCCGACGTTCCGCGGCGTACGGAAGCGTAATTGGGGCAAATGGGTCTGCGAAATCAGGGAGCCGAAGAAGAAGTCAAGAATATGGCTTGGGACATATCCGACGGCTGAGATGGCGGCTCGAGCTCACGACGTGGCGGCTTTAGCCATCAAGGGCCAGTCGGCTTACCTCAATTTCCCTCAATTGGCGCAATATCTGCCCCGCCCCGCCTCTACCTCGCCCAAGGACATCCAAGCCGCCGCAGCGAAAGCAGCCGCCGCCTCATTTCCGGAGGAAAACAGGGATGAAGCCGAGCCGAGCCAAAGCAAGCTGCCTAGCTCTCACTCTTCTACAAACTTGGCATTGGATAACATGCAGGAATCGTCAAACTCGGCTTCGACGGCTCATGATGATGACACATTTTTCGACTTGCCGGATCTGTCCCTGAGCAGCCGAGATCACGGTAATGGGTATTGTTATTATGCTTCTTCATGGCTCGGAGCCGACACTGGATTCCGGCTTGAAGATCCCTTCTTGTGGGAGTGCAATTAGAGACAAGTATTTATTTTTTATTTTTTTTGTTACAGTTCCATTTTGTGAAATTAAATCACTAACAAAGTCTTGATCTTGTTACAGAAAATCATATGTACCATCACCTGTTTATTTTTGTCAAATCCAATAATAGTTGTGAATAAGCCACCTATTTTGGGATCTTGTGTGACAAAATTTTGTTAATTAGACTCTCCACCTACTTAATTCGGATCTTTTTTTTTTTTCACAATATGTGTTTAATTATATAACACGTGTATAATATAACATTACGGATACATCAACAATAATTTTGTATCATATAATTAAACATCTATTGTAAGAAATATTATACCCAATTGTATAATATATCACCTTCGTTTTTTTTAGTTGACATTTTAGCTTATTTGTTTTGTTTGTAAGTAGTTATCATTTTAGTTTTGTTACCATTTTTTTTACAATACTAATTCTATAGTTATGAAAAGTGTTAACAATATGTATAAATGATTAAAAAAAAAATCAAGGGTTTAAGAAAATTAGTTGAGGGTTGATTTGTCAACTCCTAAAGTCCCTTAATTTTCTTATCGAAAACTAAAATGATAATTAAAAAAAGCGGAGGTATTATATATATATGACTTGCCACTTACTACCTAGTGAATTACTCAACTTGAACTCTGCAAAAACGTGAATTTCATTATTTTCTACAATTAAAGAAAAGTCAATGAATTTTGCATTATTATGTTTTACAGAGATGTCCACCAACCTATTATAAACATATGTTAATATCTCTACTACTTATGTGTATATAAAGTATTTCCAAATTTTAGATAGGATATTTACTTATGTGTAGGAGATTTTCAAACAGTTGGTAGTAGTAAGGGAGTGGAGGGTTATGTTTCATATTTATTTAGATGATCTCTTTATATGATATGATATCGTTCACTTTAATTGAATCTATAAAGACATTTTCCCTCAAAATGTTTGGTATTGATAGAGATTCATCTCTATTTTATATGTCCCTGATGTGAAATTAAATAAACAAGAAGATGTGTTTCTCATACTGGACAAGGCCATTGCAATAAAAAATGTGAAATTATTGAAATATAGGTGATTAATTGTATGAGAGATACCATCACCAATGAGTGTGTATCTTTGTCTGCTTTTCTTCTTTCTTAACATGGTAATAACCCGCCTCTAAATAAATATAAAGGTGTGTTTATTTAAGATCGAACAGTCTTAAATTATTATTAATTAGCGGAATATATTAATGAATTATATTTAAGTTGAATTCCCTAATAAATTAAGAGTAACACAAAATAAACGTAGCGTAGTCTATGAAAAAGAGTTGAAACGGTAAATTTAAGGAATTTGTCATTTTCTCATGGAAGGGTTTTATAGGAACTTGAAGCTGATCATTTGACTTTAAAATATGCTATTTTTAGATGCTGTTTTAATGTTGTTTACTGCTGTCCTCAATTCTACCACTTGCTAATTTTAGATAAATATTATTTATTTTTGTAATAAAGCAGAAGATTTCATGTGAGGGATGCTCTGCCCCATTCTCATTAATTGCTCCTTTTATCATTACCAGTTAATTAAATTGTGATGTGACCCTTATCTTCTATTAACTTTTGTGATTAATGATTACTATTTATGACCCAATCAAGTTTTTTTTTTTTTGAGAAAATGACCCAATCAAGTTAAATATATAATTTTGTGTTATAATTGGTACATCTTGATAACAATTACTTGCCACATTATGAAAACAATACTTCATTAGACAAGCACTAGTAGATTGTTATGAGAGTTGATCTTTTGCTGCAATTCCAGATTTATCAATTCAGATATCATGTTCTAATTATGATGTTTCAATTCTATCTCGTATCCTTTCTATTTTATATTAATTGTCTTTCAATTTACTAAAAATTCTAATTAATTATCGTTTTAGAATTTTTCCACTTCTTCTTTCTATTTTATCTCTATTTTAAAATATATGTTAATTTTCAACTATCTATATATCCAAAAGAGGGAGGGAACGGATAATTATTGAAATTTGAGAACGTGATTTTAGAGATTAATGTGAGAGAACTGAGAGGTATAACCACTTTCTTTTAAAATGTCAATTAAAAAGAAACGAGTGGGTAGTTAACATTGTCTTGTTTCGATTCAATCTTTAAAATTCAAAATTAGCTAATATTTTTACTCACTCGAATTAACGAGAGATAGCTATATAGGAAGAGTAGGGCCGATCTATTAAATGTTACACCTTGAAATTGAAGTAAAATATATTATATAGTAGATTTATATTAATACATAAAAATATATATATGTGTATTTGTCTCCAAGTATAGCGAAGAATAATCAAGTTCAGATTTAGACTCCTATTTGAGTTCCAATAATAGTTTTATTTATTTATAATCACTATTTGATATAGTGGTTAGTGATCTCACCATCACATACCCCTCCTTAATTCATAGTCTACTCTTCAATCATTTAGCCCCCTTGATCTCTTTGACCCCACCCATATCTTCCACACACATTTGTTGTATATAAATATTATTATCATCCAAAAAACAAAAAGAAGAGGACCCTTAGTAGCATAAATTATTTAAAAGAGGTTATTGTTGCTTGATTCGATGAAAAAATAATACAATTAAAGTACATAATAGTTACATCAAATTCTTAACCATTGAATTGATTAGATTCCTTTTTATGGGCCCCAATAGTTAAAAAAATTATTTCTTGATACTCTGCCGTATTTTATGGGTCATCATGTTTAGGGTCCATTTCTGATTTCTTCTAATTAATTAGGATTTTCCAGCTTAAATGTAAAGGAATTTTACTTTATGTAAATATGGTTTAATTATTTTACAATGTTAGTATGTTACTCTTTTTTAATTACGAAGTCCTTTTTTATTTTCTAAATATTTGTTTGAACTTGAAAAATAGAGGAGAATTCAAGAATGTACCTAACCAACTAGAAAAACCATTATAAGAAAGAAGATGGATAAATGAAAAGAAGCATGTCACCTGCAGTTTTAAGCATGTGAAGATTAAAGAAAGATCCAAACCAGAGTGCAAATCATTGATGCTCAATGAATAATATTTCTCTTGCAAAATGTGACTACACTTGTATACTTAGTTGAGATACGACTTGATTAGCCAAAACAAAAAATCAATGCAAATGGGTGAAGATCGGAGGCTGCATAAAGTGGACACACCAAAGTGAGCAAGTTTACAAAAGGCAAACCTAAGAAAATGAAAACAAAAAACAAAAGAATAATAGAGAATAACAAATAACGCATAAGAAAACTATTCTCCCATCCTCCTATGAAAATAATAGTTAGATGGATATTTTCTCTTTCTTCCTTTTGTGTGGAATTTTATTATGTCTCCTATTGGCCCTTAATAAAAATAATATCAATAATATAAACATATATACTTGATGGTTGCATCCGTTATATGTGTGATATGTGACAAGACATAAATAAAAACAGTTGTTGTTTAGTTATTTATAATTATATATTTAGTTTCATGTTATGTATCGTAAATTGAATTTGAAGAAATAGAGATAATAGTATCGCAGCAAATAGATCTGAAGGGTATGGTGAGTGTGTGCTTAAGTTTGTATAGTTAGAGAGTTGAACCCTACCTAACTAAAATAGCATTTATTTTGAGGTTGTTTATTATTTAAATGGCTATTTGATTTAATTTAGTGAAGTTGACCTACAATACTATAATGTATGTATCCAATAGTAGACTAACTTAACTTACCAATCCCTAGGCTATGCCAACTCCAAAGTCTTAGATCAACCTTAATTCGAATTAAAGATCAATGTCAATGTTTAACCATTTCTTACATACCAATTAAAATATTTAAAAATCAAAATATTATTCCCCCTCCCTCACCCACCTAAATATGTAATATGTCAAAATCTCGCACAATCAAATTAATTATATTATTCAAAATTCAGCCACTTTTGAGACAATAAAAAATTATCTCAAATAATAAGTATTTATCACGATTTATAAGAAGTGGTGTCATTAAATGAGTATTTGCCACTGCTTATGATATTTGTCCAACAATATTGTTGTTTCAATAACTCTAACACAAATAATATATTTGTGACGACATCAGTGGTTTCAAATGCACCTCAAATATTTTTTACAACAACTAGTTGTTTCTAAAAGTAATTTTAAAATGGTCTCTCAAATAATTTGTGAATGAATTTGTGACAAGAAGTGATCACACATAGCTTATTATTAGTGACCACAATTGTGATCTAAAAAAATATGGATAATGAGTTTTGGGCATAATATGCCTGGGCATAATTTTTTTTTCCTTAAAATTTACTTTTTTTTATAAAATACATTTAAGAAGTATTAGTGAACATTTATTTGTGAGGGTGGTAATTCAAATTTTAACATTAAGAACCCCAAAAAATGAAATAAAAATCGATCAGTTTTACAGATCACTTCAAAATGATAATTAACATTAAAATTTGATTTTGTGATAGTTATCAATTATATTTGTAATTTTAATTAGAAGATGATAGAAAAGCAAACTATAAAGAAAACAAAAAAACAAAAAAAAAAAAAATTATGCCCGAATATATTATGCCCGTTTAGCATTGTCCAAAAAATATTATACAAAAAATAGTGTATCACCCCCACCCACTATGAACTCCTTGATTTTACATGCCCCACTCGCCCGTCCGACCCCCCTCCCCCAAGCTTTCGCCGAGGAGAAAATTTTCTCTGTAAATTGTGTTTCGCTTGATATTTTAAAACAACCACTGCATGTGATTTATGTTCGACGACATCGTTAATTACACATAATAGGTAGTGGTTATTATTGAATACTAGAGATTTTTCGTCCCGCATATAGGTTTATTGACTTTTTTACATGCATAAAGAAAAGTCATTAAAAAAAATAATTAAGTAAATAAATAATTTTCTAATATGCCCATATTTAATTAATATTATACTATTCAACATATTATTTAATGTTCATACAAACAGGCAGAGGCGGATCTATGTGGGATTGATGGGGTACAATTGTACCCCTAATTTGAAGAAAGAAAGAAAAAACTATATATTTAAAAAAATAAAACTGTATCCCACAATTTTATAATTGTACTCCCTAAAATAAACTCCAAACAAAACTAAATTCTCAACTCGAATTTGCAATCCTCACTTTTGAGAACTTCTCCCTTTAATATTGTGTATTTTTGAATTTTTATTTAGTATTTTGGATTCTACGACTTTAAATATTGAACAATATGTTTGAACATTTTTTAATATATCATACTCATTTTCTATATTTTTATTTTTTTTATCGTACCCCAATCTCAATATCATATATACGCCAATGTGAACAAGAAGTATATTAGTAAAGGAGCTACGATATATAAAAATTAAACTATTTACTTAGGACATTTAGAAAATGAATACTTACGTATATATTTAGGACGAAGGAGTAGAATACAATTAGAGGTAGAGGACAATTTCTGCCCCAAACCCACATGGAGGTTGGGACACCAATCAATCTTACATGAAATGAAGATTTTGTCTTTCTGCTCTATTTTTTCTGAAAATAATTACAGTTAGCTTGATTGAATTAAGTACTGGAATTTATTTCCATTCTTTTTTGTTTTAAAATTTAGGTTGCATGCTTGATTTTGTTTTATAGAAGCTTAGACGATTAACTAATCTTACATGAAATTATTTTATGATATATATTTAAATTTTTTTATTGTTTCGATTGTCCAATTATATAAGCAGTACGTTAGAATGTAAACCCACATCAGTAAATATATAATGAGAAAATTAAGGTAATATTTTAAGTAAGTAAAAAATAAAAAATGCAGATAAAATGTAGTAGAAATTAAGAAAACGTAATAGTAGCAGTAAACTGCAGTGGGCCGCCCAATTTATTTGTTTGACGTTGACCAACATCTATACATACACGGTGATGAAACAAAAATAATTTTGTAAAGTAAATTTATGTCGCCCATGCAGTTTGTGTTATTAATGAATCTTGGGGGTGACAAAATTTACATGATTGGTCGGCGCCAATTACTACTACTCATGTGAAAACTTTGTTCCGCATTAATTACTTTCTCAAACACTGTTCCAGATCCTAATTAATCATCCATCGATGTGGTAATTAAGATACATCGTCTAATATATATATAGCGGGTTCCCCTACTCCACATATTAATATGTCCATCATCTATATCGAAACTGAAAATATATTCTTGTTCATAATTTAGAGATGAAATAGTACACATCAGTTATGGACACATTAAGGATCTAGAATTTCTTAGTAAAGGGAGTAAAATATATTTTTGAAATATTTATCAAAGTCTTTAAAATTTGGGCTCTTAATCAATACGTCCGACCTGATGGGCTAAAAGCCCAACAAATCCAAGTCGACCCAAAAATCTTAATTATTTAAGATAAATAGGCTCGACCGGAATTGAAAACTTTTTTCCCGGCCCAACCAAACATGATATATATATATTATTGGTCCGAAGGATTGGGTTCGACCAGGCGGCTTGTCATCCCCATCCATTAGAAGAGCAATAGCACCTATACCTAATTATATGTATTTCGTTAATTAAATAGGACATGCATGAAGAGCCAATAGGTAGAAGTTGATACATAAAGTATGTATGGTTTTAATGAGTAGCTAATTAATTATGACTGATTTAAAATTAATGAGCAGAGGTACAAAGGTAGTTGGCTAATCACATTCTGTCCTCAAAATTGATTGTATATTGACCACAGGTACAGGGGTAGTTGCCTAGTTCATACCGTAACCACGGTGTTTTTTTTTTATTATTATTATTTGCTAATTTTGTTTTATTTTTTGTAATATATATAATTATAATAATATAATATGAGTTGTATATTGTTACTAAATTAAAAGTTCGTCAACGGAAAAACTTGTCCTATCTATATTAGCTTACTTATATATGAATATGATAGTTAGAATTTTCATTTCTAAACTATTATATATGTAACTAAAATTAATATTTGACGTGTATTAGTGATGGAATATTGCAAAATCTATTACAATTTATTAGTATATTTTTGTCTACACTAGGTCTAATACACTCTTACACTACAAACCTTACATGTACTAATATAGATGTGTGCAGTGACGGACCTAGAAATTTAGGTGAGAGGGGCCCATTTATAGACGGATCTGAGAGTTCATCTTATGCATTTTTTTAACTATGCTCATGTGATAATTTTTTACCAAATAGGGGCATATATAGAGTATGCTAGAAATCAAATTATTTTATATATCTAGGCCGTAAACTTAAAATATTTAATAAATTATATTAGAAAATAATATCTTAGAAAATTAAAGGAAGACTACTATTGTGTGCCCCCTCAATATAATCAACTGTATAGATATAACTAGAAAAGTACTAACAATTTAGATAAAAAAAAACGATAAATTGATTTATCACAAAAAGAAAAAAAAAAATCAAGATATTATGTATATATTCATTTTATTTTTTAACATCTTTATCGCTATTACTTATGGCAAAAACTCGTATGTGACCGTCACACGGTCGTCACACGGTGTGACGGAAAAATGTATCACTTTTTGTGGTAAAAGTATCACGTTTATCTGTAAAAGTATCACATTTTTTGGACAAAAAAAAGTATCACTTTTTGTAACAAAAGTATCACCTTTATTTGTAAAAGTATCACTTTTTTCTGTAAAAGTATCAGTGTTTTCTGTAAAAGTGTATTCCATCACACATGTGACCGTTCACACACAAGACTCACTCATTGCTTATACATAACAATACATTCATCTACTTTAAGTTAAACAATTGAATTATTTACTTTATATTAAAATCGACTAAAATACACATATGTAATAGCACATTGTAACGAAACCAAGGGGAACACACATATATAATAGCACATTATATCGGGGCCAGGGGGGCCCAGTGCCCCCCTTGGCCCCTACATAGGTCCGTCTCTGGATGTGTGTATGATTACGTATGAATATCTTGTAGTCACGTATCTTTCATCCGGTGTAGATCTTACAAGTTACGTTTAATAGCTACTTCCTCCATTTAAAAAAAAAAATGTCGCTTTAGAGAAGATACAGAATTTTTTAAAAAAAATTGTCACTTTAACAAAAACGCCACAATTCTTTCAATTTTACCCTGGAAAATCTACTTAATTTAGTTCATTATTTCCTTATTCCACAAAATATATTCAATTAAGGATATATTTATCATTTTATCCATCTTTAATTTTTTAGAAAAGGCTTAAGTGATATTTTTTTTTGAAAAAAGGGAGTAGATTGATAGTATACAATAGTACAATGGTTTTTAGCGAAATATAATAATGCAATGTTTGTAATAACGTTGAGAGACAAAAACAAAAACTACAAGTTTCAGACTAAGATACATAAAAATATATAAAAGTAAATCACTACAAACTAACCTGAAGACAAGGACACTAACAGCAAAGCAATTCAAATCATATGTAACATCACAGAGAGAGGGAAATCTTTTAAATGATACTTCCTGTGTCCTAAAATATTTGTTACTTCAAAAAAAATTCACAAACTAGAGAACTTCAAAAAATAAGAAGGGGTTTCCGGTATTATACCCATGTCACGGGGAGTGTACCCATAAGGGCTACGTAGAAATATAGTAAAAAAACATATTACACGATATTTAATGCGCACATGATAGCAACACGATATGTACACGGTTACTAGAAATGATTACACGATACTAACACGATAAGTCCACAATGATAACACGACATGTTTTACTTGTTGCACGATGTGAACATACTTGTTTCATTAGGCTATACGATATCGTGTACACGAGATACTAATCTCGTGTACACGATAATTTTATATTATATACACAAGATTAGTATCTTAATGTGTGCACGATAATGCAGATGTACATGTCCATATAATATCATGTATAGACGACACATTCATGTTTCGTACACTAATGTACACGAAGTTTATGTTTATATCGCGTATGACTTTATCTTATAAATTGTTCAAAAAAATTTATCATGTAAAATAATAATAATGTTTAGTAATAATAGTAACAATGGTAATAAAAACAATAAAAACAACTATAGTAATAATTATTATTATTATTCAAAATTATAATAGTAATATAATGTTGATAAACAACAATAATAATAACAATATTACTAAAAATACAAATTAATAATATTAACAAAAAATATAAATAATATTAATAATTCATTTTGCAAATACACAATATCAATAATAATAATAATAATAATAATAATAATAATAATAATAATAATAATAATAACAACAACAATAACAATAAAAATAATAGGAAAAATATCAATAATATTAATAACTAAATATATCAATAATAATTTTACCGATAATATTTTTTTTAAATAGTTTTCATAAAAAAATACCATGTCTTACAATACCTAATTTAATTAATTCATCTCAAATATGTCTTTTGAAATAAATTAGTTGGAAACGAATCATCATTCGCTTCTGTGAGCAATGAGAAAATTTTGAATGCAAGGACGGTGAAGAGGAAATACTCCTAGTGTCCTCGACCAGTGTAAGTTTTATCGCCTGCTTGAAAATATCTAGTTAATCGTCCAAGCAGATAAGAATGAACTATGTTACGTCAAGTATTCACTTGATGACAATAGCAGTAAGTTGAAGCTAAAGAACGACACTGACGTACAATATCTAATGGAGTACAACGAGGACCTTCTTATATTCGTTTTAAAGTAATTGTAGTCGGGAAAGATGTTTATGGAGTTGTAGGGTCGGACGATAATTTTGTTGAATCGGTTGCTTATTCTAGATATGATGGTGTCCACCCGTTCTACTCCCAAATCTTGGGTAATTCGGCGAAAGACATCGCAGGTCCGAGTTCAATTCCATTAATTAACACCTTCACCGACTGGGTTGAAGATACACGGCCGATGAATTTGTAGTTAATTTAGGTGATCCTGACCCTTTCTGCAATTTCGTTTGGGGCATTGATGCGCTTGGTGGTGTTCGGCCCGTTTGTTATGATGATGTTGTGATCGGTGATACCATTCCTCACAGAATGAACAATTTGTACGGGGTAGATACACGGAAGGATAAACAGACGTTATTCACGGACTACTGTGTGTTTCGCAGCTAGTCATCTCTGAACGATTTTAACAACTTACCCGCACACGATATAGATGGACAAAACAACGACTCCTGTGGCGATGCAAAAACTCTCCCTACAGATGGTCTACCTCAAAGGAGATGGGTTACACCTGTCATACCAGTGCACAAACTCGTGATGAATCTGTATCGGTGGATTCTTCCAATGTTCTAACGGAGGGATCCGTGTACAAAACAGAGAAGGAGTTGGTTACAGTCTTCGGTATTTATCACATGCACAATCAGGCTGAGTACAGGGTGAGTCGTTTCAATAAGGGACACTGCAACATCGTATGAAAACTTGAGAATTGCTCATTCTATCTGCAGGAAATGGTGGGATATGGAGAGTATGGAAACTTGTTGAGCACGATTGTCAGTTAGACACTAACTGTAGTGTCAATACGTGGGACGCCTGTTGCAAGATCAATAGCAGGCTTTAGGTCCCAGGCCAACGTCTGCTCATCTAGCATAGAGTCGTCCAAGGGCGCCGACGAGCTAGGTACATCTTGTGCAGGAATCCTCCTAGCGTGTGGGGTGCTCGATTGGGTTGGGATTAGGATCAACTGTCGCGGGGACAGATGAGCCAACTACAAATTGGAGCCTGATGATGACCTGCTGACGATTGGTATTGTCACCTCGTACAGCTATGCTCGGCGGGTCCGGTAAGTTAGCCACGAAAGGGTCGTTCGAGTCGATTTGGAACACTTTCGAATATAAAGCAACACGTACCATTCTAGGGATAGCATATCCCAACCACTTCTCCAACCCTTCGATCTTCGCATTGATATACCTCGCCAGCTTGGTGAAAAGAGTTTATATATCCCTGATAGGACGAGTAGCCAGCCAAAGATCCTCACGACTCAGACCATATGTGGTGTCGTTTGCTACAAAGGGGTCAGGCTCGGACTGCACATAGGATAATGACACTGGATTGGCACCCATTGTAGGTCCATGTGATTCGGGTAAACCGAGGACATCAGCGGTGGTTCGATCGTCTCAACGATCAACACCAGTGTCCTGAAGCGGCACATCCTTAGGGACGGTATCCAACACCCCACATACTGAGGTGTTGCTAACCTATGCCTCTTCTTTGGCCGCAGCTGGGAAACTGGAAAATCACCGGCATCTTGCGTGACACCTCCCACATCTCCACCCGACTGAACATCATATGTCTCAACTTCGGTTGATCGCGCACGACCATAGTGACCACCAACACCCCTCCTAGACCTAGGTTGGGCCCTCTGTACAAGAGATCTACTCCCGGTGCAGCAACCTATCTATGGCCCCTAAACTCTCGATGTTTGTACTGCACGACCCTATCATGGAGGTAATCTTGAATGTTCTACCAATAATCAGTCCTGGACTCCTCAAGGTAGGTTCTAGAGTCTCCAAGCACTCCATCTATAGAAAAGTATGAAAGAAATAAATCCTAACGTGTTGTAATTTTGAAGAATATATTTACTTTATTATAAATTTGCACGATAAACATTGTAAAATACCTTTGCAGGAGAGGATTTGAAGCATTGTCGCTTTATTTATAGAAACGCCATTACAACCAGCGGGGGTGCTGCACTTGTGGTTCAAATAAGAGGCTCCCACATGTATTCCCGAAGGCCAGAATAACTTGTAGCGCCTAGACCTGTGAAATCAAAACAATATAGACAATGCCAGTATGAAAGGAAAATATTTAATTTTATTGTGCAAATTACTTTTAAAAGATATTTATTTTAAAAGTTAGTTCCGAATAATATATACGTACCATAAATTCTAGATCACACCATAGAAGTGGTATCCAAGACGGGCCCCCTTCTTCGCAGCTAGCCTCTAGATTAAGAGCCATTGTGCACACTGTCGAGTCAATATCCAGTAATTGTACTTCCCCCACGGAGAAGTATCAAATAACTTTGAACACACGACCAGGGACCAGACCCATATGTCCACTGTGGCATGTCTCTCATCCCGACCAAACAAGTTAAGGTATATGACGAGCACCTTGGCGATCAAAACATCATGTGTTGTATTGCCTCTAAAATCTCCCACTTTAAAATGTTTTCGCAAATCAACAAACTTCGTTATCCCTCGATCAGTATGGACTACCGCGTTATAAAAACCGTCAGCGAAGACTAGTGGGGCATTGTTAGGGTCGAACGTACTATCTCCGAACCTCAGACAAGTAATAAGGGTGTCCTCGTACTTCGAGAATCTGGTGTATCATCCCTCAATTAAGTACCACAACTCATCATCCAGCCCCCCGGGCTTAACCACCTCTGATACCATCAAACTATGTATAGCGGCTTGAGGGAATGTAGAATCCGTCGGTATCTGTAACAACTTGCTGAAGCAAGATCTCTCGAAATCCACGTATGCAGAACCGCCAGCTAGGGATGTAAACGAATCGAATCGAATCGAATCGAACCGAACCGAATGTTAAGAAATTTGATTCGAATTTGCAAATATAAACTTGAATTCGAATTCGAATCGAATATTAATCGAATTTAAATAGGTGATTCGAATTCGATTCGTGAGAAATATTCGATTTGATTCGTGAGAAATATTTGAACTATTCGATTCGATTCGAGATTCAAAAAGTTCTTTTTTATTTTTATATATAGATATATTTTTTCATTTTTTTTCATTTACAAATTTTAATAATATATATTATATATAAATTTATTTAAATATATAGCTATATAAATATATTTAGTATTATATGTATTATTTAATTTTTAAAATATTATATATATATATATGTAAAAACAAATCGAATATTCGAATGATTAGAATTGAATACAACTATATTCGAATTTGAATATTATTCGAATCTTATAATTAATTCGTATTCAAATTCGAATTCGATTTTTTCGAATCCGAATCATCTTAATCGAATTCTAATCACGAATCGAATAAAAAATATTTGATTTGTTTACAACTCTACCGCCAGAGAGTGTCACCTCCGTCTTAATCTCGTTCAGGACATCAAATTTGAAGTATCCATTAATATTTGTCTTCTGACGACGTAACATAGGCCTTCTCCAAGGCCATCATGTATTTCCCGATATTAATGACATACAATCACATAAATGATTAAAAAAAAAAACTTAAAAATATTATATTTAATCTAATTATTATGTTGTCACACCAATTAGACATTAAAAACTATTTATATACACTTAATTAAACGTAATTTTTTTAATAAAAATTAATAATCTAACCAATTAGCCTCCTAATTAGGACACTATTCTTAGGTTAAATATTTTTATCTACATAATTATATGCTGCCCATAAACTACCATCCTCTATCATTATAAATGGCCATGTTTTGCTATTTTTTTCAAGTAGAGTTCTTTTTTTTTTTTTTTTTATCTAGTCAATTGAGCAATATATCTACAACTATTTTCTGGATTACCGAATTAAATACATTTAATACTTTTTAGTGAGTGAATTATGTCATAGAAAATTATAAAAAACTAGAAATAACCTTTGATTAGTGCGAAATAGTGAATCAAACAAGATTATGTCAATTTGTCGATTAAATTAAACCAAAAAAATTAGTTTGGTCTTAATCGGTCATAAATATTATTAAACATAAAAATATAAACAAATTACAAATAACGGGCACTAGTGAAAAAAAAAATTAATAATTATGGGTACACGATAATATTATATCGGATACACAATATTATATTATATCGTGTACAATATCGTGTACAATATCGTGTACTTATATTATATTATACATGATATAATATTAATGGGCTCACGATATAATATAATCGGGTATTATCGGGTACATGATATAATTTTATCGAGTACTCTAAATATTATATCGTGTAGAACATCTAACATAATATCGGGTACACGATATAATAATATCGTGTACAAGATAAATTATATTGGGTACCTGATATAATTTTATCGAGTACAATAAAAAGGGGTACACGAAAAAATAATCTCGTGTGCACAATAATATTTTACTGAAAAATTTCGTGTAATATTAAGTTATATAGTGCACATAATATCGTGTACATGTAAACATAATATCATGTACAGTCCAAGTTCTATATCGAGTACATGTACATGCGTCAAAACCTAACCTATCGTGTTCATTTCGTGTATATATCGTGTAGAGTATAATTCTATATTATGTTCATGAACAGGCCTCAAAACATCAACCGTCTATCGTTTTCACATTGTGCTCACATCGTGTACAATTAAAATTCTATACCGGGTACATTTACAGGCCTCAAAATCTAACCTATACTATATACAATTCATATTGTATTATGCTAATCTATCGTATTCTATATTGTGTTTGATTGTTCAAGAAAATAATTAATCTCGTGTAAAAGTTGAGAAATCCAACCTCTTCTCTGACATGGTACAGTGAGTCATAATCACAAATAACAGATATACCTTTATTTAAGTATAGTGGTTATACTGTTTTTCATTTTTTTTATAACAAACAATCTTTTTTCATTTCCGAAACTAATTTTTAACATGGGTAATTTTGAAATATTAGTGAAAATAACAATTAGTTGGGACAAAATTTATATGATACAATTAATTTAGGATGGAGGAAGTAGCATTGGTTTAATGCAATAAATATTTGGCAATTTTTAATTAATCTAGAGCTGTATTTTCAAACTTTATTTAATAGATTTTAATTATATAGTGTGAAATTAATGTGATCAACATCTAATTCAGTGTCTTTTATTTCACAATCTGTCCCCTAAAAAAGTTAATTAAAGGTCCCAATAAAGATTAAAAGTCTATAAAGATAATAACATGCACAAAAAAGAAGAAATTCCAGCTAGGAACACTATTTCTTGGAAAGCAATTGATGCAATAACTCTTTCCAACTCTTGAAGAAAAGAGAAGCGAACTTGTTCTTTTGCTTTCTTTCTTATTTTTTATAATTTAATTTAATTAAAAAATGGGCCTGTAATACTACTCTTTTTTTTATTAAAATAAATATGCATTTTTTTCATGTGGGCATAAATGAAAAAAGATCTTGCTGAGGAGACAAGAAAATAATGCCATTAAATATTCGATACTCCCTCATTTCCAAAATATTGATCTATTACAGATTTTGTTAGGATATATTCAAGCGTAATATTAAAAGAATGATTGTTTTCCCGAATGACTTGTCCATAGAACAAAGTGATTTTTTTCCCAATATAACTACTCTCAAGTGTCGCGGCTTGTTACCGTTGTACTAGTCTCCTGAATCGAGTATTTTGTCTTGTTTTATAAAACAAATAAAGATATTGACAGGACAACTATATATATAATTTGGATGTGTTAGTCAATTAGGGTTACAATGATGTAGCATATTTAAAAATTATCATAAAAATAGATACTCGCAAAGGTATTTACCATAGTTGTACAACATGCCAATCCAATATATACTTGATCTTATATTTTTGAGTTGATTGAACCAACATGGCAAGATTCGAGACAGGCACAACAAATTATGATAACATTGTTTCATTGGACGCAGCCCACATGGTATTATGTTTGGAAATTAAAGATTGGAGTATCCTATGTTGTCTAATTCATGTAAGGATCCATAAATCTGAATCCTATGGCTAAACTACTCGCAGTAGAGCAATAATGTATTTGACGCTTTTTTGGCTTCGAATATCACTTTCGCTTTCATTCATTATTAGACATTTGAGTGATGTGAGTAAGACTTGTTCTTTTCTTTTTCTCCCATTTATCATGTGATCTACTACTCATATATGTATACCTACCATTCGTACATGCTTAAAGGCCGCTACTGTAAGATAACAATCACAGTTACTAACTACAAGATTAACAAGCCATCTATATGCATATTAACGCATGTTCGTTCTCTCGTCTCATCATTCTCATTCACGTATATATGTGCAGAATTTAGAATATAATAGTCCCATCTTGAGGGTCCGAAGACGAGATTCAAAAGAATGTATATACTTTAGTATAAACACTAATACCTCTTTTATAAAAAACTTCACCCGATCCACGAATCGGCCAACGACCCAAATTACACAAACTTAGAATCTGTGAAAACTAGTGTATATGATAACTACTCCTAACTCAAATGTGTCAGTTTAATAGCACATTCGTCAAAATCAAGCTTGTAAATGAGTAACTAGGAGAAAACATTGTAGTGTTTCGAAAATATAAGTTTATGCTTTAAAAACATCAATATTAAGGAAAAAATTACTCATTCACTTCTCAAATAAAAAAGAAAAAAAAATGAAAAATCTGGGTTCAAAAGTTAGGAATTGTTTTTTAAAAGGAAAAACTAAACAAAAAGAAAAGACACAGGATTTTGCTGTCGTGTGATTTTGTGCACATCAATCGATGTAACTAGCGGCTCCTTTTCTTCAATTATATAGTGATCATAATATAAATCATGTTTAATTTAACCACCCCTTTGCTAACGATGGATTATGCAAAAATATTACTCCCTCTGTCCCGGCTTAAGTTTCCTACTTTGACCAGACACGGAGGTTAAGAAAAAAGCAAATTTTGTAAAATCTTTGCTTTTTTTAGAGGTGGAGATCTTGAGGGTGGAGATTATGAAAGAAATTTGCTATTTATGAGCGGAAAAGTTTAATTGAGACAAACCAAAAAGAAAAGTAAGAAAGTTAGAGCAAAATACCATTTTATTGTTCATTGCAAACTTGCATAACCCGCCTGTCTTATCTCTACAAACTCTTATTTTTAATTAATTAGGTCCATCCACATCTTGATAACTATTACACAACTTCATTCATTTAAGTCTTTAACTAATTCAATCACTTACTAGTTATTCGTGGAGTTGCACTTCCCAAATTCCACTTTAGACTGATGGAACGATTTCATACTTTTCTAACATACAACTCCGAAACTATGCGACACCCACCCCCAAACCCCATGCAATTGGATTTGCTAGTCTTATTTCCACCATCGTATAAAACTCCCAACTAGCTCCGACAAATCCCCACCTACACACCAAGCTCCTAGTAGCGGCCTACGTTTTTTTTACCGGATTAACCCCGCCTAAGCCCAATTAATCGCTAGGCTCCAGTCTACCGATCGACTAGCACATGCCACTTTACAACCTTGCATATTTCGCTAAATCCTGATGTCACCACCAATCACGCACCACACCAACCCAATAATTAGTGGTTCGTTGCTACCATATTCATGAAATGACAAACGATATTAGTACATCCAATTAACAGTTACTGGCCCCCATGAGTGATGAGTTGGAGAGAGAAGGGAAGCCAGAGAATCCGTGGGCTACATATCTGCATCGAAACCTAATTTCGTCCACATAACCAGAGGAACACATTAAATGCTCCACTAATGTTTACACACTTCCTTACTAAATACAAGTAAAATAACACCAACATTTCATGTGCATTCAGAAATACAAATCGAAAAGCACGCATACGGAGTTGCACAAGTTCAAGTCCAAGTCCAAGTTCACATTGTAATTGTTCCACCAAAATTTCAAATAGTACGGAACACCATGTACTTGTGTCGAGTTTATGTCATAAGCAAGTGTTGATCAATTGAATGCCGTACATCTCTATAGACCCATAATATTATAAATTAAAATTAAAAATATCTCCATCGATTCTAGAGATTTCGACAAAATTAAGTTACTGACACAGATGTTCAACATCTTGAGTAATGGTGTAGGGCCTTGATTTCCTGTTCATATCATGTGAAAATCAAAAGCTAAGAAACAGTGGCAGAAACGAAAAGGCAAAAAAAGCGTGGACACAAATCTTTCCAATAAGGTAGGGGCTTTGCTGTTTTTAATTGCGCTTCTGCCAACTCAATCAGATAAGTCATAAATACCTCATCAAGAGTTATGCCCAATATCAGAAATACACGTCATTTTAAATTATAATATGTACAAAATGACCAGAACACCTTTTTGCTTGATTATTGTTTTTAAATAGATGAGGACTACGAGAAATTCTTATCAACCCCTACCCGCACCGCCTGCATTCCATTAGATGCACGACGCGTGTGCAAAATAACAACTTTTTCTTTCTTTTTTGCGCATGTGTCGTAGTACATCCAATGGAATGCAGACAAAGCCGGTAGGGATAAGTAAAAACTTCCTGAGCAAAGTTGGAAAAAGTTTATTAGTTCCTCCTGGAAAACCACAAGTGCCAGATACATTGGCACAATCCGTTTCTCTAAAGTATATAGAAATTTTCAAGCAGAGGTAGTAATAAATTACAAATTGGTCCCTAGTCATTTGGATAACATCTAGAACCCCTATTTAAACATATGTACATCACATAAATGTTCTTTATAAAAAGCGCACAACGTTTTAATAACCTTAATTGACACCCTCTAATAACTTATTCTAAGATAAATAACTAAAACAAACGAAATCACACTACTACCAACCAATAAATGAATATGCTAATCAATTCACTAAAGCTGAACTATCAAATTATTGGTAATATCACAATGAATAGCATTGTCAAATACTAAGAAACCAAATTATTATTTACAAAAATAATTAGTTAACTCGTCAAATATCAATTGACAATGAAGCAGATAATCACATAATTCATCTGCATTTAACCAAACATCCTGATACACGCAACATCTATCTGTCCTCGAGACTGTTTCCGTATATCAATAGTTAATACACACCCACACAGACAGTAATAATAGTTTCTACAACTTTATCAATAATTGAGGGAGTTCTATTATACAGGTAAACCATGAAAATACATTCCAGTAATGCGTAACATTTGAGAAAAAGAAATAAAATAATGCATAGTAAACAAACTTATACAAAAAATTATGACAATCAAGCTTGCAAAAGCATACCTTCAGTTAACATTCTACTTCAAAATTTTAGTCGAATACCTTATTTCTGACATCCCTGGAACTGCTTTTTTTTACCTGAACAAGTGAAGTCGGCCGAGATAAAACACTGTCACGATTATATCGCGCACAAGGAAATACATTGTAAATTGGTATAAGAGAAACTAACCCGGGAAGAGAGCGCGAGGTGAGGCAGATGGACAATATGCATGATCATTACATGCACTTACACAAACACGAAAGACAATTGAAAGAATCTGAAATTTCAATTGATCATGAACAATTGACCCTCAAGAGGATGAATTATATAATAAGTTTTTTAAAGAGTAAACATGTTATCCCGGCCATAGGTTACAGACTGAACAGAAAAAAACATTTTGGCTGTTTCCCTAAAACCAACCTACACTCCAGACCAACAACAAAAATGAGAGATGAAACATAATTATGTACACCGAAGCATGAAGAAACCTAAGAACAAAATTGTACAAAGCTCCAAGCTAAGATATACACAGTTGCAAACTGTGGGGGGTTTCGCATCATATTCTATTCACTCCCAAAACCTCCATGTGGAGAACTGAACTGACTTCAATCTGCAAGGAGCAAGTAGAATATATTCCTTTTTTTCAAATTTAGGAAAATCATAAACACTAAAATATATAAAAGAAAGTCCAAAAAATGTGATCAAGTGTATCTAAATCAAGAAGTAACAAATTCTTGCTATCTAACGATTTCTGGAAGGACCTCAATTCATTCCGATATGATCTTTTTCAGGAGCAGATCCAACACTTATAGTACATTTGGAACTTCATCCTCAGAACCAAAGGCTGGTTAACGTTGACCCATTAGGTGCAAGAATCAACGGGGGTAACCATACATCCAGAATTATTGATCAGATGTATACGGGTTTGACGTCATTAACGCCAAAACTTACAGCACAAACTGGGCACTTGCGATGGCGTGAGTCAATAATTTTCTGCAGGCAAGGATTGCAGAACAGATGATAGCATTTTGTAATGACAACCTGCCAAAAGCATTTATTAGCTCCAAAAGAAGTATATCTCGCAGCTAATTAACTTTCTCAAGATTCAGAATAATCTCTTTTAAGTAGACATTATAAACCACAACAGAAATTAATATAGGGCATTGAATCTCAGCCATCAGTTGTCCCAAATGGACTTCGGATGGGTTCAAGTGAGAGTGGTTTGCTTTCAAAGCAAACCATGAAGAACGGGAACTGGGCAAACCTAAATATTGAGAGAACAAAAAACACGGCCAACGCGGCATATCTATGCACTCCCCAGAAATCGGCCTTGTTAGACACCAAGCAGGCCTAGGCAAGTTGCCTATATTTTTTATTCAAAAAAGGCTAGAAAAATGTTATTGTGGCCTTCAATTCATACAATAAGAAAAAATAGTGTATCAAAAAAGAAAATACGTATTATAAGTCAACCAGAAAATTTACAAAGTTTTTAGATACGGTGTGTAAGAGTTAATACTAGTTGAAAATTATGTACGCGAGTTTAAGAAAGCATGCAAATGAGTTCCGATCAATTGTTTGTTTTCAGCATGGATAATGGATGGTAACCAATATAACTTAATAGGGAGGAAAAAAAAAAAAAAAAAAAAAAACTGACAAAGAAGAAGAATCTATTAGACCGCCTAAGCACCATTCAACTGCCTAGAGTTTCTCATCCAAGGGGTTTTTGAAGTCTTTTAGTTTCAATTCTTCGAATGATAATCTACTTGAGCCTTCTTGTAGTAAAAGAGTGATAAAAGAAACAGAAAAGACCCAGTTACATCCATCAACAGTAGCAAAAGAAGAAGCAGTGCAGCTAAAAATGGAAGATTCATTCTAGAAAATCCTTGAAAAGTACTACACTCTCTCAACAGGAAAATGCTCAATAATGCACCTGCTTACACAACCTTAACAGTGCGAAAATACCTCTTTTCTTCTGTCAAGGCAGACACTGCACTTCAGGATTTCCTTGTATTCCCTCAGCTCCTGCCGAAGCTTTTCCGCTAAAGAGGAACCCTCAATTTCCGATTTTAAATGCTGAGCCTTCCTCCTCAGAGTATCTAGATCCTCCTCTACTCTTTTCCTCTCAAACCTAGTTGGCAGAGACCATCAACGAAGTAAATGAATGAACTCTCATATGTACGGATGTGGGAATTAAAAAAATTCTAAACACCTCTCTTTCTCTAGTTCTATCTGCAGCTCAGCAAAACATGCTCGACTCCTGTCAACCTGCGACTGTGTTTCCTCAAGAGTAGTCATCAGTTGTTGGGAAGACTTCCTCAGATCTAACAGTCTTCTTTGGGTGCTTTCTCCAGCAGCAGTGTTGTGGGCTCTATCTTCAGCAAGTCTCTGCCTGTGATCTGAGTAGGCTTTCAACTGCAGCCAAAATATTACTAATAAAACAAACAGCAGTATAAGACATTTGGTACTACAAGTTCTACTAATATTCTTACCTGATCCGTGATTCTAACAGCTTTAAACTCATAAAAGTCAACAGTTTTCTTGGTCTGCTGTACGGCTTTCCCCAGCATATGCTTCTCCATAAGCAGAGCATCTCCGGTCTGTCTAGCTCGTACGCCCTCTAAAACAAGCTGAAACAGAAAACACAAGAGCAATCTAATAGGAAAAATAAGAACAATAAAATACAATAGAAGATTCTAACCTTACACATATAAGAATCCAAAACACAAGCCATCTACTCTTTTAGTCCCAGATTTTAATGCAAGACGTCATACATCAATGGGGAGAACAAAGTAAGAGAACACAAAATCCCAGACAGACTATTTGTCTTTTGTTCTCCACCTTTATTGTGGGATATTCATTCTCTCGATATGATTGTTTTTCTATTGATATGATTGTTTTGAATTGGAGGAAATTATCACTTCATCTGCTTTTTGCCATGAGCTCAAAAGTGAACTTATTACTTTATTCACTTTTCCCATGAACTTATTATTTTGTATCCACTTTTATGCCAGCTGAAAAGTGGAAATTTGTCTCGATAGTAGCATTAGGAGTTAGAGGTATCAAATCATAACTTCCATTGTAAAGGTATTAATTGTGAATGAAGCCCTAAGTCAGAAACTGTCTTATCTTAGGATGTTAAGGAAACAGGGTCCTACATTACCAACAAAAGACAGTATTTGCCATTGTCTTTGTGGTTGGCCTCTGTTTCTAGTTCCACTGCAAATACTGAAACTACAGAATGAAAATACACTTCAGAGGACTACGCTACCAAAGTTAATACAGGAAAAGAGTCAATGTTGAGACTTTATCAAAGGAATATCCTATTTCACAAGAATATTCCACTGCCAGCTGAACAGCTTCTCCATTTTCTTTTATGGTTGAACAGAAGTTCTAATGTTAGAAATTATACATCTCAATACAACTACAAAACGACACTAGATAAACTATTACATATTTATGTACATATATATATATATATATTGGATAAAAAACGAATATATTTTACTAATAAAAAGAAACGAAGAGCGGATAAGGATGAGAGATCCCTTACAAAGCTTCCATTTCTAACAAACAACTAGAAATGGATTACCTATAAACTACTGTATTCCTTTAATCCTAAGATTCCTAACATGGTTTTCACCAGCAGGAGGAAGTCTCCTTAAAGATAATCGCCATACTCTTAACATACTTTAAACAAGCAGACTGGTGCATGTGGGAAATTGTGAATACTCAGCAGACTGGTGCATGTGGGAAATAGTGAATACTCAGCAATACAAGACAAACATAATACTCCAGGAAGCAGGGATATTTTAAAATGCAAATCAGTTTCTATGACAAAGTTCCATGGGTGACTGAGCAACCATAACAGGTCACCAACAATCATGACAGAGGAGGTAAGCATTCAAGTAAGCTTCTCGAGAAAGATCCTGAATGCAACGAGACATCTCAACAACTGGGCTACAACTGAACAAAAATGGAGAGGGATGTGGGTACCATATGGCGTGGAAATAATAACTATCAACAAAGACTAAAGACAGCTACACATGTCTATCTGTAAACTTATAAGGAAGGCACTTGCAGTAGTCAAATTCCAATCAATTTTCACCTGACCAGGAGCAATCACAGTCCTAAATGATAAAACAAATATAATCTATTATTTTACATTAAGATTCTTTGGACAACATTTTGCATGGTGAAAAAACAATGTGTGACCATTGAAGGTGAGATCATGTAACATGCAATCTAGCACTGGGGAAATTGAAGGCTTTATTTTCAGTCAGCTCCACAAGGAGATTGATATTATGTTAGAATTATTTGGTCTCAATCAATGAGAGAGCCCCAGAAACTTAGTCAAGGGGGACCAATGAACAATACACAAATCTATAAAAACAAAAAATTACCAGTGATAATGATAAATTCAACAATTTGATCTGATTACATCTTGACATTAAAAAATGACTAATAGAATATTAGTACTTTATAATGTTTCTATTCTATTCTCTCTATTTTGTATGTTGGATTTATCGTTAATATTCAAAAAAAAAATGATCCATATATTACTGAATAACTATTCAACTCAGAAATAGGTTTGTTTCTTTTATGTAATTATGTTGTATTAGAATTTACGGAAATACCTAACCAAATACTGGAAATTCATGGGACCAGGGGGGCCAATCCCCCCAATCCACAATTCCAAGGCGGCTGCAACTTGGCTTTCAAGGACTTACCTACACAATCCATTCTATATTTTGGCATAAAAGGAATAAAAAACATGCATTCCTTTGAAAAATCTGAGAGCTTGTACTTACCTACTGTCAAAATGAAGGCAACAAACTAAAAGACAATTTAGAAAATCCAACAGAAATTCAGGGATGTAATTATGACCTTTACGTTATAGTCATCTCTCTCAGTTATTTGCTGCAAAAGCTGCTGGTTTTGAGTCTGCATGTCATCATATGCCTGTCCAATAGTCTGTAGCAAATAATACATATCTCTTAGTCTAATATAGAGCATGATAGAGCTATGTTTTTTTTAAATATGGCAGAAAAGAGAGCAGCCGCAACAGACATGTTTCCCAATCTAATTAACGACGCATAATAAAGAGATTTGTGTGTAGGAAATATGGTCGAATAGTAACCTCTATCTCTGAAAGATAGGCCTCAGTTTCTTCATGTTTTGACTTTACAACATCTGAAAGTCTTGATTTTTCCCTGTAACAGAAGGAAAAACTTTCAGAGTACAAACTACGAAATTCTCCAGACTGAGTGCTAGTGAATCTAGAAGCGTGTGTGTTTGCACGTCTGTACACATAACTGGACCACTCTCTAAGCAACACTCACTCCCTGCCAGAAGTCACTACAGACTTGCACAAGCCACACCAACTCTTTTGCTGCTACAGTTGCATGATTCTCGCTTCTCCATGCTCACTTTTTCATTTCTTTACTTTTGAGCTGACCCTTTTTTCCACCATACTTGCAGTATGCAGTCTCATAGTATGATTATCACAAATTAGGACTTCTAAATGATTGTGTGAATGTATAATTCATACTTATGCTTTCCCCATCTCAATTCTAGAGCATTTTAATGGCTTTCAACAAGTCATATCACCAAAGAAATATGCCTTTGTATCAAATAAATTTGGTCTTTAATAAGAAAAACTCAATCAAAGAGATAAATCGTCTAGCTGCAATAATGGAACTGCAACAGAAAAAACATCCAGAAGAATAAAGAAGATATGGATTATCCCTTTCAGCTCCCACCCAAAAGTCCACTCCATGGCTCACGTGGAGAAGACGATTTCTTCATGAGGATAAAGAGGAGAAAGAAACTGTCGCATATTTTAGCAAAGAACCTGTCTTGACTATGAAAAAATTACTTATTCCCTATAATCTCTCCAGTACATTAGCTATACAGCACATAAAAAGATATACTCAATGCTGAAAAATCCCCGAGCACAAAGTCAAGCATCTAATATCCATTCATGAGGGTTGACCAAAACCTAAAGGAAAAGCATGTGAATAGTGACACCAGCTGCATGAAGATGAAAACCAGAAAGTACAAAAACTCACGAGCATGCCTGACCTTTATTGCAAAGATTGAAAATAAAAGAATAGTTGACCAGCAACAGACCTTTTTGAGGCCTCTAACTTCTTCCGCAACTCAGCAATCTCAGCTTCTGAGGCAGCTAACCTTTGCTGGGCTTTTGCTTCAGCTTCAATAGCAACTTTCACTCGCAACTCCACATTGCGTTCATCAAGAGAAGACTTAAGGCCCTGAACATGAGCCCAGGCCTTGATCTCAGAATTTCTGGCTTCACTAACTTCACTGCACACAACACAAATTGGTAAAAAAGCAGATATATATGAATATAGTTTGCTATTCCGGGAGGCTGATGTCAAAACTCATCTAGATAAATCTAGGAAGTGATCTCAGACCTTAATAACTGACGGTTACCAATTCAAATAGGCATTCCAAAAAAAACATGCAATTTTTACCTTTTCGTGAATGCAAATAAAAACTTGATGGATCTATACAGTAACACGGTATATGCAGCAAAACTATACCATCGATCATACAATCATAATGCTTGTCCGAGTCCTACTCAATCTATAAATTGAGAACAGCGGCTGTCATACAGGAAAGAACACAATCCAATAGAAGGTGCATAATGCTGAGGAATGCTGACCTTGAATCAATTGATTGATGTCCATACATTTCCAGAAACAGCTTCAAGTCTGAATCAGTTACCTTTAAATCACTAATCTGCACCCACAAATCAAAATTTTGAGAATGTTCTGAAACAAATACTTTGTTTTTGGAACATATTCAGCAGATATCACTCATAAGCATGTGCAGAGGCAAAAAAACTGCAGTATCCAGACCTTGAACACTTATCTGCTCCCAAAAATAAATTTTTGAAAGTTCTGAATCAAAATCACTCGTTTGGGAAGCTATTCTGCAGATATCACTCATCATCAGCAGATCAAAATTTGAATGACAAAGTAGTGCAAGGCCTATTTACTGTAGATTCATATGTGCTTCAATGACATCGCTATGTAGATTCAAGGTGCTAGGGTGTTTCATCACTTCGCTTCTGCTTTAAGCGCAGGAGTTCTACTACCTTGATTTGGAGTTACACTGGACTTACAATTTTTACCCAGCATGTTTACCGAAAGAACTAAGGTCATCTAATCTTAATCATGTGCAACACAAGCAAAAGGCATACCATAGCTTGCAGTTTCTGAATTTCAGCATTTTGCTGAGTTGTTCTGGATGTCAAGGTTTCCAATTCCTTAGCCTGTATATAACACAGACGCATATATGTGGGAAGTTAGAAATTAAAAATAATGGGCTCATATATGAACCGGAACTATGAATTTAATAGAATCAACACCTTACGATTGAGAACACTAGTCAAGGACTCAACATCAGCTCGTAAACTGTGAATCTCTGCGGCAGCTCCCTTGTGTTTTGCTAACTGATTTTGCATGCTCCCCATTTTCCCAGGAAATGACGACACAAGCGCTTTGAACTCTGCAATGATTTCTTTCCTACCTATCATCAAGACAATCAAAATACATCTGCTAAAATTTGCAAGAGGGAGCTATGAGGATCAAATTAGTTTACAGTACAACTGCACAAACCGTGTTCTTTAGATGCTTCTTCCAGTTTGGCCTCAATGGAGTCTTTCTCTTTATTGTATCGTTGTATCTCATTTTCTAAGTCACTTATTCTGGAGTCAGCAACAGCAGATGATCGATGAAGAACGTCAACTAATTCATTTTTCGTGAGACATTCTTTTTCACGCCAGTAAAGACTCTCTTTCTCAACCTGAGATTAGATAAGGGGATAAGCACAACTACTGGCACTTCTTTACAGACCATAACTGAAGGCACAACGCAACAATCGGACAGATATAACCTGTAATTTCTCATATAGAGTTTGATATTGAACTACATCTGCTTTAGCCTTCGCGAGTTGCTCTTTTAGCAAGAGATACGCTTGTGTTGAACAAATAGAGTGAACATTCTTTAGAGTGCTCTGCAACGCACAAGTTCAGCAAGAGGTTATGTATAGTACCAAAATAGAGGGAATCAATCAGCATACAAAAAAGACACACAGAAGTAATTTTAACCTGCAAATTTGACAAGTGTCTTAATGTGTTTAGCCTGTCTTCATGAAGGCACTTGAGTTCATGCAACCGAGATGCTGATTGGTCCTGCAAAGCACATGCAGTACGGGTGTAAGCTATGCATCAACCAACTTATTCATCTCCACTAGAGGGAAAATAACATGCAATTACCAATAATTCCTTCAATGCAGACTCCATGTCTTGCAAGTCTCTCTGCTTGTCTCTTGCTTTATCACTAGCAACCTGCTTATTTCCTCGATTCAGAACAGGGAAAGCAGCTCCCTTTGCCACGTCTCTTTCTTCCTTTAGAATCGCCAATTTACGGTTACTCTCTTCCAGTTCACAGATCGCACTTTCTAGTTCTCCTTTAGATGAAAAAACAGAAAAACACTGTGACATATTCAATTCATGTTGAAAAACTACCGAAGTTGGAGAGGGAGGGGAATAACACCTCGATCAACCAACTCAAGAACAAAAACTATCCCAACAACGGAAGTGGCAGAAATCTTCAGTTCCACATACAAACAAAAGAGCAAATGAATAAATAAAAAAGAGATGCAAGAAACTCAAATTTATGAAGCAAGGTCGAAAATAAAATCAGTTTCTAGAAGCATAGCATTTCAACTTCGTATATTTGTCTCATGCTGCAACTTCTTTTAGGGCAAATTTCTTTAACAGAGATGGGAAGCTATAAAGAGCCAGCATTTATTCTGGAATATTTTCTCTTTGCATTTCTGGAATATTTTCTCTTTGCATTTTCAAATTATATTCCTCAGGAACGACAAATATGAAAATAACAGCTTCTGTCTGTAAAACATGTGAAAAATGTCAACTAATACATAGACAGGTGGCCCACTAGAGAAATTTGTTCCTTGAAAATAAAAGATTCAGAACTAACAACAAATGGTGCTTCTAAGCTAATTATAGGATACTCCAGGTCATCAGGTTTCAGTTAAGCAAGCAATGAAAATTTCTTTAAGATAAATAATCAAAATGATTTGCTTGAATTATATGGCAATGGCACTCGGCAATAATCAAGAAATCACCAAACAAATATTTTTCTTGTTAGGTAAGGAACATATAGCATGCATATAATCACTCCCAATTCCATGTTGGTTTAACTCTAACCACTCAAAGCCGCAGAAAACTAATACATTAAGAATCATCATGTTGGAAGAAAAATATAATAATTTTTATATGGTAGGACCTGTTTAAGTAATTACATTAACGAGACCAAATTGACTACCTTTCAAACGCTTTAGATCAGCTTTATTCCTTGCATCAGTATCTCTATGGCTTTGTAGTTCACCAGCTAATGATTTATGCTTCAAATGAAGCTTGAGAACTGCTATTCTCAGATTTCTAACCTCGGTCAGCAATTCAGAAGAAACCACCTTCTGGCTCTGTCCTACAATCGACGCAGAAACACCAGTAAGTGAAACAGGTAGGTAATCTATAAGTTTAATGACAGAGAGAGGACCAACAAAGGAGAGAAACTAAATTATGTGCATGTTCTTGTCTCTTACCATTAGATGATACTGCATTCAGGGATGCAGTGAACAATCTTTGCTTCATGTTATTCAGGTTATCGAAAGAAGCTACAATATTTCGGAGACTCGCCTCTGATTTATTGAACATTTCACCACCGATTTTTCTATCGTCTTCGGTCGAATTCATAGTTGTACTAGCTGAGCTACTTTCAGTTGCACCAGTTTCTAGGAGTCGGCTTAACAAGGCATCCTCTGGAGGTGGATCACCATCTAACAAGAAATTGTTATAACTTTCTCAGCAGATATTCAAAAACCTCAATTCACATGCCAACATATTAGACCGGGAAATGCATAGAGAGATATCATTGATGGCTTGGTAAGCACAATCAACCTAGTTGTAATTGTAAAATTCAACTAAAAGAAGACCGGTTTCATGTTTCCACAACTAACAACCTGTAGTACAAGAAAAACATAAGAAAATCTATCGTAACCAAGTCAAGTACAACAGTGATGCAGGTCTCAATCCCTGGCAAATGGGAAAGAAAAAAAAAAAAAGTATGCTATTAAATATGCTAGTTTCAATTGAGTAATTCTCTTCTGGAAGTCAGAGTAGTGCGTATAGGTTGAGGCTGCAGGCAATCTGAAAAACCAAAAGCTTAGGAAACCAAATCCAACTCATCCAAAATTCCATAGCATGATGTATTAAATGGAGTTTCTTGAGCAGTTTAGACAGCATGAGCAGTCCAGCTGACCAGTTTGGTTGTTAGAGGTGGCCGCTTGCCAGGCACAAGATGCAAAGCCCAGTATCTCTGTAGGCAAGAGGGGGGCTAAACCTTTTTTAAGTTGGTCTCAACACTACCCCTCCGAAAAAAAGTACTACGTTTTAAGTTCATCTTTAAGGTTTCCAAGCTTGTTTTTCAAACATAAGGTAACTAAGGTTGAAGCAAGCGCTTAGGATGTGCCGCTGCACATTCCAAATCCTAGACACTTCCGACAACCGCCACTGTCCACAGAGCTTTTGTCAGAAGTCGCTCAGCACGGGCATGCAGTCCAAAGAGTTTGCCCCTTTCTTGCTTCTTGTTAAGTTTAGTTGATTAAAATTTATAGATTCAGTTTATACATACTGAGGTACCATTAGTAATCTATGTTTGTAAGTACTCCCTCCATCTCAAAAAGGAAGCCTACTTTCTAAAACATTTTTGTCACAATAAAAATGTCAAAAGTTAGCTATGGGTTCAAATTTCAATTATCACTAAGATGTTTGTTAGTCAAATCTGATTTAAAAAGTCACAATAAATGAAACGACATAAGTAAAAATTGATGGTCTGTGACGAGTTGTACCGTCATTTGTCAAACATAAATAAATAAATAAAGTACATTGCAGAAACAGGACTTCTTTTTTATTTTGGGGATGGAGGGAGTAATACCTTTTTACATAAGAGAGTGATAGAACTAATAGAAAATACACTGCATCATATGATTAATAGATTATTATCAAGAGCCCTTTCAGCCTCAGTGCGCCTCACGCCTCACAACCGTTGATAACTTCATATAACCACCTTACAAAAACAATCTTATTCACAGACTTATAATAAAATAAAAAATAGAAAATAGAAAATAGAAAAGGAAAACAATAACAAAATAAACCTAGAAGCAATACTTCTAGATCCATCATTTTTTGCGAATGAAATAAGCACTCTTGTGAAAGCTACTATTGTCTTCAAAAGGTTCTTTCTGCAAGCATAGAACATATGACCTCACATTCACATGATTCTGCAGAAGAATTAAATCCATAATATCTCTACGAAGTACATGCTATAAGACACTAGAGAAGTTTACTACTCTCTCCGGCCTGCAAAGATAGAACTTGTTTCACTAGAAGAAATAGCAGTTAGTATATTAAAACATTATATTTTGACTCTATTTCTTTTTATACCCCATATATCTCATTTATTGTTTACACATATATAGTTGATATGGTGAATACCAAGACACATTAGCAAGGGGCAAACATGGAAATGAAAAATTAATGATATGCTCAATACAGTAAGCTGCCTATCTTTGTGGAACAGACCAAACAAAAACTAACCCTATCTTTATGGAACGGATGGAGTATTTACTTCTGATAATATAAAAAACCTCGGAAAGATCATGGAGCATGACAGCAGAAGAATGGATATCAAGAGAGAATGGGCAATAGGAGGAGAAATCACATTTACATCTGCTTGGAACCTACCATATATTTTTTTGGCTCACGATGAAAGTATTTAGTTGTAAAATACTAATACTAAAACAACTAAAACTAGCATGTCAGCATGGGATAAATTGATATAACAAACAGTAAGGGATATGGGGGAAACACAGAGACTCAAACCCATACTCAGAAAAAAGTTTCCAGTGTCAGGGAAAATGTTAAAGTTCTACAGAAATAAATCCAAGGCATCTGTACGAAGTTGCAATGTGACAGAAAATCAGACATAAGATTTTATAACAGGGCCAAAGATAAAAGCAACAAAGACTATGCAAAATTCATGAAGGATACCTGTTTATTAATTTTATATAAATTTATGTTTTCAAAAGAAAAGGAAAAAGAAACAGATGTAGCAAGCCAAATCCACCTGAACAATTAATTTTTCCTTTCCAGGAATAGCACCTGAATCATTTCATTCTAGTACGCATATTCAGGAGGGAAGGTGTACATCAAACTACATAGAAAATAGACTATAACAGAGACGATTACCCATAAGCAAACTGAGTATCTCTACCCACAGAAATGCAAGCCTTGTTTCACAAGAAAATAGGCGTTGTTCACCATAATAATAATAATAATAATAAAATGACCGTAATTCTAGGAAATAACATCAAATTCGAAACAATGCATTTAACTCTAACTGGCACATATTACCAATATAAGAAAAGCAGCATTATCATGTTCTAAGGGGAGGGCCAGGGAAGCATATATACATACGCTCATGAAATCAGAAGATGAAAATATGCTTAATAACTAAGGAGGCTGGCTAATATTCGAATATATCAAAGAACCTCGAAGTGAGTCAAGGAGTAAACAAGAACTAAAAGGGGAAAAAGAAAATTATCAAATGAGAAAATCGAATAGGAGTCACTTACCATCTTTGACTAGGTGGCGGACTTTGGCTAGATGGTGTTCAAATCCTCGCCCTCGTTTTGTGATCTCCAATGTGCAACTTGATTGTGTTTTAAAGTGATCAACCAGCTGGTTAAAAATCAAAGCCAAAATCACAATGAGTATGTGAATTTGTCACATAAGCCAAGTCTATCAATGTATTCATGTTCTCTAAGATCAGTCACATTTGTCACCTGCCTAAAATAGGTAGCATCAAGGAACTCCTTTTCTCAAGGAAAACTTGCATTCAACTATTAGTATCATCAGACACATAAAATTCAGTTCTTTATAGACTATACACATGAAAAGAAAAGAAAAGAAAGAAAAAAAAGGGGCCTTTCTTCAAGAAATGTGTCCTAATCTTCTATACCACCATGAACCATAAAGTCCCCTCAAAGCATAACCCAGCAGCTTTCAATTACAAATATATTTGCGACAACAGATACCCAATATCCATAAAACACCACTTCAAGAGTATCACTTATAGTAAATTCACAACGTTCAAGGGATGTTCCAATCATTCAATTCTGATAACAGATCTAAACCGTAAAAACATAGCAAGTAGTGAATGAATTTCTTGTTGGCACTAGAGCTAATTATATTATAGTATCGTAAGAGTAGTTGAGCTCAATTTAATAATTAAAAACTCCTCCAATTCTTGGCAATAGCATCCCTGCAGCGATTGCAGCAGTTGCAATTACAACAGTGCTCCCTTTGTAACATGTCTTTTTCCTCGAGAGATAGAAATATTTATGCTTCCTAATAATTTGTGTTTTAGAACTTCCCAACGAAGGCCTCAGGCAACGCAGATATGGGATTAGGAGTGAGCACAGAACGTTGAAATAAGCTAATTCTAGGCTCACTTGAGTAAAGGCTATCAACAAAAAACCAATTCTAGGCAATAATTCAGGTGTAATAAGAAAATAATGGAAGCGAGAAAAACATAATCATACTTACGCACCTCTTCCCATGAATTATTGACCACAGCTAACGTTTTCTCGTATGGCTGTTGCTTGACGTTCAACTCACATAATTTGTCCTCAAGAGAGTTGATCTCGACCTTCTGAGTTTCCAACTTCTGTAGGAGTTTATTATTTTGAAATTGTAGTACTGCTGCATCAAGCTACAGTAACAGAAAAGTTATCAGTAAAGACTCAAATTTCACAAGAAGATATGCAATCATAGCATGCCCGAGTCAAAGTCTATGATCCAATTCAATGCAAAGGATGCAATCAAGTGCCAAACGACCACATGAATGATATATTAATAGGAAACCTGCAGCACATCCAACTCCAAAAAATGGCTTATATAACAAAAATGAAACCGTGCAGAATGGTCGGCCTCAAAAGGGATAACAAATAATTGGTGAAAAGCTGCTTTAATATTAGAAACTATTAAAAGTAACTTCTTTTGACATAATTATAAGTAACTTCTCATTATTCATAAGATTATCAATAAGTTGTACGTGAAGTTTCTACTTTCACGGACCCAAACAATGGAACAGTTACCAAAACCCATCAACAATGTTCACAATGTTCAAATACAAGCAAAGGCTACAAGAGGGCCATCACTTGGTGCATACAACCAGTTATAATAGCTACAACTTGCCTATGGATTAACAACAGGGCATTTATGCCTCCCAATAAATTCTGAAATCAAATATATAAGAAAAACAGTGGCTTCAAGGATTTCGCTCCTTAATTGCTTTCATTATGGTTGCCAAAATTTTGCAGATATAGACAAAAGGAAGGCTTTTCATGCAGGGTACATCAAATTTCTCGCACAATTCGTTACTCAAAACTTATTGTGAGTAGTGCCCTTTCAAAAAGAAACAAGCATCCACATTAGTCTCTTCAATAAGATTAAGCATACAAAAATGCTATGACTCGAAATACAATATCCAGTTACCAAAAGTGGCAATAGGTTTTCCATAGAAATTTAAGCATCCAGGCTCAACCCTCAAGACCAAATAATTTTTTTTCCTCAGCAATAAACTCGGTGCAGCTGAGATTTAATAATTTGATCTAAACGCAAACAGGAAAGAATTAGTACATTCTAAACCTGGTTTATTAACACCACAACTCAGACAAATGAACATGTTACCAAAACACAGATATACTTGGTCACCAGCAGATATTTAATGAGGAAGTCCAATTAATATGTGTCTACCACAAAAACACGTCGTGTATGGCATAAACTCCAAGCCTGATATCAGGTCTCCTTCATACAAACGCAGGATAGAAAATCTCAATAAGTACATTTTCTGATATCTCTTGAGTTTCGGATCGTTGAAACAGGGTATATCACATTGGACTTTGAAAATTGATCTAAAGCAGACTATAAAATCAAAATGCCCAAACCAAGCACATAGCAACACAGAGTCCACTCAAGAGCGCTACACACGGAATCCTTGAAGGAATCGTAATTCCACTTAATTTCAGAAACCCAGGTCAAAAGAAGTCGTAAGTTACCAAAACTAAGAAAAATTCAAAACACACGGACTTCACCTTTTTCTCCTCAGATAATGGCGCAAGAGGCTGTTTCTTGGCCGTGGCGGCAGCCGGCGATATGGAGCTAACATGCCGTCGTTTCCTGTCAGCTTCACCTGTGCTACCCATAGGAACCCACCCTTCAAAACCCTAGAATCATCACTTTTCCTTTAAACCCCACGAAAAGGAAAATACATAACCAATTTGCAAAACGACCGGGTAACTCAACATAAAGACATGCTAATATACATGCATGAGCAAACCTCCAATCGAGGCATAAACTCCACACCCAGAATGAAGAAACAACAGAAAATTAGTATTTAAAAAAAGAAAAATCTATATTTTTCTCTAACACGAGAGAAACCCTAGGTCTAGGTGGGAAACTAAAATCGCTGAGTTTCAATTTTGCAATTAACACATGCTATGGGCATCTTTTTCTTCCTTCAATTTGTTTGGTTTTGAAAAATCACACATACACACACACTGACCCTCTGAACATAACATTGTGGGGGAAGAGAGAGAAAATAAAATGGTTTAATATGATTGGAAAGCGGTAGGGGATTTGATAGTAAACAATAACGTAGGGGCACAAGGGTCATTTGATCCATTACGTGCGGCTGCTTAACAAATCAAGTGTCCACTATCCCGCTGACGTGGCGTGTACCAAGGTGATTCTGCGAAATGACAAAATGGGTGCGGCCATTTACAATAATATTTTTTAGTTAATGTTTAGTGCTGAGTTAAATTTGGTTGATGAAGTTAATGAGTGTGTTTTATAGAATTTTTGTTTTTTAAATTCATTAAGAGAAATCATAATCAAATACATCCTTAATTTTTACGTGGAAATGGCAAAATGGGTACGCGTTTTTCTCGTTCATAGTCTGAACATTATTTTGCACGAAGTAGAACCTTAAATTTTACGAGTTTATCAATTTGCAACCTATGACGAGAATTTTCAGTGAAAAACAAAAAAAAATTATAAAATTATAAAAATCAAAATTTTTTTTCTTTAAGTTCTGAAATTGCATTAAAATATTAAAAATTGTTGGAATTATTTAAAACATTGATTTTCGTGGAAATTTTAGAAAACCAAATAATTTCCAGCGAACAAATAAAAACATGATTAAAAAAGTTTGAAAATCACAAAATTATCATAAAAATCCGAAAATTATAAACTATATGAAAATTATCTAGGAGATATTAGAATTATTTTAGGAAACATTAAAATTTTAATAAATAGGTCTAATAAAGTTATAAAAAGTTCAAAAATAATTTTTCTTTTAAAATTTAATTCATAAATAATCAGATGTTTATTAAAACAAAAAAATAATCATTCTTAAATTTAAAGTTTTTGGCTACTTTGAGATGACTACTTTAATGTTGAAAAGAACAAATATATTATGCGAAAGAATAGAAAAATTCAAGGCATCTTATTTTGTTTTGATGATTTATTAATCAAGCTGGAAGTGATAAGATGAGAAAATTAGAAGAATGAAAAAGTCTTTCATGCACATTAAAAATGATACCATCAGCCCAGGATGCAAAATTAATTATAAAATTCAATTTTTTTAATTAAAATGATCCAGTGCATTTCATGGAATTAGATTTTTGAAAAAATAAAACGTTCAAATATTTTTTATATCTTTTATAAATTATTTTAAACTTATTTCTGAAAAAGGAATGTTTTCTGAAATAGTTCTAATATTTCCTAGATAATTTCCAAATAATGTAAATGATTTTACAGATTTAAAAGTAACTTAATTATTTCATGATTTTGAAAAGAAAAAAAAAATATTTTTTTCATTTTTCTCGCATCGATTCTTTTTTAAACTTTTTGACAAAAATTATTTAGTAAAATAGTTCCAAAAAAAATAGTTTTTTAATATTTAAACCAATTTTAAAATCTTGAAATAATTTTCTAATTTTTTAACAATTTTATGATTTTTAAATATTTCTTTATTTTTCTCACTGGAATTGTCAGTGGAGGTTGCAAATTGATAAATCCGTGGACTTTAGGTTGCTACTTGATACAAAAAATAAAATGTAGGTTAAAAACGAAAAAAATACACAAAGTTCAGGGTGCAATTTGATATTACCATTTTACTTATTGCATCTATTCTTGGGTGGGTTTGTCCTTGGACGTGATTCATTGAGGATGGCTCCAATATAAGGGTGTAGTTGAAGTGCCTAATTCCTGGTTCGAGGACTAGATGGCTATGTCTGTATTCACTTGTATTTATGGCATGTTGCTTAGTCATTTGAAGGAGCTTTTGCAAAGATTTGGTCCACGCGAGCTTTTGTGGATTTCCCTCTGGATCTTGTAGATTTAGTTTGTGTATTGTCTTTTTCTCCTATGCATTGATTTCCAGTGTTTTACATGATTTATTTTGGGTTATTTGCATGTCTAACTAATTAGCTTTGTACGAATTGCCTCTCTGTTCTTTCACACCATTCACACACTACGCACAAGGTTTATAAGAGAGACCTATACAATTTCGCTCGGCGAAGAGGATCTCTAAAATTACCTACACAACCCACACAATATGCATAGGTATCTTAGTTTCTGGTTATTGTCTTCGTTCCTAGAAGAGGAAAAGAAAGTGCTCTTGCTCGAATTGCTCGCAGTATGAGTCTGTGGGGAGCAGTAAACCTATCTTAAGTTCCAGTAAGATGCATGTTTTATGTATGTTGTTATCAATTTTCTTCACTTTGTGTGCACTGCCTAAAAGAGAGTGTTCTTGCTCGAATTGCTCGCGGTATGAGTATGTGGGAAGCAGTAAACCTATCTTAAGTTCCAAAAAAAAAAAGGTGCATGTTTTATGTATGTATCAATTTCTTTATTTTATGTGCACTGGCTGTCAGCTTCCTGGGAAATATGTTATGATCCGTGTCACGAATGCTCTTTTTTCTTGGTTGTTATGTTGTGTTTTTAATAAGTATGGCTTGCTTGATTTATATTGTGATTTTGTTGGTTTTAATAACCGATTTAGCACGGTCACTTGTACCTAGCTTTGCGCTGTTATAACCTATGTGTTCTTGATATTGACTAACCCATGCAGTTTTTGGTTTGATAGGGGCACAAACCTACTTGTTGGTTTTCCTATGTTGCATGTGTCTGTAATTGTTGGATATGCTCTTCTTTTTTTTGCAACATGTTCACTTGTTTGGAATTAGCAGTAGCTGTAACTAAGGACTTTTCATCATGATTGGGGTGCCTCCACCAATTGAGTGGAGGCATAAGTCATTCCCCATTGATGAACATTTCTTGTTTATATATGCCGATTTTTTCAAAAAAGAAAAAATGAAGGTTGAAAAGCTAGGGAGGAGGAACAATTTTAAACTTAATCCAAACGTTAAAACAATCTCATTCTTAGAAAATATGTGATTGATTACTTGTCCTTTATGTGTTGAGTTTACACCTTAGGTTGGTTTGTCTCAATTAATTCTGGTTTCACTTGAAAAAGATTATTGTTAACCACTACTTTGTGTGTTGAATACTGTAGTTGTTTCGATTAAGGTTTGATAATTGGATTGTTCGGTGTGTTGTTAGACATAAAATGTATGATTCACTCAACTCTTGTATAGAACATTAATTGCTACATAAATCACGAGTCATATAACATTTTCACACACACACACACACAAAAAAAAAAAAAAAAAAAAAAGATGAACTAACTCCATTGTTTTACTATTTAGTGTTGAGTGTTGGTTTTGTTAATGATACCCCTCTGTATGTTCGATATTTATAACATTGTTGTATATGATGAAAGATTGGGCTATTTTATTTCTTGTAGTATCACCGTTGTAATTCACCGTTGTTTCAACCAATTTTCATCATAACGTCTTGTATATAACGCTTAATAAACTTCTTGTATTTTTTCTTGTAACCTCTGTGATTTAACATGTTGTATTATTTCTTGTAACATGTTGTATCTGTAACCTCTTGTACTTGTAACCTGTTGTATTTTTCATTTTTCACCTATAAATGCGGCCCTATAGACAATTAATTAGGCCTTATCCCATGAAAATCGAATTATTTGGAAAATAAATCATTGAAAAAATTGAACAAAGTTGTCATCCAAGCAAAGGATAGCGGAAAACAACAGATAAAAATTTGGAAAATATTGAGCAGATTCACCATTGAACTCACTGAGAATTTTGGGAAAATGAATCATTGAAAAAAAGAAAGAAAAAACTAGATGTTAAAAAATCAACACTTATTTGGAAAAAAATTGTCATTTGAACTGAAATATTTAAATTTGTCATTTGAATAGAAAATTAGATGTTAAAAGATTGTAATCTCGTGTTTTGCCGTCATTAGTATGTTCGACAATTATTCAAAACCTCCTTTCATAATCTAATTCAAGCATAAAAGAACTAAGGAACTCCCTTTAGATGTAATACCTAAAAGAAATTGTATAATTCCATCTAATAAAAAATTTAACCTCATACTCCTTTTAGATGACTCGCCCAGAGGCTCATGGGGGTGGGGAGAATTAGGGCAACCCAATTGCGGACCGGGTGGTCTAGACTTGGGTGACTGAAAAGGAACTCATCGCCATTTGCCATGTGGAGTGTCAAAACGGTCACTTGATGACTGACAACTTCCCCCCTCACACATTGGATTGCATTCGGGGTTGGTCAATCTCCACTTCATGGGTGATGGACTACAATACACTTCAGATAATATTTCGACAAAGCTGAAGAATTACAAGTGTCGTAGCAAACTAATGAAGGACCACAAGGACAACTCCCACGTCACTTGGGACTTTCAGATAAAGACGATCGTTGCTTCTGATGACTATCTCTGCCCTATCCTCTGAGTAAAATTCTTAAAAATATATCCCTTGTAAAACATACCTACTTCTAGTCAATAGTCCAATTCTGGTATCACTAATCTACACTCAATCGACTCTAGCAGCAAACCGGGAACTATTCTGCATTCATCCTGAATAAATATCCCAACTACGAGATGTGTAACAATATGTAGTCCTTCACTATTGCCTTAGGGAAATAGGCCATATCGTCGAGAAGGGGCATGTCATTTGAAAGTGTTGATTTCATATTGTCCCTATCAACTGGCACCATTTATGGGAAATCTTGAGGGAGAGGCGTGAGAGTTTCTCTCAACCCTCACAATTCCGTTGATTATGTGGTGTCCTCGTGTTCTCCTCTGAGTGCGTGAGAAGGACTCATAGTTAATGGAGAATTTTTTAGTGTTCTTAACTAAAGAGTTGTTATTTGCTTGACCCTTTAATAGCATGGGTGGCGATGTTATTCCTCGTAACCTAAACTCCGCTTTTGAAAAAGAAGTGGTAAGCGGAACTCCTCCTGGTGACACAGAGATCACCCCTCCAGGGGCCACACCTGCTGAGATGTTGGTAAGGCCCGCTCCTATCACAGAAGCTAAAAGTGGTACCACCCAACCCCCTCTCACGGGTGGTCCAACGGTGATAATGACTACTAAGCAGTTGGACCATATAATCAGGATGGTTGTAGACGGTGCTTTAGCCAACAGACGTGGACTTCTAGAGCCCCCTCCTGATTTTGTCCCCGCAAAAAATCAAGGTCACAGTGGAGACCAGTGTAGGAGCCTATCGAGGTGGACCACGTGACCCAAACAGAGGTGGAAATTCCGAGCTTGCAATACTTCCCAAGTCAGGAGCCTGTTAGGGATTACTCTCCAAATGAAGAATGACCTACAAGGTGGAATGAAATAAGCCCATATCCAGGAGGCCGCCCATGAAGGCACCGAGAATTTAGGCCAAAAATGCTGATAGGCTAGGGGTGAAGACACCTGGCCATCCTTAGAACCCATCCAAATGAGGGCATCATTATCTGAGACGAGAGGAATGTAGGAGGTGATATGATGAGAGAGAGAGAGAGAAGAAAAGCTTATTGATGATAATAATCGGGAAATCTTCGATAAATCTTCAAAATTGTCACCCCCTTGAAATATTTATTACAACTTTGACTAAGAACCCCAGTTCTTCTCTTAGAGAGAAGAACTCTAATTGCAAAATGCTGAAAATTAGAATAGAAAATTAACTAAAAGTTAAAAGTAAAGTAAAGTTCAAGTTTCTGGAATAAAGAAGAAGGGGGTATTTATAGATGCCCACTCCTCACACTTACAAAAAACTAAAATCAGCTGAAAAAGGTCCCATTAGTAAGGGTACAAAGGTAAAATACAAGTTGAAATACAAGGGATCACAGTTTGTAGGCCGAAACCCCTTGTTCACGCTTGACTTGGGATTTGTGCAATTTTGGGAAGAATTGGCTCAGAATTGGCTCTTTCCCAAAACATAAAAGTAGTAGATCTTCGTCTCTCGGTCGGATGACATCTTGAATCATCCAATTCTGAACCCATATGAGGAAGTTACAGTCGAAAAACAAAGATAGCGCACTAAAACGGTCCGATTGGCACAAGGCTGCCACGCGAACTGCCGGACCGACAGCCGGTGGCAGTGTGTCCAGTACTGGGTCGATCCTGGAATTTGAGGACTTTCTGTTAGGACTGCCGGACTGACAGACGGTGGCAGTCGGTTTGGTTGGTCATCTCCCTCCTTTTGTATTCCTTCGTCTTTCGTCGTCGTTTCGGGTGTCTTCCGCTCGTTTTCTCGGTCCAACCCCTTTACGACTTTTATTTGGAACTCAAAGATCTTCAAGTTGGTCTTTGTTCAGGTCTGATTTGGGCCCGTTTATGTCTTGTTTTGCAGGCCCGAATGGGGAATACATGCGATATCGACCTCTTTTTTCCATCCTTCATTATTTCAAGGCCTTTCCACCCATTTTCTCGGCCCGACTCCTTCACGACTTTTGTTTGTGAATTAGTGATCTTTAGTATGGACCAATCTCGACCTAGTTTGGGTCATTTGGGCCTCGAGATGCGGGCCGAAGTGGGAAAATGGGTGTGAACAATCTTCTTGATCTCCCGGATGCCCTAACCTTCAAAATAAGACTAAAAAACACCCAAAAGCGCATCAAATCATATTAAAAAGAAAAAAAAAAAAAACTCAGAAATACAATTTAACACATATTCACTCGTAAATATGATAATTAGATGCAATTCACAATTGAAATTGGACGTGAAAAGCACAAGAAAAGAAGTAATTTTCATGTTCATCACCGACAGGGCTGAAGAGAGAGGTTCCTCGCTGCTCGTGAGGGCCCCGTTGGATAGCATAGTTGCACCCATTAGCGATGTACGACGGAGTATGATGCCATCTATATGGTCACGGTGGATACAATGAACCAGCAATTCTCCGCCCTTTGTAGGGAGATGGAGCAACTGCGAAGGGTGAGAGAGTCTGCTAGTGGGCAACCATTCAGGGCAGTCAATTCTCCTTTCTCAGAGAAAATCTTGGCAGATCCACTGCCCACAAATTTCAAAGCACTGGCAATTGAATACAATAGAACCTTCAATTCGCACGACCACTTGTTGATATTTGAGAATGGAGGTCTGCTCCATAAGTACACGGACGGTGTAAGTTGTCAAGTTTTTCTGACCACATTAACCAAGTCAGCCTAGCAATGGTTCATTCAATTGCCACCAGGCTCGATGTCATCATTTGCAAATGTTAGTTCGTTATTTATCCACTAGTTGGCCAATGCAAGACGGCAGCAGAAGTCAGCCCTATCGCTAATGAGTCTGAAGCAAGGACATTCAGAGAGCCTGCGGAAGTATGTTAGCTAATTTAATGTAGCGGATCTTGAGGTGCTCCTGCTACATCATAGGTGAATATTAACACTTTGGCACAAGGCTTAGTGGATTGAGACTTCTTTAGATCATTAGCTAAGAGCATCTCCAGTCGTTGGCGCTGGTCCAGCGCTGGAGATACTCTAGTCCAGCGCGAAGTGCAGCGTGGAGCTCCAGCCGTCTGCGCTGCATTTTGCACCACAAAGAATATTCCCTTTAAATAATTTCTTTTATGTATTATTTTTCTTAAGTAATTCTGATTTGCTAATATACTTATATATTTTGGATATTTTTATGATTTCGGGATAATAAATTTCATAATATTATAATTAAAACCAAATATTACATCAAATAAAAATCGACGGAAAATAAGTAAAAATTACAAAATACATCAAAGTTTCACAAATTGAGGGATAGCCGTGATACTACAGACACCTGGTATTAATCATAATCAATTTTCTAAATTATTAGAATACTCTTCCCACATATGATCGATCAAGTCATTACGGAGCTTGTAATGAGCATCTTTGTCTTTAATTCGGCGAAATCGGGATAGAAATGCTTCAAAAACCTGCTCGTTATCTCTATCTAAAATCTCGACCCCTGGTTCTGGTACCTCTGGTGCAAATACAATAGGTGCTTCAAGATCTCGTTGATCCTCGATGATCATGTTATGCATAATTATGCACGCAGTCATAATATCTTGAAGGTCATGTTTGCTCCAAAAACGAGCAGGATTTGCTACTATAGCAAAACGACTTTGGAGAACTCCGAATGCACGTTCTACATCTTTTCTACATGCTTCTTGTCTCTGTGCGAAATACTTTCTTTTTCTATTGCCTGGCTCTCGAATTGTTTGTACAAGTGTCGACCATTTGGGGTATATGTTGTCGGCTAAATAATATCCCATAGAGTGCTCCTCCCCCGAAGAACGTAATTTGCTGGGGGAGCAATACCTCTAGCAAGATTAGAGAAAAGATGAGATCTTTCTAACACATTAATATCATTATTAGTTCCGGTTCCATAGATCATAATCAGCTACTGCTTCAAGAATAATAGTCAGATGACCACTTCGACCTGCATACTGCCCCGCCCATCCTGCTGGACAATTTTTCCAACGCCAATGCATACAATCTAGACTACCCAACATTCCGGGGAATCCACGCTGTTTACAAATATGGAGTAGTCTAGCAATGTCATTTGTATTAGGGGCCCTAAGATATTGGTCACCAAATATCTCTACAACAGCACGACAAAATCTCTTTAAACATTCAATTGCAGTAGACTCACCAATGTTGATGTACTCGTCCGTTGCATCGGCTGGTAATGCATAAGCTAATATCTGTATCGCAGTTGTTGTCTTTTGAAGTGTGGATAGTCCAAGCTTTCCGGTGGTATCTCGTCTCTGTAGAAAATATTCATCGTGGGCTTTGACAGCATCTACAATGCGAATGAACAAGTTCCGAGACATTCGAAAATGCCTACAAAATTGATCTTCGTCGTAAGTGGGATTTTCAGCAAAGTAGTCGTTGAATAGCCTTCGTGCTGCAGTTTCACGGTCACGATTAACCGTTCTACGACCGGAGACCGATCTGCCGTGAGAGGTTGAATCAATCTGAGTAAGATATGATGCAATGATGAGGTTATTATTGTAAATCTGTTGGGCTATGATTTGGTTGTCTAAATCGTAACTATTTATGAGCTCTTCAATTTCATCATCGGATGAGCTTGATGAAGAAAATAAATAAGAAGGGCCGCTATGATTTGGGTTCATATTTGTGGTGTTGTTTGTAGGGATTGAAAAAGAAATGAGAGGGTTGCAAAAAACAAGCATATGATGTACCTCCTTTTATAATAAAATTTCTCACCTACCGTTCCCACTAACTTTATTATCAGCAATAATTTCCCACCTACCGTTTCTCACCTACCGTTCCCACTAACTTTATTATCAGCAATAATTTTCCACCTACCGTTTCCCACCTACCACTACCCTAAACTTTATCAGCAATAATATCCCACCGACCGTTTCTCACCTACCTCTCCCACTAACTTTATCAGCAATAATATCCCACCTACCGTTTCTCACCTACCACTCCCACTAACTTTATCAGCAATAATATCCCACCTACCGTTTCTCACCTACCACTCCCACTAACTTTATCAGCAATAATATCCCACCTACCGTTTCTCACTAACTTTCTCACCTACCCCAACATATGCATTCCTCTATAAATACCATTCACCTCATCACATATTTTCACACACATCTACACTTCAAATATCTAATTTTCTGCTTTTCACTTACAAATGGCTAACCAAGGCAAGTACAATGCCCCAGAAGATATCCTCCTATGTGAGAGTTGGATCCAAATCTCCGAGGATCCAGAAGTGGGGAGATATCAACCCCAAAAGACGTTTTGGGGGCATGTCCATACCCTATACAACTCGAAGGCTGTTGAAACGGGGTGGCCAGTTCGTAATCAAAGATTCATAGAGTGTCGCATGGGTACCATCCTGACTAGTACCGCCAAATTCAAAGCTAGCTACGAACAAGTAGAACTGGCACACCCTAGCAGGGCAAATGAAAGCGACATTGTAAGTAGTCTCTTAGATCGATTTAATTTTTCAAAGCATTATCGCTACTCCTTTTTTTTTTTTTTAACTCGTCGGTATTTATATTATATAGATTAAACAAGCAAGGCTTATGTACAAAAATGATCCAAAAAACAAGGGAGCGTTCAGGATGGAACATGTCTGGGAACTGATGAGACACATAGAAAAGTTCGAAACAGTGTCTCGTAGGCCTCGCCGTGAAGTTAGCCACTCACAATCTGATGAGATGCCAGACTCACCACTCTCACCTACTCCAGACGTACCTACATTTTCAATTAATCTAAGTGACGATAACGCGGCGGTGGTTCTTCTTCAGGTTCAGGGCGACCATTAGATATGAAAAAATCCAAACTGAAGAGAAAAATGAACGATGATGTCTCCACTGCACTAAATGAGATCAGAAGCGAAAATGAAAAACTTCATGATCTCATGATGCAGAATAATCTAAAAAGGGATTTAAGCGTTGAATTTCTGATTGAAAAACGTGAGGCAGAAAAACAAAAGGCTGGATGCGCATAAGCAATCAGCTGATACCAACACCTGGACAGAGGAAAACAAGATCCTAATGATGGATCTAGAAACCATCCCAGATTTCGCCAGCCGTGAGTTTTTTCGGAAAGAGCAAATAAAAATTATGCAAAAGCGAGAGATGCAGTCACAGCCAGCACCTACTGACAATATGTTCGATGCTTACGGTGTAAACTTTCGAGATATTGGGGGGTCCGGAAGCAATCTTGGTCCTTATTAAATTTGTATTAGTAGTATTTCGATAATTGTAGTATGTGTTAGGTGTGGTGTATTTTGAATTTTTAATTTAGTACTTCGATTATTAACATTTATATGTATGTTTATATTGTAATTTTTGTCAATATCTTAACATATTATTTTATAATAATTAACTATTTCATAATTTGCTAAAATAAACTTAAGTAAATTAGAGGATGCGGAAAATATAACTAACATTTAATTTTAGTCGGAATAAATTTTTAATTTTAATAAAACTAATTTGTATTAATTTTAAAATATAATGGTACACACATTAATTAACATAATACAACAAAATTAACACAAATGCATAATATTAGTTACAAAATCAGCACAAATACATAATTTAATTACACAAAAAAAAAAAAAAGGGGAGGGCAGCGTGAGTGAACAGTGTCGCGTTCGTTTGAACGCGACCTGTTCACATCACACTGGTCCAGCGCGAAGATGGGCGCAACACTGGGGATGAAAAGGAATGAACAGGGGCATCTCCACGCCCAGCAAGCGCTGGGCTGGAGATGCTCTAAGCATTCTCCCAGAACCTTTGATGAGTTCCTTGAGAGAGCTTATAAATACATCAACCTAGAAGAGGTCATGAGTGGTTGGATAAAGGACATCCTCGAACAAGGACCAAAAGTCGGGGAAGGACATAGGTCTGATAGTTACACGCCGCTGAAGGTTAGGCCGTCAGAGCTGTTAGAGATAGTTGCAGAGAATCCTAATTTTTGGTACCCCACATCTGTCTTTAAAGGACCAAAGAATCCCAAGTCAGATACATATTATCGGTGTCATAATGATTAGTCATGACACAAATAAGTGTCACCACCTGAAAGACATGATTGAACAACTCATCAAGGACGAACATCTTGTGGAAAATGTAAAGAATGAAATGGATAGGAATCATAAGCGAAGGGAACGAGAAGACAAGGGAAAGGAAGTAAGAAGAGCCATAGGGCAGAGAGGGGGCTGGGCTCAAGAAGACTTACATACAACTGATTGTAGGCGGGCCATAAGATGGTGACTCAAGCAAGGTTAGGAATGACCTCTATACGCTCTATTAAGGCATCTTTAGGGGAGAAGTGTAAGAGGTGAGCCCATTGAGAGAAGATGCACCACAACTTCTATTTGGGTCGACTTTGGAGTGGCGTATTACCCACATAATAATGTCTTGGTAATTATGGAGGATACCACAGTGGCTCAAATTTTCATCTGTACAAGGAGTTCTACGAATATCATTTTCTAGAGCTGATTTGTGAAAATGGACTTGCATGTAAAAATAATTCCAATAAATACGACTTTGTACGGATTCATAGGTGGGGATGTGCAGCCGCTTGCCCAAGTAACTTTGCAGGTGGAATTGGGGAAATTATCGCGATGGAAAGTGTATATGGTGAACTTTCTAGTAGTCGATGTTCCCGGTTCGTATAACATGATATTTGGAAGGCAAATGTTAGACCTCTTCAGGACTGTGGTTTCCACCTACCACATGAAATTGAAATGACCTGTGGGAGCATAAGCGAGGAGGTCGCAGGCGACCAACTCACTATAGGGAAGTGTTATGCAACACAATGAGGAAAACCAGCTACATGATCCATGGTGTTCCAGAGCGCAGATGCTATTCCTCAAAGAAGAAGATGAAGATGGCATAACTGGTTAAAACTGAATAGAGTTATGAATGTGTTCAGACGAGTTGCTCCTCATGGAGATTTTTCTCAACAAGTTGGTTTTATTACCAGGATTAGGACTCAGATGAGCCATGGTATTTCAAAAGCAATTGTGTGTTGCTTAAGGAAGAATGCGGACATTTTTGCCTTTAGTCCAAGGGATATGACGGGAATACATCTTGATGTTGCGGTGCATAACTTGAATGTGACCCAAAGATCAGTACTGTGAAGAAAAAATTAAGACAATTCGGCCCTAAGAAGGATATGGTCGTTCGAGAATAGGTAAACAAGTTGCTAGAAGCAGGAAACGTGGTAGAACTGCGCTAATGTGGTAATGATGATGAAGGGCTCTAGAAGATGAAGATGTGCATATACTTGAGGGATTTGAACAAAGCTTGCCCTAAGGATCACTACTCTTTATCACTAGCGAACGTGAAAATACTCGTTCTTTTCGAAATATCCACGTTCATATTCTTGTGTAAATTGCGAGTATCTATCATGTTTAAGTGTAAGTTCATATTTAAGTATATTTTCAGGTTGAATTTCCTTTTTGATATGATTTGATGTGCTTTTGAGTATTCTTGAGTCGTGTTTTCAAGGTTAGGCAAGAAGGTCAATTTCCCTCATTTTCTCGCTCTGGCCCATTAAATAAGGTTCAAACGGGCCTCACTCAGGCTTGAATTGGACCCTACTTGAAGTTCGTCAAGTCACAAAAAAAAAAATCGTGATGAAGTCTGACCGAGAAAACAGGAGGAAATGGTCCGAAATAACGACATGGAAGAAGACGGCGCACTACGGGAGCACACGGTACGCCTGACGCCCAAAACGGGGTGAAAATGGTCACTATGGGTCCGGTATCATTCCCCTTGGGTCTAGTACCGAGTTGGAGGTAGAGGTCAGTAGGTCAGTAGGTCCGGTATCCAATTTGATTTTTTCCCGTTCGAACATTGCATTTTCGTATTTTGTCCCTAAATTCCTCGTTTGAAGTTGGATTCCAGTTATTCAAGTTACCACATGTAGCCGAGACAAAGAGCTACAACTTTGTAGTTGCCGTTGAAAGTTGAATCCAGACGGAAGATTGTCCATAATTGAAGGACAAATCAAATGCACTCAAGGGTTCCGACTCAACATTTAAGAAGGCTAAACATACTTAAGTTGTATTTTGGCTTTTTTACCCTTACTAAGAGTGATTTCCTACATATTTTCAAAGGATGGGGAGTGGGAATAGGTCTCTCATATTAGAGTCTCCTCAACCCCAATTTCAATAACACTTTTCATTTGTAAAATTTCCGACCGCACTGTCGGGTGCAGTTAAATTAGTTCTATTTTATTACCTAACTTTCCTAATAGAAGATAGAGTAAGTCAGGGTTGATCCCACAGAGAACAGGGAAACTAATAAAATTATTGTATTTAACCACTTTTATATAAATAATTATAATAATATAAATATAAATATAATATGGGGGGAGTCGTTTGATGCAACTTAACTAAGCAATTAATAAATAAACTAACAAGCTAAGATAAATTAAAGTATGAATATGAGGTATTCCCGCCTTTAACCCCGTATCCCCCTAGTCTGAATATCCATGTAACTAATGCAATTGCTTGACCAATCAGTTCTGAAACCCCTACTCCAAGAATTAACAATTACGCTTAGCTAATCCTTGTTACCCCTTAATTATAATTAATTACAGGTTCACTTAGTAATTAATCCTATCCAATTAAATAGTCCTAGAATACGATCATTAGAACACCATTAATCAAATGCTTAAAGAACTAAGGCAACGGAGTAGGTACGGAGTTGTACTCGCAAGCTCCGCACAAGTGACCGCGACTTATGTTATCCTAGCGAATAATCACTATTTCCTACTTTTAGACACAAACGCATAACAATTACGGATTATGAACTTATGACCTAGCAACAGTTATATGTCTATTACCCAGGTGACCAATCCAAATAGCAAACATATAAAAGATATGAAGAAATCGAATAACATAAGTAATTTCTGAACACAATTGAATCAAACAATTACCATATTATTTACATGAAAATCATTCTAGGGTTCAACTTAGTCAAAGACGGAAACTAGAAAACTTAGCTGATCATATTGATGGCTAAGAACAAATTACAAATTAAAGACATAAACTAAGAAAACCCGAATCTTGAATCTTGAATCTTCATGTTCTTCAGAATTCCCAAGTTCGGGCTCTTCAAATCCAAGTAAAAGTTATATTTTCGGACTTGGGATCTTCCTTTTATAGTTGGAGATGAATAGGCTTGGATTGGGCTTGAAAAGACAATTTTCAAGCAAATCATATTCTGACTATACATCAGTCTCGGCCGAGATTGAACAGTCTCGGGAGAGAATCATGTATACAATTCTCGGCCAAGAATCATCCGTCTCGGCCGAGATTCTTCTCCAGCCAAAAGTTATGGTTTCTCTGATCTTCTATCTCGGCCGAGCCCTTACTGTCTCGGTCGAGCTCAATTTCCTGAAGTTTTGGCTCGATTTTTCTTGATTTTTTGCTTGTGAAACTTGTTTTCAACATCCATCTTTAGTCGAGTTCGACTTTTTGGTCTAAATTCACCAAAATAACTTCAAAACAAATCACAAACATCAAATCGTTCAATAATGCAAATAGAGCAATATACGTGCAATTACACATGCAAAAGCCACTAAATGAATACTTAAATCGACCTATTATGCGTGCATAAACACGTGTACCAATTTCCTAACTTTTATTTACTCTCTCTCTCTCTCTCTCTCTCTAGAATTCTCCTTATCTTTTCTTTCCAGTAAGAAACCTAGGGTTTTCCCATTGTTCTCTAGGAACTCACTTAGGGTCCTTTATTTTCTTGAAGAATGTTTAGGGTTGTTGCTAGGATTATTGATAGGAGTCAGCTACAAACAAGAATTGAAGATTATCATTGTTATATTAAATTCAAGACTAAACTTTCCTACTGTCTCTTCATTTATTTCTTCTTGCATTCATTATTGTTCTTTCTCCTCTTCATTTAATGCTTGGTTGTTTCATTTATTATGGTATTTGGATGATATTTATGGATTGTGAGTAGTTGACTTGTGGTTTCTAGGATTGGGAGTAGCCCAAGCCTAGGGTTTGGATTCTTGTTGATTACTTAGTTTATTTTTGGGAGATTTGTGATTGGAATCAATATTGTGGAACTTTACAGCTTATGTCATAGGTGTCACTAACCTAGGGTATATCGGTTCTCCTCGAGGGGCCATGAGGGACGACGGGAGAACCTAAATCATTAATATCAATCTCGATGGATGTCCTAAGGCCTCGTTCCTTTAGGGAATATTCATTTGCGTTGGAAATTTCAGGATTAATTGGATTGCACAATCAATTTGCTTACCTTGGCTTAGTAATTCCATTATCAGTCTTTAGTAATCGGGATTAGGGTGAAATATTGTGTAATTGATTGATTTGATAATCTCTCTTGTTTGCCCACTTGGATTTGCTATTTGGAACATGACCTACCACCACAACCCTTAGATTAATTAGTAATCACTTGATCTTAATCCTAGGTTTACCGTACCTCAAAAATCCATTTCTAGTTGAGAGTATCATTTGTATATTTAATTGCTTAATTTATGCTCATTTATTAATTAGCAAATCTCTACATTTCTAATTTGCGTAACTTAATTGAATCGATAGACCTTTAGTGTGCTCTTCGAGATATTCTCTCTGTGGATAGATAATTTACTATCACTATCTATCCCATACACTTGCGGGTGAACGAATGCCCTTTCATTATTTTAAACGGGTTTTCTAGACAAGTTCAACCACAAATAGATTAATTAGTGGACTCCACGTCAGGGTGTAAGCTCCTTTCAATGATGGATAGATACCAGGGATATCACCAGATGTAGCTCAATCCTGGCGACATCCCAAAGGTGTGATTTGTGGTCTTTTGTGGGACCTTTAGTTTCGTTGAAATGCCATTGAGTCAAGAATGCGGGAGCCACTTATAAGAGAATGGTCAACTTAATCTTTAAAGAATAGATGGGCCAAAAAGCATGAAGGTTGTGATCCACCTTGGGGATCTAGAGGAGGTCCTCGGGGTTATACGATGATGTGGAATGAAGCTCAACCCTACGAAGTGCCACATTTGGGATACACAGATGGTCACCAGGAACTAAATCAAGGTGAACACTTCCAGGGTTTCAGGGCAGCAAAAAAAATGCAAGCCCGAACATCAAAGAGATCCAGAGGCTGACCAGACGGATAACAACTCTGAGTAGGTTTATATCTTGAACGGTAGGATGAAACCTTCTCTTCTTCAGGATACGGAGGAAGAGACCAAATTTCGAATGGACAAGTGAATGTGAATAAGCTTTTCGAGAACTGAAAGATCATCTTATGGCCCCGTCTCTCCCTACCAAGCAAGTTTTGGGAGAGACTCGTTACTTGTATTTTTTTGTAGAAATGACGGCTCCAAGCTCGATGCTTCTCAGAGAGGTATCTAAGCTAGAGACGTTCGCCCTAGCGGTAATGGTTGTCGCAGATTGTCAGATGTCCCGATCTGTTGGGGAGGATGATCAAGTGGGCGATAGAGTTGGGAGAATATGATGTAGAATTTAAGCTCAGACTTGCCATCAAAGCACAAGCGCTAGCAGACTTCGTCCAAGAAACTACTAGGAGCATAGAGTTAGACTTATGGAAGGTGTGTGTGGATGGCTCCGTATCCTAGGTTAGATGTGGAGCATTGGTACGAATTTAGTTTTAACTACTTAAATGGTAACCGCAAGTTTACTGTGTCAAAATACTACTAAGTGAGTACAAGGTCAATCCCACGAGAAATCGACTCAATATCAGATTTGCAAATCGCAATAAATATTTTAGTGGCTAACTAGTCGGTCGAGTGGTTTAATTTTTTATATTTTTTTAACTATTTAAAATAAACGAGCAATTAAAGCTAATAAGATAGACTAGAGAACAAACTATAGGGATTAATCAATTAATAAATATAATCTAGCCTTAGATTTCAATAAAGGGTAATTGACAACTATTATTCCGATTAATACAACCTTTAAACTGAATGCTACGTATTAGGAAACAATCGCAATTACATGCAAGACCCCTTCTCGGAGTGAATTGCGTGTTGATTGTATAGGACTAATCACCGTCCCCGGCTGATTAATCAAATACAACTTCCGACCGAACCTGAGACCTAAGTTCCCATAATTAGCTCCAATCTCTCGGTTCTACTATCTAATCATGCCAATTAATGTGATCTTGGATTAAATATCCTCTCTCAGTTCTAACTTAATCCACAGTAAATTTCTAAACAAGTGATCAAATCATTTAACAAGCATAATAAACTATTAATCAACTAATAATGTAACACAGGATTGAATTAATCAACTAATAATCACTAATCACCCATAATCTACTTTCTAAACCTAGACTAAGGAAATTTTATCCAACCATGAGCACAATAAAATATAAACACAAATATATTGAAATAATCATGTCCATACAAATATTAAGTGATAATAGAAAGATAAAACATATATCAATGTTGAACTTGATCTTCAATCCTGCTCTCCAAATTTTCTCTCTCTAAAAACTATACAATATGATGAATAATCCTAAAATCTAAAAGGGGGAAGGTTTTTATACACATTAGGCTTTTCAAAAGTAATGGGCAAAAAAGGGCAAGCTTTAGAGCTAAAAGCCCATTTTCCACCAAGTTATTGTACGGTCCGTGCAAAACCCATAAGGATTGCAGTAACGGACCGTGCGCTTTGTAAAATATCGATTTTCTCTATTTTGGTGCACGGTCCGTGCAACCTTTCTTATTGTAGCATGGACAGATTGTGCACCCCTTTTTTAAGCACCACTCCATTTTTCGTGCACGGCAGTGCATTGCTGTACGACCTGACCATGCACGGCCCAAAAGTCCTTTTTCTTCCTTGTTTCTTCGACACATTTCTGTCCATTGTGCTTTTGGGCCTATTTTCCCTGCAAAACACTCATAAACTAATTTTTTCGATGACAGAAAGATAATACGAATAAATATGATAAACGGGAGCTTAGAATGTATAATTACACGATAAAAGCCCTATTTCTAAGCACGTTTTCCTAAGAAAATCCCGTTTGTCAACTTCCACTAACTAAATTCTTGCTCGTCCCCGAGCAATAAAAATAAAGCAATCAAGTATTTTCTTTCTTAATCGGAGAGAAAAAGTAGGCATCATCAGTTTTACTTGAAAGTGTACGTTTCAGACCAAAAACACATTCTATCTATGCAACATCACAAATTAAGGAACTTTTGAGCACAATATCCACACAGATAAGTGCATCACTCGAGCACTCAAGTGTAAAAACAAGGTTGTGTATCGCTCGAGTTGTATACATATGCATGTCTTACCGTATGCTTGGTTATTGTCTCATCTCTCCATCACATTTAATAAATACGAGCAACGAAACAGAAATGTCTTTTGTTTTGGTTGTAATGTAAGCTTTTTGGAGTAGGTGGGACATGTTTGGGTGTAGTGACTTAACTTAGATCAATTGAGTTGACTCAACTAATTTTCACATAAGTTTTACTCCCGCCCTCTTTTCACCACTTTATCACTTCTATGTTCCTTTCACCTTCTCCAAATCACCTCAACCACTATTTTACAAAAAATGTGAGTTAGCAAAGTTTGAATTATAACTCAATGAAGGTAAGCTCTATCATTGATTCTTTTGACCCCCTTTTTTATCCTAATCTATGAACATTCAATTTAAATAATATGTATATTTTTTTCTTTTTCTTCTTTTTCTTCGACCTAGTTTTTTTGTTCTTCTTGTTTTTTTAGAGGTAAAAAGGATCCCATCTAAGATTGTATTATTTTCTTTTCAATTCAACGTTCGATTTTCATCTCGTTTTCTCTTTCTCATTTTTTTACTCATCATCTCAATCTCATAAGTTTTGTAACCCCCACTCCTATCTACCTTCCAACCTCCTTCCTCAAACTCATTTTATCTAAGTGTGGAAAAAGGCTTAAACTACATATAGAGCTTATAATTTTTAGCTATCAAGAACAAAGCTACAAGCTCTAACTAGATATAATTCATATATAAAAGGGTAGGAAGATGATTTAAAGGCTCAAAATATGTTATAATCAAAGATCACCTAAAATCATTTTCAATTCTCATAAATATACCTCGTGATTTCAAGCAGACTCAAGGCAAGTTCTAGATATACTATGCATGTGACCAACATCACACAAATCAAGAAAAATATTTGAACTCCAAAAATAGGAGTTCCTCATTTTGGCTTAAAAGCTCACCGACTTTATATTATGACTAATCTCTTTGTTCCAAAACAAGTGTGCACATCAATTATATTTTTCAATCAAAACACAAATTTGTGTATCATCATTAACAACCCTTACAATTCCTTATCAACCTCATCTTCCCTCTTTTCAAGAAAGTTTTGAAAAAAAAAAATCCTCAAATTTACTGTAATCAAATATCACAAATCAACACAATAGCGATCATCTACCATCAACAAAATAGTAAAGCATGATCCAAAAAAACACAAAACATAATCCAATGGTCCAAAACAACCTAGTTAAGTAAAAAAGCGTTTCGAAAGTATGGCAAATGCAAGAGTGACACCCAATCATGTTCGTAATTGGACTTAAAAGTAGTCCAAAAGCTTAAAAATAGTTTAAAAACAAGAAATGTTGCGAACGACTTACAAACTCCCTCTAAGGGGAGGGTGGGGTAGCCTCGTAGTGGTCGGTACTGACATTGAGGTCATCGAGCTTCTTCATAAACTTTGCCATCCGTCTCTATTCTTTTGAACTTATTCTCTGGGACTCTAGAATTTTTGAAAACACAGCCATGGTGCTTGACTGAGCCTTCAGCATATCCTTCTGGGTGGTCATCAGGTGAGTTTGGTTGGCTATGATCTGTGATTGACTCTCCTTGAGTTCTGCTACAGTTACCTCCAAAGCTCGTATCAAATATGCAACTGTTGAAGTATCTCCGCGCTGTCGAGAGGCAAAAGCCTCCCCTCCCTATCCAGAAGGAACCTCGGGTGCAGTGCCCGCTTATATTCTGGCGACTTCTCGATCTTCTTCCATAGCCTCTGCCATATGAGCTTGTCTAGCTGGTGGAGTGACATTAGCTATCAAAGTCGTTGTTTCCTTATCGCGTCTTCATGTGCAGATGTGCTTAAAAGCCAGTTATCAGGGTTCATCATTGTGGTCAAGGTTGCGTTAGGTAAAGGGAATATGCTAGCCTTACGCTGCTGTAACAACCAAAATGACTCGACCCTTTACGCTTCAGGTAATGAGCTAAACGCAAGTCTTACATTGTGAGGAAGTGTTCAATATCATCAAGTGAGCTATATTTTGAAATAGGATGTGTCTAGAATGTGGAACCGGGATCATGAAGTGAAGAACCGGGTAGTTAGACCGGGTTTTAACGTGAAGAAGCAAGTCTGTACAGAAAAACCGGGTTCAGGGTTGTTGGAGGATAACCGTCAGTTGTGACGAGTTGGTTACAGTTTTGTGACGGAATAAACCGTCACATTTGTCCGGTAGCAGCAGTCGTCTTCAATCAGTTAGAACTTCTTGGTTGGTTACATTCGAGCTACAAGACCTATATCATTGGAAAGCTCTCTTCCTGAAGAACAACACTACGTCGAGCAATTTCCAGTTTTCATAGATTACAGAGAGAATTTGAGAGTGATAGTTTTCTGCCCTAATTTGTTCCAGAATTGGGCATATTCATTTCTGAGTGTGATTTCTGTAATTGACTGAATATCTTAGTGAATTGAGGTGTGCCTGGCCTCCGTGGATGTAGTTCATTTTGAACGAACCACGTAAATTGATTGTGTGATTCATTTTATTTTCAGTTCTGCGCAAAGTACTCTTCGGCCACAACTCTGGCCGAACTGTTGTGTATTTTTCAAACTGATTGTCTTCGAACTCATTCCAGATTCTTGGCGTTGTGTGTTTGGGAGTTGATTTGTCTAACATACATGATCAGTCGTGTGTCACCCTCACCCAGTTCATATTGAGAAAAGGTTAACTTTGAAATGTTGGACAAGGGTAATGATCAAACCTCCACTTCATACCTATCCTATTTCCATGGATAAAGAATAAATTCATCGGATGAGCCCGAGAATTCACCCTCATGGGTTACATCATACACCAAAGGATGTAAAGTTCGTCAGTTTGGATGCCTACAGTTTCACCTTGAGCGAATATGGTGTTAGCGATCACCTTAGATAAATACCAAAATGTGTAATTTCGGATCTTTGACTGTTTAGAGCGACTGACATTGAATGTCGGGTGAGAATCTGCGGCAAGAACTTAAATGCTAATTCTTGGCCAGAATTCCTACTCATTGTAATGTGTGGACTGTAGAAAGTCTCCATCGTTAGAGAAATGGAATACGTCGTTGAGCTCGCGACTATCATTTTTATGAAGCGATTGGTCGGAAGAAAATACATGATAGTGGGCTCTCCGCATGTAAATGTGACTATCAATGCTGTTAGAAACTCCAATGTGAGTGCCTTATAAGTCGGCCAGTTTCTATAGAGAAAGAATTCCCAATTAATCCGTCGAGTGGAGACGTAATGCCATAATGCTAGGGAGAGAGGGAACCTACAATCATTCAACAAGACTCTTCATTAAACCCTCTAAAACTAGTATTGAGGCATATGTTCAAAATTTAAACTCTTCAAGTCACACATTGCCTCATGACTAGTTTGACAACACAAATTACACAATGCAACATACACAATTCAACATATTCACATGCCTGTGCACAATTAAATGATCAAATTGTCTCCTGATGCAAACATATATACTTCCCCTCACCCTAGAATTAGAGTGTGTGTATGAAAGATTCAAAGTAATAATCCACTTTATAACACACATTCATTCTAGTTCAGGACAACTTCAAGCAATAATCCCACATAAGTCAAGAAATTGGAAATTTTACGTTCACACCCTCAAACTAGAATATAAGCAAGTATTTGAAATCCAGTATTCATCACAATAACATTACTCATATCTAGTTAGAGCCAACTACAATTATGGGAACATCAACAATAATTCTAGTTATGCCCAAGATTATAAAAAAGAATGCTTAAAAGCAAACCCCATTTCCAAATACTTAATGTGCCAAGATAAGCTTAATTCCAAACTTTTTTCACAAGCTAGAATGTACTTGTATAGTCAAATGAACTAGGCACATTACATTTTAGTTAGAGTCAAAAGCAATTAACAATCAAGCTTCCTTGAGCAAATTTAAGTGGGTGTGGGCAAGTATAATACACTTATAAATCCTAAAAAACTCAATTGGAACTTATGAATTTCACACCCACTTGCTATCTCATCCACAACTAGCATAAATTCACTCAATAATATAAATAAATTGAATGTATCATCGGAATAATAAATAAAAATAGGCACCAATTGGCCTTCAATCAACAAGATAAGCATAAAATACAATGGCACACAAGATGTTCGATGAAATGTTTCAAAGAAATTCTAACTCCAAATTGCACAACTTCGCCTCCTATGCAATCCTCATACTCAAGATTCAACAATAAATGACAATCAATTCATTCTATCCATACACAAAAAAAGAATTTCGAATTTTAAGAGCATATGTACATTCTAGCCCTAAGTTTATGAATAATCCTAAAAAAATCGAAATACATGAGATGCATACCTTGAGTGTTTATGGATCGGGATATGATATAATGCCTTGATTCCAACCTCCTAGTGCTTGTGAGTGTTTGGTGTGTGTTTTTTGTGTCTCAATTCTCGCTGAAATATTAAGAGGAGAAAATGGTTGTTGTTGCTCTCGCGTATTTGAAACTGGGCTGATTCCAGGTTGTACGCGGTCCGTGCAAAGCCTGTAAAGGTTGAATGGATGGACCGTGCACTTTGAAAATAGGCGAATTTCACTGTGTTGCTGCATGGTCCGTGCAAGACCTAGAAAGGCTGCACGGACCCATCGTGCACTTTAGAAAATCATTTTTTTCACTGCTTTGCAAAACGGACCATGCAAGACCCATAAGCGTTGCACGGTCACTCCGTTCAAAGCCCAAAACATGCAAAAAAAATTACCCTTTTGAGGTTCCTTTCACTCCTCTTGCATCCGAATCTTTTTTCCTACCATTTCTTGCATTCACCTGCCAAAATTTTCCTACCATTTACCCTTTTGAGGTTCCTTTCACTCCTCTTGCATCCTAATCTTTTTTCCTACCATTTCTTGCATTCACCTGCCAAAAGTTAACACCTAAGTTATAAAAACATGATATTTAAAACGTCTAGCTAACTAAAACATGAAATTAACGAAATTAACCGCCGGGTAAATGGCACTTCCCAAACACTAACTGATAAGGAGACATACCAAGGGGTGCTTTGTAAGCCATTCTGTAGGCCCATAATGCGTCGTAAAGTTTCTAGGCCCAATCCTTTCAATTCCCGCTTACTGAATTTTCAAGCACTTGTTTAATTTCTTAGTTAGCAAGTTCGGCTTGGACATTTGCTTGAGGGTGATAAGTTGTGGTCACCCTATGCTTTACACCGTACCTGGCCAACAATCCCTTTTGTTACAAAAGTGCGACCCACTATCACTAAGCAATGCTCTAGGGGCTCCATAACGAGTAATGATATTCTTCACAAGAAATTTTAGCACCACCTTAGAGTCATTAGTCGGGGTGGGGATAGCTTCTACCCACCTAGAAACGTAGTCTACCACTAGCAAAACGTATTGGTGGCCTTGAGATGATGCGAATGGTTCCATAAAGTTTATTCCCCAAACATCGAATAACTTAAGATCAATGGAATTGGTGAGTGGAGTTTCATATCTTTTGGAGATTCTATTGATTCGTTGGCATCGATCACATTGCTTGATGAACTGATAATAATCTTGGAAAATTGTTGGCCAATAGAAACTACTTTGAAGCATCTTCGCTGCTATCCTATTGACTGCAAAATCTCCCCCTCCCCCCCCCCCCCCCACCACCCACTTGGATAAGCATGACACTGCTTAATGGTTTCTTGGCCCTCTTCCTTGGATACACATCTTTGGATTATTGAGTCGACACAACAACGGAACAAGAATGGATCATCCCACATGTAGAATTAAGCTTCATTATAGAATTTCTTCTTCTGATGTAGTGCGAGATCGAGTGGTGTTGCTCCACAATTAAGTAATTTACCATATTCACATACCATGGAAGCCGAGCAATGTCCATCATGAGATATTCATCCGAAAATATCTCTTTGATGACCTCTTGTTGACCTTTGTATCCACCTCATTCTCGATTCATGACAGATGATCTGCCACGACATTCTCACATCCCTTTCATCCTTTATCTCCAAGTCAAACTTTTGTAGGAGTAAAATCCATCGAAAGAGCCTCGGTTTGGCATCCTTCTTGTCGAAGAGATATCGAATAGCTGCATGGTTCGTGTATACAATTGTTTTTGTGCCCACAAGATAGGACATCGAAACTTGTCAAATCCGTACTTTTGCCAACATCTATTTTTCAGTTGTTGTGTAGTTCGACTTGGCCGTGTCAAGACTATTGCTTGCGTAGTATATCACCTGAAAGATCTTGTCCATTTTATGTACTAAAACTGCTCCAACCGCTACATCGATAGCGTCACACATAAGCTCAAATGGCTGAATCCAATCAGATGACACCAAGTCTGGTGCCGACACAAGAGCTCTCTTCAATACCTCAAAAGCCAGCAAATATGCATCATCAAAGACATAAGCAGTATATTTTTCAAAGAGGCGAGACAAAGGTTTAGCAATCCTAGAAAAGTCCCGAATAGACCTTCTAAACTAATACATACTCTCCATGCAGTTACCAAGTTAGTTGCTATCTCTTATAAATCGCTCACTTTGATTAATGTTATTCCCCTCTTTTTTAGCACTACTTAGGTGAGAATCACTCGTTTGCAATCGGATATAGTATGGCATTATCTAGCCATTTAAGAACTTCTTTCCTCACCACCTCTTGCATGATCAGATTTAACTTACGCTGGTTTTGCACACTTGGCTTATAATCCTCTTCCATCAGAATTTTATGCATGCAAATAGTGGGGCTAATCCCCTTGAGATCCGAGATGGACCATCCAATAGCACTTTTATACTTTCTCAAAACTCCAAGCAATTTTTCACTTACATTCTCATTAAGATATGCAAAAATTATAATAGGAAACTTCTTACCTTTATCAAGGTATTCGTACCTCAAGTGGTCAAGAAGCGACTTCAATTCAACTTTAGGCCCTTCTTCCTCATTACCATTGGGCTCCATTGGCTAGGTTGAGTCCTCTACTTCTAATTTCAACCAAGCAATATCCTCTTTGTGCACCTCTGAAAGGAATTTAGGGCACCAACACTATCCACGATGTCAACACTGTCAGCACATGAAAATATGGAATCGTGTAAACTAGCTTCTAGAGGATCAGTTTCACTAGAGGACATAAAATTTCTTGTATCATTGGCATCTAGCAAGTCCAAAGCATTACACTCCTCAATAGCATTAACCTCATCCTTATTGTGGAATCTAATTGCCCCATAAATTGAAAATGTGACTTTCTCATTTGTCACATGTAGGGTGATTTCTCCTTTTTGGACATCAATGAGGGATCGACCCATTCCTAAAAACGGGCAGTCTAAAATTAAAGGAACTTCCTTGTCCTCGTTCATGTCCAAAACTACAAAGTCCACAACTACTTTGAGCAAAACATCCTCCATTATCCCTTTTGGATAGGTCAAAGACCTACCCGCCATTTATAAGTCGATAGTGGTAGGTTTTATGGTTCTAATCTTCAATTTATTAAAGATAGAAAATGGCATAAGGTTAATGTTTGCCCTGAGGTCACATTACGCCTTTTCAAATTTCTCATCGCCTATAATACATGAAATCATAAAGCTACCTGGGTTCTTCCATTATTAAGGGATTCTCCATTAGATTACAACACTACACTCCTTGGTCAAGTTGACCGGTTCATATACTTCCATCCTTCACTTTTTTTATATCACCTCCTTCAAGAATTTTGCATACTTAGGCATTTGCTACAAAGCATCAATAAAGGGAATATTAACATGCAATTTCTTGAAAATTTCCAAAAACTTGGCAAATTGATCATCCAACGTTTTCTTTTGGTAAGTTTGAGGAAATGGAAGAGGAGGGACATATTTAGGAAGAATAAAGTTAGGAGTAGAGTTTGGCTTCTCGGCACCTTTTTTACTTATTTCCCAAGACCCTTTGGCTCTACTTGTTCTTCTAGATGCTCTTTTTCAATCACTTTTTTTGATATCCACAAGCATCCTTAACTCTTCATACTCAGCCCCCACTCTTAATCAAATCGCTTGGCACTGCTCTTTGGGGTTGGAAATTGTCCCTTTTGGTGTTGGGGACTAATGGGTTGACCCAATTTACTCATTTGCAATTGTAAGCTCTTGATGTTGGCCCCATTTGTCACAACGCTTATGTTCACATCGACTTGAAACTTGGAGAAGGAATTGTCCATTTGTGAAATCCTCTCATCCGTCCTTGAGATAAAAAACATCGAAAGTTCCTTGAGGCTCGGCTCCTTGCCTTCGTTGATCATCCCATTTGTGATAGAAAATCTGAGTGGTGGTTGAATTGAATTATTAGATTAGCATAAGAAAGGTTTTGATGACCTTTTGTATCGGCCTGGTAGTGACCTGATTGGTGTTGATTATGATTGTAGTTTGAATACTTGTTTTGCCCTAAGTGCGGATTCAGATATAGGTGTGCTCTTTGGTTCCCATAGTTCCGTTGATGGAGGAAATTACAATCCATAGAATCCCCTTGAGAAATGATAGTCTTCACACCGTGCTCCGCCTGAACCGAAGTAGCTGCTTGTGACAATGTCTCTAACTGCTTTAATAAAACAGCCATTCATGTTGATAGAGAAGTGCTTGCCTCCTTTTCAATTACACTCGCAACTACCCTCGAGATTTTTCACTTGTTAGGCCACTGATATGAGTTTGAAGCCATATCCTCTATGATTGATATCGCATCCGGAGCGGTTCTAAAATATAGTGGCCCACCGGCTGCAGCATCCCGTATCACTCGAGTTGGACCAAATAAGCCATCATAAAAATAGCATACTTGTTCCCTTTCCTGAACTCCGTGTTAAGGATACTTGCGCAACAGCTCCTTAAATCGCTCTCATGCCTCCCATAGGGGTTTCGCATTCAACTGTCGGAACTGAGTAATCTCCCATTTCAACCTTATCGTCATACTCGCCGGGAAGTAATTTTGAAGAAAATGTTGCTGCAAATCATCCCAAGTACGGATATCCTCAGTTGCAAGTGAATTGTGCCATTGCTTTGATCTATCGCTCAAGGAGAATGAAAACAACTAGAGTTTAATTTGATCATGTGGCACATTGTTGATTTGAATTGTGCCACACACCTCCAAGAAATTAGACAAATGTAGATTAGGGTCCTCGGTTGTGTGCCCTCCGAACTGATTTTGTTGAATAATGGAAATTAGGGCCGACTTTAATTTGAAGTTGACAACATTAACTGATGCACATCCTACTCCACCGAAATTTTGATTCCCCACTGGTCTCAAGTCATCTTGGATCGTGGCTTGTGGTGGTGGATTGAGCACTTGCATGCTCTCTCCAATTCCTTAGAGCGTTCACTTCCTCTTGTTGCTTCCGCATCATTTCGATCATTTGATGATAGATGTTTGCTTGGTCTGGCAGCATTTGAGGAATGTTTCTCTCGACCTGATTTACAACTCTCTAATCATTCTCTCCATCGACCATATCTCTTTATCTATTTCATCTCCCTTGATTGTGTCTACAAGTTGCTTCAATTTCCGGGTCAAATGGTAGCAAATCTTACAACCCTTGTGACCTCAAATGCATCCACTCCTTGTAAAACAACCAGAAGAAACCACACTTAAGCTCAATTGATAATAAGTCAAAAAACAAAACAAAACAAAAATAAAATAGAAGTGTGCAGAGTATCACAAAATACTTATAACAACACATCCAGCTATCGTTACCGCTTCCCCGACATAGGCGCCAAAAAATTGACACAAACTTAGTTTTAACTACTAAAATGGAAATCGCAAGTGTACAGTGTCAAAATAGTACTAAGTGAGTATAAGGTCAATCCCACGAGGAATCGACTCGGTATCGTATAGACAAATCGCAATAAGCATTTTAGTGGCTAACTAGACGATTGAGTGGTTAGGTTTTTGACATTTTTAGAAATAAAATAAAATAAATGAGCAATTAAAGCTAATAAGATAGACTATAGAATAGATTATAGGGATTAAACAATTAATAAAGATAATATGTGCTTTGATTTCAATTAAGGGTAAACAACTATTATTCCGATCAATTCAGCCTTTAAACCGCATGCTACGTAATAGGAAACGATCGCAACTATATGTAACACCTCCTCGCGGAGAGAACTGTGTGTTAATTGTATAGGATTAATTGTCATCTCCGGCCGATTAATCAAATAAAACTCCCGACCAAGCCTAAGACCCAAGTTCCCACAATTAGATCAAACCTCTTGGTTCTATAGTCTAATCATGTCAATGAATGTGATCTCGGATTCTTCACTCTCAGTTCCAATTTAATCCACAATAAATTGCTAAACATGTGATCAAATCATTTAACAAGCATTATAAACAATTACTCAACTAATAACGTAACACGGGATTGAATTAATCGGCTAATAACAACTAATCACTCATAATCTACTTTTTAAACCTAGATTAAGGAAAGTATAGCCAACCATGATCACAATAAAATATAAACACAAATATATTGATATAAGCATGTTCATACAAATATTAAATGATAATGGAAAGATAAAACCTATTTCAATGTTGAACTTGATCTTCAAGTGAAATCCCCTTCTCTTGCTCTCCAATTTATCTCTCTCTAAAAACTATACAATAAGATGAATAATCTTAAAATCTGAAGGGGGAAGGTTTTTATACACATTTGAGGTTTTCTAAGAGTAATGGGCCAAAAAGGGCATGGTATTTTTTGCCGAGTTAATGCACAGTCCTTGCAAAACCCATAAGGGTTGCATGGACGGACCGTGCGCTTTGTAAAATACCAATTTTCTCTATCTTGTTGCACGGTCTATGCAACCTCCCTTATTGGCGCATGGACAGATAGTGCGCCCCTTTTTTTTAGCACCACTCCATCTTTTCTATGCACGGGTCGTGCACGACAGTGCATTGCTGCACGACCTGACCGTGCGCGACCTAAAATTCCTCTTTCATCCTTGTTTCTTCGGCTTCTTTTTGTCCATCATACTTTTAGGTCTATGTTCATTGCAAAACACTGAATACCAATTTTTCCGACGGAAAGATAATACGAATAAATGTGATAAACAGAAGCTTAGAATGTATAGTGGCACGTTAAAACCCTATTTCTAAGCATGTTTTCTTAAGAAAACCCCTTTTGTTAAGCATGGGTAGTAATCACTTGCTCACGGGGGAAGAACTCCAATCCGCGTTTAAATTTGAATTTTGGACCTTTAATAATGAGGCCGAGTACGAGGCTCTAATTCATGGGATGAAAATGACATCGGTGATTGGGACATAAAATATGAGAACCACTTTGATTCCCAGCTAGTAAGACAATAGGTCTTAGGGACTTATGAAAAGAAGAGTGAAAAGATGATTAGCTATGCAAAACTGGTCAGGGAACTGGAAAAGAAGTTTGCATAACTGACATTGGAACAAGTACCAAGAGTCGATAATACTAAGGTGGATTACTTGGCCAAGATGGCTAGTTCAACTGATAAGGAGGTGAAGGGCAAGATCACCCTGTAAATCATGGAGCGAGGAACCTTGGAAGTGGACGTGGGTTCTATTGAAGAACAGAACAAATGGAGAACGACTATCTTACATTTCCTTGGAACTGGTAAACTTGTCACGAAAATCAGTCTAATTTAACAGAATAGAATGGTTTTCCAAATCGTGAGTGTTCGATTTGTCACAGAGGTGGTATAAAGAGTTAGCATCTCCACATAAAGACTCTCCATGTATACTAGCTAAGCCATTCATTCTATATGATTTTAGCAATTTAATAAGTTGTTTGATTATAAACTACTAAGATCAAGAAATAAATAGAGGTAAATCAATCAATGAAGATAGTTCCTTGAAGGTTCCGTATTGCACAAGTCAAGTGGGGTTGATATATCGAAGATGGTTGAAGGATATTGTTTTGAGTTTATGGTGATTGGATTCTCAACTAAAAAAAAGTCCCAATTGGGTTTAAATCTAGGAAAAGAATTGAGGTGTTCATAACCTCCTAGAATTAGATAAATACACGAGATCATGTTAAGACTACCTCCACAAATTAAGAATTAAGAATCAATCCAGGGTCCGGGGGGTCTACGTTACATAAGCTAGAAGGTATTATACCGACTTCTCCCACATTAAAGATCAATGTGAGGGGGGTGTAATTACTACAAACTAGCACAAGAAAAATTTGCCCATCCCAACAAGAGTTCCTTAGACTCTACTCCCCCCCTACATCACTAAGGTCTCAATTAATATAATTTTCTAATGCTAATTCCCCACCCACATATTTTAAGGCGTATTTCTTAGCATCTATTCGCATTTTAGGATCCAAATTGAATAAGCCTTGAACGACAATTGGGATCGGAAACATAAGATTGAAGATGCATGATGGCCATGAAAGAATTTTATCAGATGTAAGGTGTATACCAAAGCTGAAGAGGAACTTAGTAAGCCTAGGAACTTTAGAAGCCAGAGGATGCAACTTCCAGTTCCAGGATGGATATCTACATTTCATAAAGAATAAAATAGTTTTCATGAAAGGCATAAGAAGATCCAGTATGTATTATCTAATTGCAGACACTCTTGTTGGGGAATCTGCAGTTGTAGATGAAGATGAATCAATAATTTGGCACAGAAGGCTTGGACATCTCAGTGAAATTGGTCTAAGTGCTTTGCAGAAACAACAACTAATCAAATATAGGTAGAAACTCATAATAGGGACCTGTGAAGAATACATTCTAGGAAAGAGCAAAAGAAACTCATTCCCAGTTGGTAAACATTACTCTAAATGGCCTTTGGAGTATGCACATTCTAATTTATAGTATCAGCAAGAGAAAACTCACTTGGAGGTGGTGGGTACTTTCGTAGCATCATTGATTATTTCTCAAGGAAATTATGGGTTTTATATTGAAGCAGAAATCAGAAGCATTCACTAAGTTTAAAGAATGGTGTAAGGAGGTGGAAACTAAGAAGGGTGTTTCTCCTAAGTGCTTGAGAACAGACAATGGTCTAGAATTCTTGTCTGAGGAGTTTCAAACATTTTGTAAAAAGAAAGGAATTAAAATGCATTAGTTCCAGTAACTCCACAACAAAATGGAGTTGTTGGGAGAATGAACATGACTATCCTTGAAAATATCAGATGTATGATGATAGAGTCTAGTATGGCCAATTGATTTTGGGGAGAAGTTGTTGCAACAACATCTTATCTAATTAACAAAAGTCCATCAGCAACTATTAACTTCACCACACTAGATGAAAGATGGTCTGGACACTCATCAGATTACACAAACCTGAAGGTTTTTTTGTTATCAAGCTTATGCACATATAAAGCAAGACAAACGAGAAGCTAGAGCTCTAAGGTGTGTTATGCTTGGGTATCAGAAGAGTGTAAAGGGTTATAGATTAAGGTGTTTTGAGACTGGATACAACAAAGTAATCATCAGTAACGATGTTAAGTTTTGTTAGGACAAGATGCCATTTCTGGATAAGGAAGCTAATAAGCAAAAGTTTGATGTTACTTCAGATGCACAAGGATCACAAGTTAAGGTGGAGTCACTGAATGATGGTACAGAAGTTCTAAGTGAGAATGAGGAATCTCAAGATGTTGACACCAGTGATGATGGTTATCAATTAGTCAGAGATTAGGATAAAAGAGTCATTAAGCCATCTACAAGATATGGAGAATATCTGGTGGCATATACCTTGAATGTTGCTGAAGAAATTGATTTATCAGAGCCAAAGGATTACTCATAAGCTATTAAGAGCAAAGAGAAGGATCAGTGGGTGTTAGCAATGAGAGAGGAGTTTGATTCTTTGGAAAATAATAACACTTGGGTGTTAGTGAGAAGACCATTAAAGCATAATTTGTTAGCTGTAAATGGATCTTTAAGAGAAAGATTGAGGTATCAAATTAATTAGAAAATGTGACATTTAAGGCAAGACTTGTTGCTAGGGGTTTTACACATAATGAGGGAATATATTACAATGAAGTATTTTACAAGTGGTTAAACATTCTTCAATAAGGATTATGTTGGCCCTAGCAACTCAATTAGACTTAGATCTGGAACAAATAGATGTGAAGACAACATTTCTTCATAGGGATCTAGTTGAAACAATCTACATGAATCAACCTAAGGGTCATATACTCCCTGGAGATGAGAATAAAGTGTGTTTTCTAAAGAAGTCATTTTATGGGTTGAAGCAGTCTTCGAAACAATGGTACAATACAAGTTAATTATGCCAATATATAGGTCAATTTAGGAATGTATTTTATAACATTTACATGCATATTTGGTCGAGAGTTGTGTATATCTGTCATACTTGGGCCATTTAATGTGTTTTGACTTGTTTTGAAGATTTTGGAGTATTTTCAGGGTTAAAAGTCGTATTTTACGACTATTGGACAAGGAACAGGTCAAAGAAGGGGGAAAATCGGTCTAAATTGGTCTGAATCGATCTGAATGAGTGAACCGGCGAAGAACCGTCACGACCGCGAGAGGTGAGAAAGCTCACAACCGCGACAAAAGATGGCCAAAAGTGAATTCTACATTGATCGTGCATCGCGACCGCGACAAACATGTATCACAACCGTGACAAAAGTAGTGTTTTTAAGGCTGTTTTGGGTTAAGGTGTTGGAATTATATCTATTATAATACTCTTGTAGAAAGTAATATAATTAATCCCTTTCCCTAGGACCCTTCTTGGTTGTCATAATTTGTATCTTTATTAATTAACCCTAGAGATGGATCTACAAATTTATGGGTTTATTACCAAAAGCAACCCGAGGTATACCCGTTTTTACCACTTGCAACCTATTTTAAAATTCATCGCCGATTGCAACCTGAATTACTCGCGTTTTACCGATTACAACCTATTTTATAAATTCCGGCCAAAATCAAGAGCGTGCTACACACGCGTAATTTTGAGCAAGTGGTAAAAACGGGTATACTTCAGGTTGCTTTTTGTAATAAACTCTTTTTTTTTTTTTTTTCCTTTTCTTCCCTCCATCATTTTCAACAGGAGAATTTGATGAAATGACCGAGTATAGATACAAATACATACAAATTAGAACAACTCCTACCTAGATCTTCGTCTGAAAAATAAATTGAAGAAAATTGAACTATCCTCAACAGGATAATTTGAAGAAATGAATGAGTATAGATACAAAAACATACAAATAAGAACAACTCCAAGCTAGATTTTCTACTGAGAAATAAACCGAAGAGAATTGAACTCTTATCCAACAGTAGCATATATAGAATCTTCCAGTAGCTTTATCAGTGATAACCACAACTTTCAAAATTTCACCGAACTGTTCAAAGTACTTCTTCTGGATAATGATCGGATTTTTGATGATTCAGAGTTAGTTTCTTCTGGATCTGTAAATCATAAATGTAGAAGAGGATTCGTGTTGAAGAAATATACGGAAATTAGTGGAGAGAGGAGACGAACTGGTGTTAGGATGAGGGAGAATTAGGTCAGAGAGAGAAGGGAGGATAGGGATGTACACGAACCAATTCGCTCGTAAACTATTCGGATCTCGGTTTGTGAAAAGCTCGATCGGGCTAGTCTAATGTGGCTTGTTAAAATAAACGAACCAAACTTAAGATTGATGATATTCGATTCGTTAGCTCGCGAGCAATTTTATTTGTTGGCTCGAGAGCTAGTTCGTAAATATTAAGCTAATGCTTATAATTAATTTCTAATTTTATAGTTATACTTATAATAAAATATATAATTATATAATTAAAACCATGCATTTGTAGATATGTAATTAATTAATCTTAGTAGGTATATTATAATTTTAAGAATTTATAGCTTATTTTTAATTATATAATGATTAGTAACATATTTGTAATTTATATTTATTGAATTCATTTGAGCTCGATTAGACTCACTAGAGGCTCGAGTAAGTTCACGAGCCGTCCATATATTTGACAAATTAAGCTCGAGTTTGACTCGATAATTAATGAACTAAACTCAAACTCTTAGATATTCGATTTAGCTCTGTTAAAAAGGAGGATGAGAGAGAAAATGATGGCGGGAAGAAAAGAAAAAATAAAAAAGAAAAATAATTTATTACCAAAAGCAACCCGAGGTATACCCGTTTTTACCACTTGCTCAAAATTACGCGCGTGTGGCACACGCTCTTAATTTTGGCCGGAATTTATAAAATAGGTTGTAATCGGTAAAACGAGAGTAAGTCAGGTTGCAATCGGCGACGACTTTTAAAATAGGTTGCAAGTGGTAAAAACGGGTATACATCAAGTTGTTTTTGGTAATAAACCCTAAATTTATATAAACCCTAACATGCGCCTATAACACACAAGAGTTAAGGATTCGACCTGATAGTTGTTTACACAAGAGGTCGATTTCTGATTGAATGATTTCTGACTCCCGTCTTAACCTTCTGGACTGTATCCCCTACTCAATCCTCAACGCTGGATGGACGACGAACCTTGAAGAATTCCAAGTGGGAAGGAACACCTTAAACCGCCGCCGCCTACTCTCTCTTTCTCTCTATTCAGTGATTTTTTGAATGTTAATTCTTATCTTTCACAGAATGAGAGACCATGTATTTATAATACATGGTTGAGTGTGGGTCAAGCCTGGTAGTTTAATTCCTTCTAGGATTAGGAATTTAATTCTCTATTCCTACTTGGACTAGGAGTCTATATGGACCAGTCCAGGGATCAAATACAAGAAATAAAGATGGGCCTAACTATGAATTAATTCTTCCTTGTTCAGCCAAGAACATAATTAATTCATAAATATTAATTCATTCCACTAGAGAATTAATACTGACTTACCCCTTTATTCCCGAGTTGAGTCGGGGCTTGAATTAGACTTAATTAATCCCCGTATTTAAGATATCGAATATCCATTAATTAATTAAAGTCTCTGACATCTTAAATCAATTAATTTCTTATTTATTCCTTAAGTAGTACCACTCAACCTTATTATTGTACCTGAACTTAATCAACCTGCAGGGTTTAGTACAATAAACCTTTTGAGCTCCTTAAGGAGATATCATCATCCTAAACGGATACGGTTACTTAAATACAAATTACCAATTATTATATGCAAGTTGCTGTCACCCAAAATACATAGTATAAAAGTTATATCTTAACTCTTGCCCATAGTAAATTAAAGTGACACACAAACAAGCATTCATAACTGAAATCTTATTTAGGCTTTAGATTATTATAAGTCACCGAGATCTCTAGTTCTTCATTAAGCTCAGGCAGAAGAACATATCTCACTGTGATTCTATCAATACGTAAATACGTACCAGTATAAGTAAATAGTCAAGATAAACTATTTCTACTTAATACTGCAGCCTAAACCAACAACTCGTCCTCAAGTTGTCTAAGCTGTGATTTAAATTTTATATCTCTTTAAGTTTAACCAATCATATGATCTTCTGTGATCTTCAACACACCTTAGGATCTACTTATTTGCAAGAGATATGGGGACACATACATAGTGAAAATGCAAATATCATCAGATAAGAGATAAACAGTGAATAACTGGAAACATTGTATATAAAAAGTTTTGCTTTCAGTATACAAATCCAACATAAGGTTGTCACGACCGCAAGGGGTATTGCACGCAGCAGCGGCAAAAGTCCAATTTTTTAAGAATGTCCTATTCCAAGTACGATTCGAAGCCTAAATCCCCAAGATTCGTCCCGAAGCTTATAAAAAGCCACTCAAGCTCGAGTTTTAGGGAGATTATCTCATACTTTTACATACTTTGGAGCAGAAGGCGTGAGAGCAAGGATTGACAAGCAAGACGAGACGAAGATCGAAGAGCTGACTACTCACGTTTAATTATTTCTTGTCTAGGTTTTAAATTCATTACAATGTTTTCTTCCAATTATTATTTTGATTAGGCATGAGTAGCTAAAATACTTGTGTCCTAGGGTTAGAGAGTAGGGTTTTACAGCGATGTTTGATTTTATCGTTTAAGTTGTAAACTCCAGTTCTTATTATCTATCTATAAGTTTGTTCTTATTTTATGATTGAGCATAATCTGATCAATTAGGCTTAGTCTAATCGTTTAACAATTCCGCTTTGAGAGAAGGGAGTTTTTAATAGACGTACGACGTATAGCATAGTTGTCTATGACTGCGTAGGCAAAGATTAAGGGGCTTTTAGGAGTTGTTGGGATTAATTGACTCGAGAGAGTAATTGTTCTAATCAATATACGATTTAGTCGTTTCGAGAGAAGGGTTAAGTTAATTAAGTGCCGCCTAATAGATATTAAAACTGGTTTAAAGGTTTGTAATTTAGAGATTAATCATTCATTAGCGTAATTCCTGAAATCAACGCCCTAGGATACATTTTCTTTGATTGGAAATAATTTTTTGTTAATTAATTAATCTAATAGTTTATATGCAATATAGTTTAGTATTGATCAATCTTTCATAATTTCCAGTGTCTAATTAGGATAATCCTAGATAATTAGGGTATCGAACTGCCTAAACTTATTCTTTGTGGATCGACATTGACTTCCAGTATATAGACCTACGCCCGTACACTTGCGCTAATTAAGGGTTAGGATTAGAGCCTATCATGGTACATTAAATTTGATGATCATGTGAAGCATATTGGTTTTGAGATATCAAGATATGACAGTTGTGTGTATGTCAAAAGGACTAGAAGTGGGGTTTTTATTTACTTAATACTGTATGTGGATGATATGCGCCTAGCTAGTAGTTGTTCAGATGAGATACAAGAAGTGAAAAAAGAACTCCAGACTGTGTTTGACATGAAAATTTTGAGAAATGTAAGGAAGTTACTGGGCATAGACATCATCAGGAATAGAAAAGATGGAGTTTTATGGTTGTTGCAGGAGGATTATGTATTGAAGGTGTTAAAGAAATTTAATATGCATGAATCTAGAAAGGTTACAGTTCCTCTGTCTCAACAAGCTTTCTGCAGACATTTGGAAGTCATCTCCTCAATCAGTGGTTGCCTTGTCTACAATAGAGGCAGAGTACATGGCACTTACAGAAGCTGTGAAGGAAGCTCTTTGGCTGAAAGGAATCTTGTCCTATTTTGGTTGAAACAAGTCTGTCAGAATATTTTGTGATTCCCAAAGTGCCATTCATTTATCCAAACATCAGGTCTTTCATGAAAGGTTAAAGCACATAGATGTAAAGCACCATTTTATGAGGGATATAGTTGAAAAGGGACCTGTAAAGATTGTTAAGGTTGGAACTGATGAGAATGCAACAGATATGTTGATAAAAATTTTGTCTGTTCAGAAATTCAGACATTCTTTGGAGTTGATCAATGTTGCTGCTTATAACAAGGATTCTAGTTGAAGTAAGGTTGGTTTGGGAGATTGAAGAAGCAAGTTTGAGTTAAAGGATTCATTGGCTTCTATCAAAGCAAAGGTGGAGAATTGTGAGAGCAGAAAAGGTTGACTTAGCTCTCAGCTTAATGCATGAAATTCAGGATTGCTGCACAATTAGTCAAGCACGTGACATTTAAGTAAAGGCACGTGAAGTTTGGTAATAACAGAAAACTAAATTGGAAGCTGCTAAAAGATGTTAAGAAGCTGTTTTCTGCTCTCATTATATTTCAGTTAGTTTTCTTGTTCAATTTTCTCTATTCTTGTGAGACTTTTGTATAGTTCAGTTCAGAGTGAATGTACGAGAGAACTAGATAGAGAATTGGTGAGGAATAGAACGAGAAAGCAAGGAGACTTAGAAGCTGCAAACTGCTTCTTGGATCAGTCAGGTACTTGTGTGCCTTTGTAACTCAAAACACATAGTATTGCTCTTTGGTTTCTTCTCCCCGTAGATGTAGGTCAATTGACCGAGCCACGAATATCTTGGGTCTGTTTTTCGATTACTTGGTTATTTGTTTGTTGTGTTGAATGATATTGATGATACAGGTTAGTTGTTGGGTGTTGAATTCTTGTTGGAATCACTTGCATTTAATAACATATCCAAATATAAGACTTCCAATGTACTCTTGATCACTCATTTTACTTCCAATTTCATAAATTAATATCTAATTTATCACTATCCTTCACCAATTATGTTTCAACAATTTTAATTCTCCCCAAACTTCGTGTCAGGCTTGCTTTTGATTACGTGCTTCGTATATTGGGGGATGGCCTAGTGGCGGCGGCCGATAGCAGCCACTGTTTGCAGCATTATATTCTCGTTCACGATTTTTTTAAAATCTTCACTTTGGTTACATTAAATTGGTTTCTTCAAATGTTAACAACTGGAATATTATAGACTTTAAAGAGGTTGGAAATTGTGCTCTTGCTGGAGCCTATAACTCCGACCAATCCAATTAAGCTGAATTGGATCTTTATCGTTTGAAAATGAAATTCCGATTAATTTTTTTGATAAATGGCGATAAAAATCAATTTTGTTTTGAAATTTCTCATCGTAAGATAATTTTGGATAGAATATACATCCTCAAATTAATATAAGGGGGGTAATTTAGATATTTTATATGGTTATTTTTTATAATTATAAAGTGTGGTGTAAAGCGTAATTTTTAAAAATCTTCGTTATTAAACTTCAAAAAAAGTTTTAAAAAATAAGAGTGCCATGCCTGAATATCGATTTCTGTAGACAATTTTCGAATCGTTTCCCATCCCGGTCTGCCGCCCGTGTTGCCGTGGCAGTCGCCGTGGCCGTCACCGTTCGGTACTGCATTCTCGCCTTGAAAAAGCTCATTTAAATGAAGAAAATGGTGAGAGTTCTTTATAGAATTTCAGATTCATTCATCAAATCGAATTCGAGGGTTTCAGTATACTCCACACAAACACAGCGCAGCTCATCCGGCCCTCTGTATCAGAGACTTCAGAGATACACCGAAGATAGGGTTTCTGTAGCTCCGGTCCTCGACCAATGGGTCGCTGAAGGTCGAGCAGTACATCCTCGAGAATTGAAAAGGTTTATTATCGACTTCAGAAGAAACCGCCGTTTCAAATCTGCGCTTGAGGTATGCATCTATATGTATTTACGGGGTCTCTATATATGTTCTGGTCTTGTAATTATTTAATTCCATATTCGAATAATTGGTTTGGTTTCAGTTTATGATCGAATTAAATCCTGCAGTGAACAGAATAGGACGCATTTTTAATTTCCGGGATAATAATTGTGCTACTTACGAGCATTTTTCAACTATTTTCGAGCATATAATTGTTCATTAATTTGAGTAGATCATTATATCCCATTCTATCCTTGTTATGGTGTACTCTAGACGCTCTTTCTTTTATCCAATTTAATACTGCAAGTGAGCAGATTAGTCTTTGTGATGTTGTGTGTTTTGATGTATGTTTAGATTTTCTAATGATTTTCTGGTATGATATGTTACTCATGAAGATTGTTTGGATTGATTTTGTGAACACTGGAGTTAGTTGAATATATGACTGCAATCCATCTTGTTAAAGTTTGCGTATATAAATTTGCATTACATGTTAAATACTTTAACATTTTTTAAATTCCAATCATCTATGGCAGATTGCGGATTGGATGAGTCATAACATGAAACATTTTGCAATTACCACGGGGCATATCGCAGTTCAGCTTGACTTAATATCAAAGGTTCATGGCTTGGAGAAAGCAGAGAACTATTTCAATAGCCTTGATTATAGTTTAATAGATTGGCGAGTTTATGGAGCTCTTCTGAACTGCTATGCTGAAGCAAAATCCTTGGAGAAAGCAGAGGCTACCATGAAAAAGATTAGGAAGATGAACGATGGCACTACTTTGGTTTACAATACAATGCTGAGTCTTTACTCTCAGATGGGCATGTATCAAAAGCTAGACTCCTTGGTGCAAGAGATGGAAGATAAGGGCATCAATTTCAGTAAAGTCACGTACAACATTAGATTAAATGCATATGCAGAAACTGATCTGGAGGCGATGGAGAGGCTTTTGATGAGGATGGAAATGGATCCTATGGTCACAATTGACTACTGTACTTACACTACAACAGCCAAAGGATATATCAGAGCCGGAGCCTTTGAGAAAGCTTTAGTGTCATTGAAGAAAGTTGAGCATCTGATCAAAGGTCAGAAAGGAAAGTACATATATGGGATTTTGATATCTCTTTATGCTGCCATGAAGAAAAGAGAAGATGTATTTCGCTTATGGAACTTGCTCTCAAAAGATGGAAATGTATATTATCATTGCTATTCTTATATGATAAGTTCATTGGAGAAGTTGGATGATCTTGATAGTGCCCAGAAAATCCTGGAAGAATGGGAAGAGAAGAACAGAAACTTCGACATTCGAATTCCAAATCTGGTCATATCTGCTTATTGCAAGAGAGGTCGTGTGGGAGAGGCTGAGATTATTTTGGAGAGACTGATAGAAGCAAGAAAGGAGCTGAGTGCAAAGACATGGAGTCATATGGCAGTTGGATACTGCAAAAATGGCCGGATGGATAAAGCAGTAGAGATGACAAAGAAGGCGTTTACAGCCACTTTTCCAGGTTGGAAGCCCGACTTGACCACAGTGGCTGCCTGTATGGAGTATTTGAAAGAGAGAGGAGACAATGATGCAATACAAGAATTGTTAATGCTGCTTGAGAAGTGTGGCAGTTTTTCAGCAGATTTCAAGGAGAGAATGGGAAGATACTTGAGCAACACAGAGTTGAGGCCTGAAACTCTCAAAAAGTAAGGAGGTAGTTTTTGTTACATAACAGTGATATTCTGTGACAAGTCCAAGATTTCATTTAATAAATTTTAATGTTACTTTTTATGGATTTGGTTACCTATTCCCGGAAACTCTGTTATGCAAGGTTCACACATAATAAATTACCCCTATTAACTGTTCATTGGAGACAATCTAGGTTGATCCTAATAAATAATACGAGATGTAGGTATAGCGGCTCAGAGTAATGTTCTTGTAACTAAGAACTGTTGATTTCAGCTGATTTGATAATTGAAAATTATAGAGGAAATGTGAAATTGAATATAGTAGTATAACCTATATTCTAATTTTCAAACAATAAATTGAATTTTTTTGTCACCTATTTCTTGTTTATTTACCTTGTAAAATGCTAGGGAATTTCTTGCTCAGTGAGTGCTGAAACCTTAGAGAAGGTCATGATAATGGACCTCTCTTCACGTGCACGTTGAGCAGCTTCTGTCTATTGTCGTGCAACTTGTATGCGTGATGGTACGTATGCATATGCATCCAATTTGTTCATCGTATACTATTATGGAGTCTTAGTTTTAAATTTTTTATATTTTTAGGTGCAGTTGCTTGTACTTATTTATAAGGACTTGGATGAAGTATTTATCACGGAACCTTCCCATATGGAAATCTCCAACCACTCTTTGTGATATTGTACAATTGATTTGTATGTTTAATAATTGATTTGTATCTTTTGTAATTTAGGCAATATAGATCAATAATTGATCTTATCTGTTGTATATGCCCATGTATATATATTTAGCCATATTGGCTCAGTAATGATGAATGAGAAATTCCACAATCCTAAATCTTATATGGTATTAGTAGTCTAGCAAGACTCTCACGAGCTCTCGATCCCGCCGCTCTCTTCTGCAAGCTTTGCTTCAATCAAACCTTGTCATGGCTGAAAAAACCCACGACTCCACCTCTACTTAAACTCACGATTCCACCACCATTACTGAAACTCAACATCCACCCCCATCGTTGGTTCACATCACTGCCAGCCAACACATCCCGATACAACTTACGGCGACAAATTTTTCCTCCTATCGTGACTACCTTCTCGCACTCCTTGATGGGCTTGATCTCACCCCAACATCCTGTCGCCGGTTCACCCACTTACCTGACGTGATTTCGCCAAGATCAACTGTTTCTTGCGGCCATTTTCGGCTTTATGTCGAAGGAGATTTTACCCTTGGTCTCTCAATCTAAAACTGTTGCAAAGGCTTGGGATACCCTAACTCGCACTTTCGCCAGCAAGTCGCGATCTCGAGCGATAGAACTGAAAGAATCACTTCCCACCATCAAACTCGGCTCCATGTTTGCACGTGAGTATTTTCAACAAATTAAGGTTGTCATTGACGAAATTGTTGTCATTGATACTCCCCCCCCCCCCCTTGTTCGACGATGATATCACCATTCATTAACTGAATGGTCTTGGCCCTGCATATCGCAAACTCGCCTCCTTTATTAATGCGCGCGATACATCAATTTCATTAGCTGAACTTCACAACAAAGTTATCTCCCATGAACGTTATTTGAAGCGCCTTGAAAGTCAGCAAGCCAATCTGCTTGCCACTGCTAATGCTGCCTCCCCTACTAATGCAAGTCAGACTCGCCCTCCGAACACCCACCGCCAATCCAACACTCGTGGCCGACATTCTGGTGGTGGCTGTAATTCGGGTAATGGGCGTGGTTGTGGCAACTCCAATCAATCATGGTCAGCCTCCAACTCCAACCTGCAACAGCACCAACGTAACCTCAGCTCTGGTCGTCCGCCTATTGTCTGTCAACTTTGTGGCCATCCGGGGCATATTACCCCGTACTATGGGAAATTCAACCTCAAACCTGTTGCACATATGGCGCTCTCCCCCACACCGTCTTTGTCGAGTACTTTATGGCTTGTCGACTCCGGTGCCTCTCACAACCTTGCTGCTGATCTCCATAACCTATCCATCCACTCGGAATATGATGGAACAGAGGAAGTGCAACAAACTGATGGTTCGGGACTTCCCATTCAGAATACTGGTATTTCTGTCTTATTTCCCTCCCGAGACTTTACTCTTTCACAAGTTTTACATGTTCCTGCTGCCAAACAAAATTTGCTTTCTATTCATCACTTCACCAAAGATAATAATGTTTCTTTGGAGTTTTATCCCTCTCATTTTATTGTAAAGGATCAGGTTAAGGGGGCGCAACTAGCTCAAGGGCAATGCCGTAATGGTGTCTACCACATCCGACTGCCGTCATTTTATTTAAAGTCTGCTGCAAATTTTGCCAGTCTTGGGGTTCGAACAACTCCTTTCGTGTGGCATGCACGACTGGGCCATCCATCACTGAAGACTAGTCAATCTATTATCTCCAATTTTAATTTACCTATTTCTAGTAAAAGACATTTGGAGCACGTTTGTGACTCATGTTTGGTTTGTAAGACTCATCTTCTTCCGTTTTACGAGACTTCCCTTATTTCTATTCATCCACTGCACTATGTTTATACTAATGTGTAGGGCCCCGTCGATGCATCTCTCGAAGGGTTTTGATATTATATCCTGTTTGTGGATCATTATACGAAAAATTGTTGGTTGTTTCCTATTACTGTCAAGTCCCAAGTTGCGTCAGTTTTTCATCAATTTCGTCTTCTGGCTGAAAAACAGTTTGATAATAAAATTAAAATCTTTACAGTGACAATGACGGCGAATTTGTGGCTTTGCGAGCTTACTTTACACACAATGACATAAGCTGGCTCACTACAGCCCCCTCACACGCCACAACAAAACGACACCACTGAACGTCGCCACCGTCACATACTCGAAACTGTGTGTTCTTTCTACATCATGCGGGTCTCCCGACAACCTTTTGGGCTCATGCTTTCCAAGTTGCAATTTATTTGATTAATCGCCTGCCATCTACACCGTTAGAGGTCGCAGTCCCTTTGAAGCTCTTTTCCAACGAAAGCCCAGTTACATGAAGTTACGAGTCTTTTGTTAACTATGTTTTCCATGGCTCAAACCATACACATCTGGCAAACTGGATTATGCATCACGACTGTGTTTATTTCTTGGCTACTCCACAAGCCAAAGTGCGTATAAATGCCTTGATCTTGAGACAAATCGCCTCTACATCTCTCGGCATGTCAAATTTTGTGAGACCCAATTTCCTTACAAAAATCAATCCAGCAACGCTTCTGATCCGCCCCATCTCCCAAGCCCATTATTTCTTGCACCTGTTCTCGACCAAGGGCCTACTAGACCGGCCCAACATCATAGGGCACCCCCAACCGTCTCTCTCTAGGTCCCGTACATGGCCGCTTCTCCGCTCCAACATCAACTACAAGCGCAACTTCCCACGAGCCCAACTCCCTCACCTCCCGGCCACCCTCACCTGTCTTACCCAGCTTGGAGTCTTCCAGTCCAACTCCACCACCCTCTCCGTATCCTCCTGGTCGCACTTATCACATGACCACTCGGAGCCAACTTGGAATTTTTAAGCCAAAGATTTATACTACCACCACTAAATACCCTCTCCCTTCTGAAACCGAACCTACATGCGTCTCCAAGCCAATGTCCGACCCACGCTGGCGCTCTGCCATGTCTGACGAATTCACGCCCCTTCTTTAACATGGTACTTAGGATCTCGTACCACCACCACCTAACGTAAATATCATTGGCTCGGATCAAATGGAAACCAGATGGCTCCATCTACATATACAAAGCTCGACTAGTAGCTAAGGGATTACATTGACTATAATGAAACTTTCAACCCCATAGTCAAACCAGTGGCTATCCGAGTTGTCCTCTATGTTGTCTTAATGCATCATTGGCCTCTTCGGCAACTCGATATTAGTAATGCCTTCCTACATGGCTCGCTACAAAAATCGGTTTATATGTCTCATCCACCGAATTTCAAGATCCAAACCATCCCTCTCATGTTTGTCGCCTTCGTAAATCACTATATGGACTTCATCAGGCTCCCTGTACGTGGTATCATGCGCTAAGCTCTGCCTTACTCACGTATGGGTTCACTCAGTCCCTTGCTGACACGTCTCTATTTACTCTTCACCAAGGTTCGCTTCATATGTTTGTTTTAGTCTATGTGGATGATCTTATCATTACCGGCTCTGACATCTTGAATGTCTCCGTTGTTATATCTCACTTGAAATCACAATTTGTTGTTAAAGACTTGGGGACTCTATCATATTTTCTTGGTGTTGGTGTTGAGGTTTCCATGTGCAAGGAGGGTTTTTTTCTATCTCAACACAAATACACCGTCAACCTATTATGTCAGCATCACATGGAGAGTGCCAAACCTTTGTACACACCAATGAGTGCCAAGTCGACTGGTAATTCTGTTGTTTCTGTTGATCCAACAGAATATCGCTGAGCAATTGGTAGCCTACAATATCTTACTCTTAAATGCCCTGGCATCTCTTTTATTGTCAGTCGACTTGCACAACACATGGCGGCTCCAACCGGCTCAGATTGGGCGGCTGTCAAGCGCATCTTTCGATATTTAAAAGGCATGCTACACCATGGTCTTCTTTTGCGCAAGCCTACTGATATGTCTATCACTGCCTTCTCAGATTCTGATTTTGGGGGCAATTTTTCCGATGGTAAGTCCACCTCGGCTTACGATATCTTTCAGGGCCCAAATCCTGTATCTTGGCGGTCTCGCAAACAAAATGGAGTCCTCGGTCATCAACTGAAGTTGAATACCGGGCCTTAGCTTCCACTGCTTCCAAAGTATGCTAGATTTCCCACCTGTTCTCTCTCGACTTACGGCTAAGCTACTCTGTGACAACATCAATGCTACTCGTCTTCCGTTATACCCTGTTCTCCACCCACGAATGAAACACATCACATTGATATCCACTTTATTTGGGATCTTACGGAAAATGGAGTTCTTAAAGTATCTCATGTTAGTACTCTAGATCAACTCGCCGATATTCTCACCAAATTCCTACCTCGCTCGCGATTCGAACTTTTACGCTCCAAAATCTCTATTGCCGATGGAACGTCGATTTTGCGGTGGCGTATTACGGAACCTTTCCATATGGAAATCTCTAATCACTCTTTGTGATATTGTACAATTGATTTGTATGTCTAATAATTGATTTACATCTTTAGTAATTTAGGCAATATAGATCAAGAATTGATCTTATCTGTTGTATATGCCCATGTATATATATTCAGCCATATTGGTTCAGTAATGATGAATGAGAAATTCCACAATCCTAAATCTTAGGGTATTCTCACTACATTCTTATATCAGAGAATTTGACTTTGCAGATTATGTGCAGCAGAAGATAGATCTATAGTTCTATTTTCTGGATTTTTAATGTTGAAAGCAATTAGATTGAGGTGTAATTGTTTGAATTCATGAAATTCCTTATGTTAGGTTTTCTTTTACTAATTTATAGTATTATATATTTATATTTATTGGTTTGAAGAAAATGTCTCTGCGCAGTGATAGTTTAGTGAGTTTTTGCAACTGTTTGTACTTTTTTTTTTTTTAAAAAAAAAGTGATTAATTCAGAAATTGTTCAATAATTACTTTAAAGAAAAAGTGGATAGTGTTTGAAACAAGCTTACTTTGACACAAAGAAGTAGAAATAAACCTAAAAATCGGTTTGAAGTAAAGGGAACCTACTTTTGTCTTCAAAGTGATTTTTTAAGCCAAAAGCAGTTTATGTAAATGCCCCAAATAAATTCTTTAAAGCAAGTACAAACATTGCCTTAGACGATATGATTATTTGTAAAATGCATCGAACCTTGAGTTGTACCCAATTGATTACTTCATAAAAAAGGGGGGGGGGGGGGGGGGGGAGGAGGAGGTTCTTAGTTGAGTAATTTATATATATATATATATATATTAAAAAAAAAAAGTAGAGTCGACACTTTCCACTGCCGTAATATCAGCATTTTAAAAATCTAAGAATCTGTCGCGTGTCCTCATAGTCCCTGCCATGATGTCATCGGTGTTAAACTATTAATTAAAAGATCATCCGTTAACGCCTCTCTCCAAAATGCGTCCGTTCAAAATAATTAATTTATTGAGTTTAAGATATTAAAGGAAAGCTATCCTCACACGTTTTTTAACGATTAATTAATGGGTTTAAAATATTAACCAATTCCTTCAAATTCCCACTTTCATTCTATCTTCTCAAATTCCACACAATATATGCAGTAAAGCTTCTCCAGCTAGCCAAATTCCTTAGCCTAGGAAAGTTGCTCTGTTAATAAGATAAAAGCTGATAATTTTTTCCATTTTTCTGTTTGTTCTTTCGGGCCTTATTGCTTTTTCTAAATCTCAGATTGTCTTATGTAGTCAGCATTTGAGAAATTAATGGATTTTCAGGTGATACTAATTATGGGAAGCTATCAATAAGATGTTCGATTTATGACATATTGATGATCGTGATCTACGTTAGTTTCTTTGTAACTTTGATGTGGTTAGAACTTGAGGAATTACCGACTATTTGACCGTAATTTTGAGCACTGACTATTTTGTAATTTTGTTGTGGTTAGTTTTTTGTAATTTTGTAATTTTTATGAAATTCCAAACTATTTTGTTGTGTTATGATCTTTCTATCTTCCCACTCTTGCAGTCATGCTCACCGTGATAGCACTAAAACAAGCTTGGCCTTTTTTCCACTATGTAACCTACTTACCCAGTTATGTCAGTAAATCATTCGGATTGAATTCCCTGTAATTAAAATAAATTGAGGTTATTAATTATGTTGTTATGTCTTAATTTAATCAAAGTTAATTATTTGACTAAATTAAACAACATAGAACAATGAGTGGAATTATTATTTTAATAGAACAATATAGAACTTTGATGGTGTGGGTGAGAATTTAGAGATGTCAATAAGGGCCGGGCCTGCCCTACCCGGCCCAAGTCCTCAAAAGCTCGGGCCCTAAAGGGCCAGGGCTAAAAGCCCTCATGCTATATAGGCTTTGAAAATCTAGGGCCGGGCCAGAGCCAGGCCCTTTAAGTTCATGTATTTTAATTTCTTTGTTATCATTCTAAAATTTCATAATTAATATGTTTAAATTTCATCGGTAAAATGGTTATTAATTTTTTTAAAACTACAAGTATTTCATTCTCTTCTAATGTATATATTGGGGTTTCTAAATATATCGTCTTGTATAAGATACGACATGATATATTTAAGAATCCCAACATACATATGCAAATGCTAGCGGAAATACTAGAGAAGTGAATGCAAATATTATAGAAGAAAATGTGAACTGAAGTATTGGAGCCGGAAGAGTGAAGGAAACGAGAAAACTCATTAATTGCATGAAACTCTAAATTTATTTATGAGATATTATATATAATATATATCTATATATCATATATATTTAATATAAAATATATAAACAAGGGGCAATCAGGGCGGCTCTACCCTAACCCGGCCCAAGCCCTAATAGGCCCGAGGGCCGAAAAGGGACGGGCTAAAAGCCCTTAAGTTATATGAGCCTGTAAATTAAGGCTCAGCCCTAGTATTTTTAGGGTCGGGCCGGGCCTGTTTTAACATCTCTAGGTAAGATATATTAGCGTTTCCATTATTTTATAAATTTATGTAAATACCTTATGCAATCTCGGAAGGTGGAGGTTTGGAGTTTTCAACACCAATTGCGAAAAATATGAGCCGAGTCATTAGTGATATTTTTTAGTAATTTTGGAAAACCCGACAAGAGCACATAATGGAGAAGGACATGTTAGCTTTCTAATGGGAGATCCATTTATTTTAGAAGAGGGGTATGATAATTTTACTTCCTCCAGTTATTTGTTAAGAAAATAGATTTGCAATGCAAAATTTAAGCGTTGGTGTTCGCATTGCTGATACCCTTATAATTATTTATTTATTTATTAGATGTTACATATGGAGAATTATACCAGGTGCTTTACACCGTACACCAATTGCGAAAAATATGAGCCGAGTCATTAGTGATATTTTTTAGTAATTTTTGAAAATCCGACAAGAGCACATAATGGAGAAGGACATGGTAGCTTTCTAATGGGAGATCCATTTATTTTAGAAGAGGGTTATGGTAATTTTACTTCCTCCAGTTATTTGTTAAGAAAATATATTTGCAATGCAAATTTTACGTGTTGGTGTTCGCCTTGCTAATACCCTTATAATTATTTATTTATTTATTAGATGTTACATATGAAGAATTATACCAAGTGTTTTACATTGTACACTGATGTGTGTCTTAGAATAGTGGATCAATCACCTGATGTCACTGTATTTTGAGGAATATATACTTTGGGCTTTGCAAAAAGTATTGTAGAAGGCAAAAGTAACGGAGTTATAAAACCAATATAAACTACTTAATGTAAGTATTCTGGGACTATCTTCAAGTGGGTACTTTATTCAACCATATTTTTCAAAGATCAACTGCAGGTCTGATAAAATTGACAAGAATGAAGGATCTGCTTTTCAAGTTCTCCATATATGGGGAAGTTCTACACATCAATGTTGGAGTAAATGCAACCACAAGAAGTGAGAAAGAGATCATGAGACCGAAATCATCAATGACTTGCACAATAATATACAGATCTAGACAAGAAAAGTTTGGTGATAATATATAGAAACTCAAGAGATATCAAAAGCTAAGCTAGTGCCAAATAAGCAGTGACAACTAATTATAAAAGAATAATTGCATGTAGCTGATTATGTATAAGCTATTATAATAATTGCTTGATTAACAGAATTTTCTAAAAAAATGCATCACAATAGTTTACCAACCAAGACCAAATATACAACTTTGAGAATTTATATCTATATATTAAAAAGTAGACTTAAACATTTCCAAGTTCGTGTCACGTCAGCACTTTGATAACCTACAAACTCAATCATCAAAACTTAATATTTTGAGTGATCTATGTAGTAGTTGCAATTTATGAGCCTGTGCATTGCACGGGTCCTCATCTAGTATATCCAATTGTAATAGATTCCTTCAGGTATTAATGATCAATGTGACGTGACTAGGGATATGAATGAGTCACAGAGGTGAACTAAAATGACATTTTACATTAGTGAAAAATAGTGGAAATAACATTTTTCATAACTTTGAAGTGTAATTATAAATCTTTTGTACAATTAGTATAATTTTAGTATTTTTTATTATTTTATAGGATAACTTACAAACCATTTTTACCAATTTATCCTCCTACTAATTATCTTATTACATCTCTTATACTTATAAAATAGAAGCAATATATTTTGTTATTACCACCCACACAACCCCGCATGCTCTCATCACCCTAACCGCTCCCACCCTCACCCCCCCTAGCCCACCCAACTCCAAGCCAAGTTTTTCCACTCTCACCCCCAGCCACCCAGCTCTCCTCCACCCCCTCTCTGCGGTCCCCACCTAAGCCAAAAAAATTAGTGTTTATTTATGCTCCCATCTCCGGCTCCCCAGTTACCTCCCACGACCCCTTACCCCTAACCCAATCCTCAAGTCATTTTTTTTTCTTTTTTCTTAGTGCTTCCACCACCAACCCGCCCCCAACCCCCCACCCACCTCAAACCAAAAAAAAAAAAAAAGTTTTTTGTTTCAATACTTCCACCACCGACTTCCCAACCCCCAACCTAAAGCCGAAAAATAAAATTTCAATTTTTTTTTTAATTCTTGGCACTAACTCCCCACCCTCGGACCCCCTTAACCCCAAAGCCCCCCAAAAAAATCTAAAATCTCAATGCACGACATACACTTGCCACAAATTGTGGCATATTTGTCACGATTGACACAAATCTATATACTTTTAGTCTTTCTTAGTGCCTCGAATTGTGCCACGGATCATGATAAATTTGTCACGATATGCACTTGTCATGTCTATATAATTTTAGCCTCTCATACTGTCGTGACACTATTACCACGAACCGTGACACGTTTGTCACGATGCACACTTGCCACGAATTGTAGTAGTAGTGTCACGACAGTGAAAAATGCTAAAATTATACAGATTCGTAGCGTATGTATCTTGTCAAATGTATGTGGTAGGTGTCTATTGTGGCACTGTTCGTGGCAATATTGACACGACAGTAAGAAAGACTAAAATTATACAGAGTCCTGGCAAATGCATATATTATCAAATGTAAGTGATAGGTGTGTATCATGACAATATTCTTCAAGCAACTTCAAGCGTTCTTCGGCGTTCTTCAAGAAGTTCATCAAGAAACGACCTTCGATTCGTGATTAAGGTGTTGAGCCCCTCCAATTAGAGGTGGCAATTCGGGCGGCCCGATCGGGCCGGGACGGGCCTTGTCGGGCCAAGGGAAAGTTCGGGTCGGGTTGGGCTGGGCCCAATTTATTTTGGGCCTAGAAATATTAGGCCCGGCCCGGAGGACCTCGGGCCATCGGGATATCGGGCCAAAAAAGCCCACCATTGAATTTTTTTCTTTTCTTTTTTATTACTTTAATCATGAAGTAAAATTATATATTGAGGCGAACTTCAGTTTAATTCTCTTAAGAAAAACTTGATCGGAAGATAATATATTACTATTCGTTGCAATATGGAATGATATCTATTAATCTATAGGCATGTCTCAAACCCCACATATAACAATAATAATAATAATAATAATAATAATAATAATAATAATAATAATAATAATAATAATAATAATAATAATAATAATAAAGAAGGAATGGATGATGATATATAGTTATATACTACACGTCACAAGTTATTTAATTTTTGTGTACGTACTATACTACATGTTAATCAATTTTTCATTTTTCGACACATAATAATTAATGAGGATGCTTGGATCCAATTCATTTTCCATCTTCGGCTAATAAAACTGAAGAAATAGAGTATTAAATTAGTAAAATGTTTTAATTTCTCGGTAAATAGATACATTTATGCTATGCTAGAAAAAGAAAAACATGTTTCAAATAGTACACAAGATATTACCTAATTCCTAAATTTTTCTTATTCGATTAGCGAGGGGAAAAAATTCAATTCCATCTGGCCAGCCCGCGGGCCTTCGGGTCGGGCCGGGCTTGACCCGCCAAAAGAAAAGCCTGTTCGGGTCGGGCCAAAAAAGCCCAAATTTTTTCGGGCCTCTAATATTCCGGCCCGGCCCGCTTTATATTTCGGGCCGGACCAGTTTTGCCACCTCTACCTCCAATCAATGTTTTCAAGATAAACATTCGAAGGTGTTCGTCGACATTCATCAAAATCTTTGAACATTCATTCAAGAAGATCGTTTGATCCAAAATAAAGCTTCCAAGCCTTTGGGTCAACGTTATTCAAGTCAAAGTTCAAAATCGGAGAAGATCAAAGTCAACTCCGAATTTGAAGGCATCCAACAATTGAAGAGAAGAATCATGGGAATATTAGAGATTGTACCTTAAAGTTATTTTGATTTGATAATTTCAATTTGTACGAACTTTTTGTGTTTAATTATTTATACACAAAATTTGCAGTTACAGTGTCAAATGGCGATTTATGACAAGTGTGTATCGTATCAAATGACGATTCGTGGTAAGTGTGTTGTGGCACTATTCGCAACAAGTGTGTGATACGACACGATTCATGGCAATTATGTATCGTGTCAAATGACAATTCGTGGTAATTGTGTGTCCTGACATGAATTTGTGGCAAGTATGTGTTGTGACACGGTTCATAATACGTGTTTGTCGTAAGGTGTGAGTTTTTGGAAAAAAACAAGAAAAAAGAGTTGAAACAAAAAATGAAAAAAAAAACTCAAAAGAACAAGAATAAAAAAAGAAAAATAAACTTTTGGCTTGGGGATGGAGGAGGGGTGGGGCGGGGAGGGGGGCGGGTTGGGAGGCTGGGGTTTGGGTTGTAATTTGGGGCCTTGGGGGTGAGAGAATTGGAGAGGGATATGGATTCGATAAGGGATATGGATGGATATAAGTTGGACAAGGGATATGAAATGGATAAAGGATTTACTTTGTTTGTTACCCAAGAAAGATAAGGAAAGACTAAATGTATACTAATTTTACTAGGTGGTTAGAATTATACTAAAAATTGTATAAAAGGCTATTTTAGATTTTCTCCCGTTGCAATAAGACATCAAACATGAAATTTGCTTGAGCCAAAGAAGACTTTTTATCTATGTTGAGACATCGTATGATACACGTGAAAAGTTTAAAAGAAGAAGTGGGTCAATCTGGTTGGTATAACATGACTAACAGTATGGAGTTTAAGATTTAGTGGTTGTTTGACTCAGCTTATTTCGACCATCTTATAAGTTAGTATAGATGTTTGGTTAAAATAACTTATTAGCAGAGTGGGCCCAGGGAAGCTCAAGGGGCCAGCCGCTCGGTGGAATGCGAAGCAAGGGGCGTGAGGCAATGCAGGGGGCTCGGTGGGCATCAAGTAAGAACAAGACAATCACACTGCAGAAACATGTTTAAGCCACCTTTCTCCCCCTTTCCCCCATTTATTTTTCGATGCACATAATGGAGAAAGCATGATTGTTGGCAATAAGAAGTGGCAAGTTTCGTTGAAGAAATGTGGACAAGTTATTTCAAAGAATGGAATCAAACAACTAAGGAAAATGGTGTTCAAGTGAGAACTCATAGATGATGAGAATCTCCATTTAAATGTCTTTTGGAATTAAAAATATCCTACGTAAATTTCTTTAGTTGTTTTCAATTTCTCAAATTATAACTCATCTTTTATCTTGTTATTTATCTTCTTAAATTATTATGTTCTCCAAAGTGTTCTATATTATTTAATCAATTATATATGTTTACGCAAAGAAACTTATTCATTCTTAATGCAGATTTCCTAATATTTTAACTAAAACAATGCCTATGACGGCCTTCAAACTCCTGCTGTTATTTAGTTTCCAAAAGATAAATTTGTCTAAAGTCACAAATTGGGAGAAAATGCTATCTTCCAGAAAGTATTTAAAAATATATATTCTGTATATGTAAGTATTTCCATTTTATCAATAAAAAAATCCAAGTTTTGTTTTATATTTGTTTGAATAATCATCATTAATTTAATTGATGTTTGAAATGTTTATTTTATAATTGGAATACAATATATACTAATTATTTTTAAATAGTAATAATTTGAAATAATTAAAAATAATCAACAATCTGTGCAATTGCACTGAGTAAAATAAGTGATCAAGAATGAGCGATCATTAAGACGAATACAGAGCATCTACTACCTAGGCTTTTAGTTCTGGGTTCGAGTCACCGTGGGAGAAGGGTAGGGATTTTTCTTTGTTCTTAGATTAGGAGAGAAAAAAAAAAAGAATGAGCGATCATTAATATCTACAATTTGACAATTTTAATCATTACATTAAATCATTTATATAATGTTAAATCCTTGTAGCGCATTTGAGAAGTACACTTAGTAAGATTTAATCAAGTTTGAATACACTGCAAAATCTCTAATTCTGATAGTTTCTATACATACTTCCACTGACTGAAAGCTTAATCACTTGAACAAAGGAAATGAACTAGCTAATCACTTGAACAAAGGAAATGATCTAGCTGTTGTATCCTACTTCGAATTCTCAATTCCAACTACGATGTTATATCCTATTACGATGTTGTATCCTATTTCGAATTCTCAATTCCAACTACAATGTATCAACCATGCCCCACATAAAATTATGCTATTTTCATCGAATCCTGTTAACATTTTAATGGACTTAAAAAAACAGTGGTTTTATGGGTAGGACACCGTTGGAATACCGTTTTCGGCACGGAGAATCTGAACTGATTATACCCTAGTAGCAGAAAGAGGAGGCAAAGTCGGTCCAAAAGAACAAAAGAATTGATCTGATTCTCATACCCTAATAATAATACAAACAGCAAGATAGAGAGCAAGCTAAAACAGTAACAAGTGGTTCATTCATTTTTTTGAACAATTTCATCTCTTTTTCAGCTCAGCCTCTACAAGCAAGTACAAAAGAGCTTCACACACTTGAGAAGCATTTGCTTCAGTCGTGTCATCGTTCAACGATGAATAAACCATCCAGGCATGGTCCAGCTTGCGCTTGGGCCGGACCACAATAGAGCCAGGAACCTCAGCATCACGGCAAGTAACGAGCCCATCACTCTTCTCTCCATACCTTGTCTGAAGAAGTTGGGCACAGGCTGCCATTGCAGCACCAAGTGGTATCACCACAGGGAGCGTGGTGGGTTGCCCGTCAGAGAGAGGTGAGAACACGGGCAGTTCTGCATGTGCAACACGCGATAGCGTGGCCAAAACGGCAGGGGAAATGCCAGCTTCAGTGTGGAAGGAAACAACGGGAAGCTCCTTGGGTAAATGGTATTTTCTCAAGAAATCTTTCCTTCTCTCATAGGTTAAGTCTTCTAGAGCCTGCAGGTCACCCTTCATAACAGATGCTAATATTAGCAAATCAGGTAGCGTGCAACTATAGTGATATATGCACATTTGCAAACATATGATCAAATAACATTAATATACTTGCCATATATTTGAGGTACGGGTGGCAATTTGGGTTATCAGGTTTGGTTCATGTTACGTATCAGGTTGGTTTCGGGTAATGCTCAAAACACATCAAAGTTATGTAAAATACAAGATAACTACATCTACACAAAAATTGGTAAAATTAATTTAGTTTCGAGTAAGTCATGTTCATTTCTGTAACTCAGGGTCAGGTCCGTGTTGCATAGGGTTTTGCTAGCTCGAATTTCAGGAGTCAGTAGTCCATTTTCAAAACTAACAAGCAATCACATGGCCTAAGAAATACTAGTTGGAAAAGACAGCATCATTTACCTTTTCAAGTTCTCATGCCAAAAATTTTTTATGATAAAATACTAAAACATTAAAGAGGCAAGAGAAAGCGTGAGAGAAGGTAGGGTAGAAATACCTTGATAACTTTACAAATAAGGATCTCCATAAGCTTACGAATGTTAACATAATCGCCAAGCTGACCTTCTCTCAGTATATCTGAAGCAATCGGACTACCGCCATAAGGACTCTGTGCTAGTGCTAATCCTGCGACCTTATCTTTGAGTTCATCCCAATACATGGATAATGCAGCAGCAGAGTCTACCCCTCCTTTACTATGGCCAAGCAGCAAAACACGTTTCCCGGAACCCCAATATATCTCTTCTATGTAGTCCTTTATTTCTTTGGCATTCTTCTCCACTGAAGCCTAGAGTGAACTTCATTATAAAACAGAAAACGTACATGGTGAACAGGACGCTTAATTGATCACTTTACCTCACTGTGAATTTTGGCTATATGACAAGTAAGCCCCAACTTTGAAAAGCTTGTTTTTGTGTTCACGAAATACAGAGGTCCATGGTTGCTGAAAAGACCTGCAGAGGAAGCAAAAATATCAGCCAATCCTTGAGAAGTTTAATATAACAAAACATCATGCTGATAACTTGCATAAACGTTGCTGATTTGCAAATTAATCATTACCCTGCACCTAAAAGATTAGCACAAATTTGCAATTTAAATCGTGCTTCGGGGACTTCAGTGCGCCTCACCTATAGGCTATATCCAACCTGTTACAGCTCTCTATCATATAGACATGACTACAACCATGAATCGAACACTATCACCATTAATGCACTCCTCTAACTTCACAGAACAGCAGAACCCCATGCACTTAAAAGTTAGTAAAGATCTACGTAAGCCTATGAATGTGGGACAATGCTGCAAACATAAATTCTGGCTGTAACTGAAACCAAATTCTGTGTGTTCTACAGTGAAGCCTTCAGAAACCAGATGAAGGCACTGAGAGATGTGACTCTAAGAATGAAATAGAGAGAAAGAGAACAAAAAGTAACCAAATAGTATCGTTACCTGGGACTAACAAGTACACCATTGTGTTAGGCAACCTGTGCACTCCGTGTCTGATACAGAAAGGCCAAAGCTCCATTATAAATCGGAACACAAGGCATTAGCATAACTGCATTACTACAGCTAAAGTGAAGAAAATAATCGTACAATTAACACCTTATTTCGTCAAGTATCGCTTTGAATCTCTCAGTCCCATCCTCAACTGGTGGCATGTCTGTAGCTTTTTGCAGCCACCCAATGTCATCAGCAGAGCCCCGGACTGTCTTCCTAACCTTTTCAATGAGGCTAATAGCAAAGGACAAAAAGATAAATAAATAACCAAATAGAATAAGACCACTTTCGTATCGAGTATGTACGTGAAGCGCGAAGGGTTGTTCAAAAATTGGAGGCGATCGAGGGTACCCTACCAACAATCTCCTCTAAACTATAGCTCTCAGTGTTTATTATAATTGGGATAAACTGCAACAAACTAGGTTCAGACAATTAGTACCCATGAAAAATGGAAATGCCGTTTTGGTTGGTGTTAACAAGCGCAGTGGAATTCTGAGAAGGCTCTCCAGTTGGGTTCCTGATTATTCCACCTTGCACTGTAGGAGCATCAAATTTAGTGTGATCCAATCCAGAAGCAGATGCACCACTTCCACTTGAAGCCACATTCATGTTACCTGTTGAAGCTCTGGTCTCTCCAGATGCAAAAGCTACCATTTCCTGAGCACTAACCTCTTCGTAAACAGGTCTTACTGCAACAAGTGGGATGCAAATAGCAAGATTAGAGTTCGAATAAGATCAAGCTTTTGAAGGATATCTCTATATATCGTGTCTTACTCTTTTCTTTATTTTTCCTTAGAAACAAGGGGAAACCAAAAGGAGGGAAAGTATTGTTAGTAAGATAGGAGCGGTTCTCAAGGAAGTTAAAAACAGAATTTGCACTAGCAAACTATTTAATCATGTTCACTAATCACAAAGTAATTAAATCAATTAATAGAATCGGACAATGTAAAACTATCTAAATATAATGAAAATCGGAATTTATTGCTTCTTCATGCCCCATTCAAGACATGGTTTAAATTGATTATCTTGTGCGTGAAACAGTGCAGACCATCCTGCACCTCTTGCCTAAATCTTCTATAACTTTCATCTTGTGCCTTAATAAACCATGAAACCATCATTTCCTGTCACTAACATAGATAAATTTAATACCAAAATTTTGCTTACCCTAATGTTCTAGTCTTTTTTTGCTTGCATTAGCACCAAAAATCAGTTTACATCCAATAATAAAAAATCCAGCACAAGAATTCCAGGTAGATGTTGACAAATAATACATCCCATAAACCAATTAATATAAAGCATCATATACGAGAATCAAATGTTATGAAATACCCGAAATATCAGGGAAGCAGCGAGTGAACATAGACGCTGTTTCGGCGAGATAGGAAGTGGCCTCATTCAGAGCTGGCAATGATGTAAATAACTGTGGAATACCGGGGCGATCATTGCTCTCCGTCGTCCCATTCGCCTTTTCATCGAAGATAAACAAATTATGATTACCAACCACATAGATACAAACTTTCTCGACGAATTGAAGAGCAAAATGGAACAGGAAATCTGTAAAACTACCGTAAGCGGCGTGGTGGACTCTCCGCCATTGGAACTTCTTGCCGCCATACCCAGAAGGGTGTCCCAAGGAATAGAAAATAGAAAATTAGTATTAAAAATGGCAAAATTTGAGCAAATTATGAAGCCAACGCCTCCGCTACGTTATGGAATCGCGTAAAAATTTAAGAAATTAATGGATCACAAAATATAGATATTGATAGACATGTAATGCCCAGATATAGTAACGGTGGCTCAATTGAACAAAGGAATTTGAGTAATGTTCGTCAGATTTCTTAAACAGAACAACAATTTAGGGTCCCAAGTGGGGCGAATTTGTGGATTGACACGACGTCGCCACCGTTTTATTTTATTTTATATTTATATTTTGAATTTTGTTGTAATCTCTCTTCGCCTTTTCTTTATAGTTCTTTTGTTCCTCATTCTTTTATACTCACACCGTTTCATCACCAGTCAATAATTCGGGCGGCCGGACCCTTAATCCGTTATATCAATTCCATATATAAAGTTGAGCAGTTTAAAATTTTATCAGGTCGAAAATTGATGGGTCCAACGTATTTTATTTGAAAAAAAGAAGAATATATATATGACTATCAAGTTGGTTCATGGCTCGCCTAACATTGATTCATCGGGTCTGATCTATTGAATTCGATAGTACATGAGGTTACAAAATTTATGATCTAATTCATTTAAAATGTAAAGTAAATTGAATCGATTTATCGGAGCGAATAAATTTTCCTAGCTCTGTTCATCATGATTGCAAAGTAAGACCAACATACCCATAACAATTCACACATGACACATACATGGGGATGAAGTGAGAAATTCTATTATGTTTGTAATTCAAGTAATTTATTTTAATATAAAGAGACGTAGTTAAGCTTATATATTTGCTACTCTTCTTTTGGCGAAAATCATATCTAAAACTTGATAGTTGATGAAACTGTAAGATATCCAATATAGTAATTAAATATGAAGTGTACGTATAAATAATTTACCTAAAAATTCTCAAATAATGCTGTTTTCTATGAGAATTTGATAAGAATAAAAAGCAAAAAGGAAAAACCATCTATTTTCTATTAAAGAAAAGGGAACAGCCAACGAGGGAGGCTATTTAGTATTTACCGAAGCTAGAATTTGTGACAAAAGAAGAACAAAAATAAAAATAAAAAAATCTTCTAACCTAAGAACAAAGAAAAAATCATCTCCTCTTCCCACGGTGACACGAATTCAAGACCAAAGACCTAGATAGTAAATGTTCTGCTATTTGAGCTATGAGCTATCCAACTTCGTAAAAAGAAGAACAAAAGTAAGTAAGAAAAAATAAAACCTAGTTATATTGGATAGGAGAAATGAGTAATATACAAGTACTATTTTTCTATTTTAGATAGATAATAATTATTTTAATAACAAAAAACTATACAATATTTTGATAAGAGGGGCCTATTTCAACCTTGGGTAGCTACGTCTTTGCTAAATAGATATTTTTATGCTTTATTTCGTATTCTATTTCCATAACATTACATATGTGCTATGTAAGAATAGTAACGTCAACATTTTATTCATAATTCACATCAAAATTATTGCAGATTTGTAACCAAGACATGAAATCCAGCCACTTCATAACATCATAAAATTGGCCAATTTGTATTCTAAACAAACCACCGCCCTTTTTTTCATTTTTATTATATTTTTTACTATTTTTTTCAACATCCTCACTATCTCAATATCAATTTGTATTCTAAACAACCCCGTTCCCCTTGTTTTATTTTAAGCTTTATTATTTTTTATAATATTTTTCCTATTTCCTCGCTATCTCAATCCTAAAATGAGAGAAAAATTAATTACTTAGGGAAAAATTTACCATGTTTAATTTTTAATTCAGATCAATTTAAAATGTCAATTAAAAAGAAACGAAGTGAATAAGAGGTGTGATAATTCAATAATGAGAATCAAGAAATATTTGTCATAAATAATACGTCAATTTCTTCCTCCTCATTGACATTTTTGTAATTCAAATTACTCACTTTTCTTGTACTTAATAGTTTATATATAGATATAGATATATAGTCCCGACGACATAAAATGAATTATATATTGGGCGTGGTGTTCACAAGCTACGAAGAAGGATGCCTTCAAACGTAATCCCAGGCCCAAACGCCAAAGCCAGGCCCCATTCTTCAGCTTTGTTTCTCTTCTTCAATTCCTCTCTCATATACTCTATCACATAAAACACTGTATTACTGCTCACATTCCCAAAATCCATTAATGCCCTTCTGCTACACTCCAGTTTCCGGCTCTCCAACCCCAGCTTACTCTCCAACCGGTTCAGTATCGCCGGCCCACCCGGATGAACCGCCCAAAACATCTCATTGAACTCCTTCAAACCGGCTTCCGCCATTAGCTTCCTGCAGAATTCTTCAATGTTTTCCTCAATCTTCTGCGGCAAATCCCTCCCCAATTTAAAGTAAATCCCCTCCTCAGAAATCCTTCCATCGATCACACGATCCGTACCCGGCAGAAACTGCTGGATCGCGCAGTTTAGCTCCATAAACGGCGATTCCTCATTTACCGGGTCGGATCCAATTACCACCGCGGCGGCTCCGTCTCCGAACAGCGCGGCACCGACGAGATCGTACGGCCGAGACTTGTTCGGAGGCCTGAACCCTAGAATCGTAGTCTCGGAAGTGGTGAGAAGAACACGGCTGCCTGGATTGTTCTCCGCTATGTCCTTGGCAACCCTAAGGCCGGTTACGCCGCCGTAACATCCCAAAAAATAGAGCATGACTCGGCCGACGTCGTTTCTCAAGCCTAGTTCGGTGGCGAGGAAGAGATCGCCGCCTGGCAATCGGATTTCGCTGGAAGAAACGTAGACAACGTGAGTTATATCGGCCGCAGGCCTCTTCCATTCTTTGATGCAGGCTAAGCTGGCTTCTTTGGCCATCTCTAGAACAGCTGGATGAGCCACGTCGAGTCGTTGTGTGATCGTGGGCGTGCCTTCCGTTGCCAATTCAGGGTACTGCTCCAGTATCTCTCTTGACAGGACTGTGTACCGCGTTTTCACAGTCGTTGTTTTGCCTAAACAGAAATCAGCTTATGTAAAAGACCTATTTTTTTATTTTTTATTTTAAAAAGACACAATTTCAATATTAATCTAATAATTAAAATTTTAATATATTTCAACTGTTTCTATATTAATATCTAGACATTTACATACATATATATATACACATAATATTAAGAATTTGTCAAACACTTCGAGGGAATTTTTTTCTATATGTGTATTGTATATATTTTTTGTTTTTAAGCCCACAATATATATAGAACCCGTTTTAAAACCCAAGTGAAGCCGTATAATACGGGTTGAGGCTCAGTTCATTTCAATTTTGATTTTTAAAACCATTTGGACACCACTTTATACCAATTTAGATTCTCTATTATTAAGGTCGGTCTTGACATTTTGATGGTCCATAACATAAACTAAAAAAAAGCTCCAATCAATATTCTTTCATATAAAAATAATTAGAACATAGAGTAACATAACATTTTATTATCAAATTAAACAACATTGTTGCGTCAAATTTTTCAACTAGTACATATTCCATTTTTACACTTCAAAAAGTTCACCTGCCGACAGTTATCAAAGCTGAATTTTGTAGAAGAGGATAATTTTGAAATTTGTTTCAAACCACAAATTAATAGATTCAAAGTAGAAGGAATGAGAAAGGATTTAAGATTTCTAAGAATTTTGGAGATATAACATGGAAAAAAGCATTGGATGTTGTTCATCGGCCTAATGGCCAGTTTTTAATGATGGATCTACTAATGATGAAATAAAATATAATAGACCACTAAAATATTGACAAATATCTTATTGGGCCATATAACAATAAAATAATATATTTATATGTACATACATATATAGCTAATATATAATGTGGGTCCCTAAAATTTGGAGGCCCTAGGCGAATGTCCCCCTAGACTACCTTCAGAACTAACCCTGTTTGTTATACTAGGTAATGCATTTTCTGTACACAGCGCATATTAGTTAGTGGTATCATTTATGTCAATTGCTTTTCATGGGACTTTATACATATATATTCCTAATAAATAGATAGGAAATGACCCGTCCCCGTGGGTTAAGACATGAAGATAGAAGAGCAATTTTGAAAGCTTACAGAGGCGTTGGAGCTTCTCTTTAATGGCTAAATCATCGCAGTTGGTGTCACGAATGTAGCCTTCGACTAAGAGGTCCTGACGAACGAGTTGGCGAGGGAAGGCCTTCCCGATGGCGAGAATGGTGGCCTTGCCGGGAGTAGGGGTGCGCCTCTGCGAATGTGAATTGCCATTGTTGTTCATCTGGGAGTGGGACATGGTTGTTAATTAGCTAGGTTGAAAGAAGATTAATTATGGGGGTGTGGAGAGAGTGAAGAATAATGGTGGAACTTAAATGGGAATTTAGAGTGGTGTTGGAGGAAGTTTGGTTTCAAGTACAGCAGCATGACAAATTAATAATAGCTTAATGGCGGAATGTGTGACCCCATTAGATTCAAACAATCTTTCTGTTTCTTTAACATCAATTTCGAATATTTCTAATTCATTAATTTTACACACTTTTTAGCTAGTACGTACACGAGCCAAATTGTTCACGAATTATTCGAATCGTAAATTACAAAATCTTTGTTGGGAATAGTTCGTTGGGCTTAAATTACTGGCGCTCGAGCATAATTTCGAGCTCGACAAAAATTTTGAGCCGAACTTCTGTAAGTATTCGGTTCATAGGCTCGTGTCACAGACCTAGACGTGCAAGCGGCTCAATTATATATACCAATAGCCTAGTTATAAATTTTTAACGAATTATTTACGAGCTTAGTAATTAAATATAATCTCGAACTATGCTCGTTTAATATGTTATCGAGTTTTTGTCGAATCAAACTCAAACTATTCACGAGCTTAGTATCTACAAAATGAATCGAACTCGAACATAATTTTACAAGTTCAAACGAACTCGAGTTAAACTTTGACTGTTCGACTTGATTCAGCTCATGTACAACTCTATTTTTAGCCTTTTAGGAGTTTTTAATAGTACCATAAATACTTTGTTGGTTTTGAAATCAAGTTATTGCAATTGTGTATTAGGGTGTTAATTACTAAAATCAGTTTAAACTTGGTGTGTTTTGATACTTTTGAATCTAAACTAATTTTTTTCTCGATTGCAACCTGTACTCCTCATTTAGGCAAAAAATTGCAACTTCCGGCGAAATAAGTTAAAAAATATTTTAAAATTATAATATTATTTAAAAAAATTAAAAAATATTTCTAAAACACTAAAATTCTTTCAAAGTCTGAAATATTAACATTATTTTTTTAAAATCAATTTTATTAAAAAAAAATCTTAATTTGTTTATAAAATATATAAAAATTATTTTAAAAATCTGAAATTATTTCTAGGGAAAATTGGTAAAAATATTCCGTAAATTTGCCATATTTAAGAAAATATCCTCTAAATTTGGCAATTTTTTAAAATGTCTCATAACTTACAAAAAGTTGGTAAAACTGTCTTACAACCAGGTATAGCCAGTCAATCAACTAGTCAAAGGGGTGATGTGGTGGTCATAAGCTGATGTAGCCGTTTTTTCCTTTTCTAGTGTGTTATTAATTTTATTTTAAATTATTATCAGGATTATAAAATTTAAAATCCTTACTTAAATTAAAAATTAACAACGTTATATAAAAATTAAATTTTAAAATCTAAGAAATTATTTTGAAAAATCTTAAAATTGTTTGAAAAATATTAAAATAATTTATGAAAATAAAAACAATTTTGAAAGAGTAAAAAATAATTTTAAAGCAAAAAGTTACGTTAATTAAATACTCCCTCCGTCCCGGATAACTTTTCACAGTTGACCGGGCACGGAGGTTAAGAAAAAGCTAAAGATGCCTTATTGACTTTCAATAAAGTACCTTTTCTGTTTTTTCTTGTGAAATTAATTTGGAACTTAATCCTAAATAATTTTCTGATTGAACAGTAACGAGTACTGTAGACACAGAACAAAAAACTGAAATTACACTACAAAACGTGAAAAATTCAAAAATTTAAGCTCAAAAAAATTTGGGGGAAAATTCCCACCCAAATCCAAAAATTTTCCTGGATTACAACAGGCATAACACATAAATTCCCTCCTAATTGAAAATTCAAACAAACCAAAAAGCTTCTATATAAACCTGTTACAACATTTATTACAGACCAAAAATTACAGCACAAATCTTCCCAGAAAAATTACAATCTGATAAGTTACAGCAGGACATTTATTACAGTAGAAGCTTCAATGGACGAAGATCGTAATCGAAGGAAGGGGCCCAACTTAACTCCATCAGATCGACTCCTAATTGCTCAATTTCTTTTTTGTAACAACACCGATGGAGTTGTTAACCGGGGTAAGCTACAGGAAGTCGCAACATCATTTGGAGTTTCCACGAGGACGATTCAGTTTATCTGGACAGTTGCAAAAAAGATGATTAGTGAAGGTAAACCTGTTACATTTCCAGAAATTAAGCATAGGGCAGCCTCTAAAGTCCAGATTCCTCTAGACAAAGAAGCTTTGAAAGCCATACCGTTTTGAAGAGGGGGACGATCCGAAGACTTGCCAAAGAGTTGCAAGTGAGCAAAAGCACAGTAGGAAGATTCGTAAAAGCAGGTGCAATAAAAGCACACTCAAATGCAATTAAGCCATTACTCACGGATGCAAATAGGCTGCAAAGGCTCAAATACAGCCTTAGCTTCTTACAACATGACAGTTCAACAAATAAAATCAGGTATGACAGCATGCATAACACTGTTCACATTGACGAAAAGTGGTTTTATATGAAACGCACATGTGAACGGGCATATAAATTGGCTGAAGAAGATGATCCATATAGAGTGTGTAAAAGCAACCCGAAAGTTATGTTTATGTGCGCCGTAGCAAGACCACATTACGCAGCAGACGGGACTCTATTGTTTGATGGAAAAATTGGAATTTTTCCCTTCACAACAATGGAGCCTGCCCTCAGAAATTCAGTTAATCAAGCAAGAGGGACGTTGGTCACCAAACCGATTGACTCGATAAACGTAGAAGTAATAAAAAACTGCATGTTGGATAAGGTAACTCTATATACTATCAGAAAATTCTCATCATTTAGTATTTCATGTGTAAATAAGTCTCCTAAATTCTGCCCTAGCTCATTTAATTTTGCTCAATGGACAGAATGGTGACATTATTAACACATTCATTTTTTTGCAAAAATTACTGTTTCATCATTGGGCTATAACAGATTATACCTGCAATCAAGGCAAAATGGCCGGAAGGAGCAAGTAAAACCATAATCATACAACAGGACAACGCAAGACGTCATCTTAGCAATCATGACATAGATTTCAGGAATGCAGCCTCATCAGATGGTTTTAACATTCAGATTATGTGTCAACCTCCAAATTCACCCGACACAAACGTATTGGATTTGGGGTATTTCAGAGCCATACAAAGTTTGCAAGTGGAGACATCAAGCTACACAATACATGAGCTGGTAGATAATATCCTCCAATCTTTTGACAGAATGGAGGAACAAAATCTAAACTCGGTATTTCTAAGCTTGCAATCATGTATGATAGAGATAATGAAGGTAATGGGGGGAAACAACTATAGGCAGCCACACATGGCAAAGGGATCACAAGCAAGACAAGGGACTCTTCCAAACACTTTAGAGGTAACAGAAGACATTGTGTGGGATGGAATTGATCATTTAGTTGCAAATGAACATGCAACAGGTACGTACGACATAGGTGGCTTAATGACGGATTTGGGATACATGTGATCTAGGTTAGGTTTCTAAGAAATCATCTTTTGTACAAGTGTTTACAGCATAAACACTAAAATGATGTTTAGTTTTGCTTAGGCTGTAAACATTTGGTAAATGTTTATTTTCAGTGTATATAAATGCTTATGTTCTGTTTATTTTAAAAAAAGTGTAATGTTAACTTATGAAAAACAATCAGGACTGTTTTGGAGTAAGTTGATATCGTATGGTTTTGTTAAATGAACCATCTGAAAAAGGAACAGGTTTCAATTTTTAATCAACTATCACAAAAAATTCTTTCAAAAACACAGATTGGGCATCAACACATGCATCAACAAATCTGGACAGCACACATGCATCAGCAACATAACAGACCCTCATTTTTTTTTTTTGGGTCTTAACCCTCAGTAAAAATTCCTCATAGGGTCCACAGCAGACAACATAAAACTACCATCAATTCTGAAAATAATCAAATTTGGGCAGAATTCATGCATCAAATCACAAAAGTTCATTTTTTTCCCCACAAAGCATTTAGGAAAAAAATCATCACAAGGGCCACCAACAGTACCAAGCCCAGAAATCAGCAACAACAAAATCCTCAGAATAGGCATCACACATGCATCAACAATCAAGCCCAGGAACACAATATATGCATAATAGACGAACTATCGAGTTAGTGTTACATACCCAAATTAGGGGGTTTTCAAAACCATTAAGACAGCGGGGCACCAAATCGCCAAGCAAGCATAATAATGCCTTCGGAGTTCCTCAGATTGGAAACATCCAACAGGTTGGACCCCTTCGCTTTCCGAGGCGGAAACGCGACTCACCGGAGCAGAGTTGGTCTCCATATCCTCGGAATTGATTATCTCATCGTCGTCGAAGATCGTTTCAGCGACGTACGAATCTTCTGAATCACAAACAACTCTCTCGTCAGAACTCGATTCGTCTTCCATGAGGAAGATTACAGAAGGAGGGAGTGTTCTTAGAGAAAGAGAGAGTGTTCTTAGAGAAAGAGAGAGGAAATTAGGGAGTGTTCCAAATTTGGAATAGCGGCGCAAGAACAGAAGGAGGGAGTGTTCTTAGAGAAAGAGAGAGGAAATTAGGTTTCATAGAGAATAGAGAGATTAAATGGGAACGTAATCGTTGGGTGGGGTATTTGAAATGGTGGGGAGGGTAATGTAAGGTTGGGTGTGTTATTATGTAGGGTTAGCTTTTAATGACTCCATTAATTAAAATTCTGGTTTTTAAAAATAAATTAATTAATGGCATTTTTGTAATATTGGCTAATTTGTGGGGGTGTAATTTGTTGACTTAATTTGCCATTTTTAGGTGCGAAAAGTTAGCTGGGACGGACCGAAAAGGAAAGTAGGAAAAGTTAGCTGGGACGGAGGGAGTAATATTTAAAAACTTTAGTTTTAAATTAAAATTCATAATTTTATCTTTAATTTTTTTTTTAATTTAATAAATTATTTTAGGAAATGTTAAAGTTCTCTAAAAATGTTAAAATTAATTTTTAAAAAGATAATTTTTTGAAAGAATCTTAAATCATTTCAAATATATATTAAAAATTATCTTGGAAGATATAATATCCTAAAAATTTATTAAATAATTTATATACTGAAATTACATACATCAGTATGTTCACCGTCTTCATCTTTGTTCTACAATATTTAAAAATCTAAAAAGTGAGATTACTTCCCTAAAAAAAATGAGATTATAATAAAAATCTTAAGTGATGCCTTCATCTTCATTATTCTAAATAATTCACTATACTAAGGATTTCTACAATTGAAGCATCTAAAAAGTGAGAATTTCTGCAATTTAGCACATCTCCAGCAGTCTTCATCTTCATTAGAATCTGTGATTATTTAAAAACCTTAAAATCTTCCCAATCTAAAATATCTCTAAATCTGATGTTTTGCCTCCTAAAATCTTCCCAGATCTGAAATTTCTCTCAATCTGATGTTTACCTCTCATAGAAAACGAAAAGAGAAATGCTCATCTGCTTCGTCTTCTTCTTCTTCCAAGGAGATTGCTCAGTCTTCTTCTTCTTCCAATCACAGCAAAAATGAAGGGGAAAATTAGAAAAGAACTTCAATTCCTAGCACCCGAAAAGCGTGAAATTTGTGGCAAACGATGAGTCGATTGGGTGGGAAAATGATGGTGCCAGGTTGAGACCTCATTTGGGTCGGCTAGAAATTGGAGCCGGCTGGAACTCCTTGGATCGAAGAGGAACACAGGCGGTGGAGGGAAGGGGGGCGTGGGGGAGTGAACGGGGAAGGGAAGAGAGGAGAAAATTCTTCTCTCTTTTAATATTTTAATTTTAAGTAGTTATTAGTGATATAAATTGACTGTGGGGGGAAGAGGAACACAATCCACATCAGCCTGTGATTATTTGAGTGACACATCAGCGTTTTTTTAACACATCATCCTGTGACCGGATGAGCCACTAGCTATACCCGGTTACAGGGCATTTTTACCAACTTTTTGTAAGTTAGGAGGCATTTTTAAAAATTACCAAACTTAGAGGATATTTTCTTAAATATGGCAAACTTACGGGATATTTTTACCAATTTTTCCTTATTTCTAAAAGTCCATAATTTCATTTGAAATATCATAAAATTAACTTTAAAATGTTGAAATTATTCGGGAAGGGGAATTAGATTTATCCGAGCAGGCTCCGAGGTTTTCCTTTTTGTTGACTCAAATTGCAAGAGGTACCAAGAAGCCCTACTCGAGGTCCATTGTTGGTGCCACTTTAGAAGGCCTTCAGAAGCGAAGTGCTGAGAAGTCAAAGGTCTGTGATGTCGTCTTGCATGAGATCAAGGACAGGATATAAGCTAATGGATATGGCAATCGAAAATAAACATGTCTCTTGGCGGAGCGTCTCGGATGGCATCTGGTTTGGGATTTCCCTACAGATGCAATTGTTGATTTAACATACATGACATGGTTCAATTCTCCTTTTTCATGATACTATATAGATTTGAGCCTCTATTTTCTTTCTGTTTATCTTTTAAGTGGGATTGTTTGTATATTTTTTAATAATATTTAACTTTTTCGCGGAAAAATCTCACTGGAAGTTGCAATCTGTTACAAACACATGGAGTAACGGTTGCAACCGACAAAAAAAACTTAGTTTAGGTTCTAAAGTGTCAGAATAGGCAAATTTCAAACTATTTTTAGTAATTAACCCTTGGTATTATGAGAGGATTGCGGCTATTAAGCAGGATTTACACACAAACTACAGTGATAAACAATATGAAAGAACATAACTAATATAACAATTAGTACACGTGAGCTGCTCTTGAGGTTGTTGGTCGTTGAGTATTGAAATATTATAGACTGCACCTCAGTGTTATAACATTGATACAAACCATCATAAAATGAAAAATAACATCAACACAACGAAATAAACACGAGGCAAATCTCTCAGACCCCTCGAACTTTTGTTATTGATTAAAATCGTACAGATTATGCTTTGCATAGAGAACCTGACTCTGCTACCTGACATATACATTACCAACAAATTCTGGCGACTCTCATCGAGTTAGCCGATACTGACACGGCAAATCACTGAAGGTCGAACGAGCTCTCCCGGACCAGTCTCGAAATTATTCCCCCGAAGACCTTCTGTTGTAACTAGTACGTTAAACATTGACGCTCTGAAACCCTAACTTACGATTCAACTAGATGGTCATCCCTAACTAGCAGCTATATCTCACTTAATGACTCATATGTAGGGTTGTAAATGAACAGAGTTTTCATTTAACAACTCGTGAACAAGCTCGTTCATTTGGAGAAATGAACAAATTTTTGAATTCGTTTTATAAACGAAAAGAGCTTGAACACTGATTGACTCGTTCATTAATAGCTCATGAACAAGCTTGTTCGAGCCCACTTAATTACTAATGATAACAACAAAAAAACCAAAATTCATTTTATATAATCTAATATTCTTATACTTATGCTAGTAAGTATTTGGTTTTGTTTATTTTGGATGGAAATTTAGGACAATGTGTGTGTATTTTATATTCGTGAATAGGGTAATTAGTTGTGTTACAGGCACAAATATTCACGAACATGGTCAAATGCGTTCACGAACATGTTCATGAACAAAATCAACACTCTCAAGTACTGCTCGGCTCAAGTTCAATTAAAAATAAATGAACGAACATGAACACTTACAAACTCGGCTCGACTCGACTCGGCTTGTTTATAGCCTTACTCATATGAGTATGCAACTCAATCTCTCACTACAATTTTGCTCAGAATACTAGACACCTAACCCTATGTTATAACATTGTTGGACAATAGTCTCACAAAATAATCCTCTCGAATATATAGAATATTTTATGCTATTTTCCTCTTAAATTACGTGATTTCATCAAAGAATGTTGATCCTTATATTTATATACAACTGGATGTGTTGATCAAGAAAGCTCAATTCCTTTTCCTTGTGTGGCAAGGCTACTACAATGTGAACATTTCAAGATCCTTTTCATTGTTTATCTTGAACGTGATCGTCTTAGCTTGCATGTTATCTACACTCACAAAAAATAATGAAAACCCACAAATAAAAAAATATTAACAAAAATCTCAAAATCATAAATCCTAACTTTCTCCCTCTTTGTAAAAAATTCTTAACAGACAAAAGAAATAGTAAACTTCCCCTAGATAAACTCCCCCTATACAAAAGCATAAATACTCAAATAATTGCTCCCCCTCACTTTGTGCGTATCTTATTTTTCATCTCCCATTTTTTTACATAAAGTCCAAAAATAACAGTAGACATGGAGACAAAAAAAATGCAAAACTAATCAAATAATGGAACACCACTATGTGACCGAGACGACATCATTTGATGACAGAGATGGAATTTTTTGCCAATCAAGAGAGAGATTGTACGCTTGTCCTTCCTCTATGTAGATATTGTGTTAGCCATAGTGCGAGATATGCAAAGCACAATGGCGGCTAGGATATATATGAGAGATGTGTGAAAGTGTAGTGTGGTATATTATAAACCATATTAGCGACGAGATATGTTTGAGTATAGTAGGCCTCGATTTTTACAGGGGGTATGAGTTTAGTTCAAGATCACTCTTTTAGTTGAATCCACTAGATATTTTTCACCCGCTCCAGGGATTAGATAAATCGAATCAAAAAATGAAAATCAAACACATATCCATGATTAATTTTTACGGATTAAAATAGGCACCACAGATATAAAAATGAGAATTTGCACACACACTCATCATTCATCAAGTCATGCAAAAGATGTCTAATGAAATAATATGACTAAGCTTGTGTTATAAGTGCCCCACAATTCGTAAGCAAGTAGAGCATTTGACAAAGAACTAAACGTAATTCCACATCAACTTCTAAACTGGCACATATATTAATACAAGGCCAAAACTAAAATAGGGACTTCTTATTCCTCCAACTATTTTTACCCTCTCATAGAGTAGCTCGCAAACCCCACGAGCCAAAATTGCAGTAGAAAAGCCCAGTGCAACTAGCTCATGTTGATCCTTATAATCCCTTAAAACAAATGAAAGTATTAAGAAACTAAACATTTTATTTTTGTAATCGGCGGCTTCCACAGATCAGTTATTTTCTTTGCCAGTGACTCTTTTTATAATCCGTGGATTGATAGTTTCTCTCTACATCATTTCATGACCGTAATCATTTCCGACAAGCGGGGAAAAGTGTGTGGACCAATCGGATAAAAATGAATGTTAAGTTTTAAGCTACACATCCCTTAAAACTTGCCCCATCAAATGTGACATAAGTACGACACGAGGATCAATAAAGAATGTCTAATGCAGAACCTAGATGCATTTCTAACATACATATTTTATTATTATTATTCTTACTTTTTTTACAAAATGTAAAAACCTATTGACTTTCTAAGAGACAAATCGTTGAAATCCAGGGACTTAAAATAAATATCCGCTAATTGATCTTTTGTTGGAACATGATACATGATAGTGGTTCGTTCTTCTACTAGTTCCCGAAAATAACAGGATCTAATCTCTATATGCTTTGTTGGAGAGTGCTGGATTGGGTTTCTTGGAAAGATATTAGCACTAGTATTGTCACCGAAAAGATGGGGGTACTTACCTCAACACCATAGTCTGACAACCTTTGTTTCATCCTTTGAGGTTGCCCGTAATGGCTCTAAGTGGTTATACATTCAGCCTCTTTATGGCTCTTATGTTCTTGTTTTACAATAAATTAAACATAGACCCCTGAAACTCGGCAAGCTCGACTACTCCCTTGCTTCGTGAAGCAGTAAGAGCTACTCATAATTTATCATAAAAATCCCAACAAACAACATCATTAAGCAATAATCACAAATAAACAAAAACAGAGAGAGAAAAGGATAAAAAAAAAAAAAAAAAGCTTAGTGATGATAATAACTGGAAAAATCTTCGATGAATCTTCAAGGTTATCACTCCCTTGGAATGTTCTTATAATTTTTCATTAAGAACCCTAGTTCTTCTCTTGAAGAGAGAAGAACCCTAAGAAATTCTAAGACTCTTCTAAAGAAAGCTTCTAAGAGTGAAATATAATGAGCAAAAGTTGTTAGTGAGAGGAGGGGGGCTTTAAAGAATCCTCGGCCCTCCTCAAGCAAAAGACTAAAAATCTGCATAAAACCCCTTTTAGTAAGGGTAAACTAGTAAAATTACACTTACGAATGCAAGGAGTCTTTAGTTATTGAGTCAAGCCCCTCAATGGCACTCGACTCATCTTTTCATCAAATCCGGGAACATTCTGTACATATCAGTTCTTGGCCTTAACATGAAAGTTTTAGATCTTCTTCTCCTCGTCACGTGACATCTTGAATTGCCCGAATCGAAGTTCAGACGAAAAAATTATGATCGAAATACAGACGGACTGCGCGTTTGAAACTGAAAACGGGACCCGAATACAAGACCCTAGGGGGCTGGTACCGGATCCGGACTACTCACTGCATCAAAACTCCAGCCATGTACCGCGATAGTACATGTCCGACCTTTTGCCCCTTTGCCTGGTTTTTGCATGTCGGCCATGCCATGTTCTCGTAGGCACTATTTTCTTCCGTCGTCGTTTTGACCATTTTCCTCTCACTTTCTCAATCCGACCTCTCATGACTTTTGTTCATGAGTCAATGATCTTCAAGTCGGGCTTTTGTAGGACCCAATTTGGGCCTGTTTGTGCCTCATTTTGAGGGCCGCAATCGTGGAGTACGTGCATTTGACCTCCTTTTTCTCCCGAAATTTCCTAACCTTCAAAATACAATTTTAGAACATCCGAAAATGCATTAAATCATATCAAAAAACAAAATTAACCCGTGAACATAATAAAACATGAAACTACACGTAAACACGATAAACACTCACAATTCAAACAAAAATATGAACGTTAAATGTATGAGAAAAGCGAAAACTTTCACGTTCATCAATATATATAGTTTCTTTTTGTCTCTTTTCCTAATTTTTCTTCTGTAATCTTGAACAATTTAGTTTTAAAATCAATGCTAAACATTATCTTATTTTTCTTTGCCATTCTTTTTCTTGAAAGGTTTTTTTTATATTCTTCGAAAATTTTAATGGTGCTGTTTTGAATTAAATGGTGTTAGTTTTACTTTGCAATTGTAAATGTTGACATTTGAATAATGCTTTTATCATTGTATGTGACCAATGAAAAAAAAGAAACATAAATTATTTTTAAAGAACACAAAATGCATAAGGTCCTTTTTTTCGTACAGGGCTCTTCAAAAGATTGAATCAACTCTACTTGCGTGTCCTTGTTCGCATACACATTTACGCTGCGCCAGATGGGGAGAAGATTCAGAAGAACATAACAGTAAATTGTGTTGCTATTAGTTTGATGGAAGTGGTCAGTTTGGTTGATGCAAATAATGTTTATATAACAATTTCATTTTATTTTATTTGCAATGTTCATCAAACGAGTATATTGTTCTTGAATTGATGAAAAATTAGATCTTCCCAAAAAAAACATATTAGTTAGCTAGTGACTAGAGAAGATATTTAAAGACAATATGCTTATTTTACTTTCCATAGATACATGTCTCTTTAATAATTTTTCCTCCATATACTTTATTTTTAAATTTTTTGCCCCATGTTCCTTCATTAAACTAAATTTGTCTTGTGTACTTGTGTTTTACATTGTAATTCCTTACACTTTCATTTTTTCTTCTCTTTTACTCTTTGTACTTTAAAGAAGAAAATAACAAAGTGAGAGAACGAAATAGTAAGATATAATGTATAAGGGCACAAACTTAAATATAAATAATATGAAAGGGCAATAATTTATAAGTACAAGTGACCAAAAAATGCAATTTTCCATATATATGTGTGTGTGTGTATATATATATAGATATATGAGAGAGATACCATGAAATAGTTTTTACTCTTAACCTTTATTATAATTTCATCATATTTATAACTATGCCATAATTTTAGTCTTTTTAAAATATAAATCTAATCATCTTTGACAATACAATCCATAGCATTTAACATAACTAACCTACATAATCTAATTAAATATTTTCTTTCCCAGGCCCAATACCCCAATAGCCACGTCCTCTGCCCCATTCCTAAATCCTCCCAACTACCTCCTCCCCCGGCCCCTCCCCCAGCTCCACCCCAAGATTTTTTTTAATGCTTCCACCACCGACACCCACCCTCCCGCCCTCATTTCAACCAATTTTTCTATTAGTTTTTTTTTTCTCTTTTTCTTTTTAATGCTTCCATCACCAACCCCACCTTTTCCCAAACCAACTTTTTTGTCTTCAGCTTTTTCTAAAACTTCCACTCTCGCCCCTCCCTCCCCCACTCTGTCAATTTTTTTTTTTTTTCCTTTAAACTCCCCACACCCACGAATCGTGGTAATATTGCCACAAATCATGGTATATGACCCCATGATACTCTCTTGCCTAAAAAAAAAAATCACGGATTGTTGCCATAAAATACAAGAAATGTTTTCATGAAAAATATTCATTTGTTACGATAATATAAATTTTTCTAATGATTAATTTTTACAGTTTCGTGGTAAAAATAGTTTTTTTGTGCCAATACTTCCTGTATTTTATGATAATTGCTACAAACAATTTCGTGGCAAATAAGGACCATGGCAAGTGTGTGGCAAGTATGTATCGTGGCAATACTAATATTATTGTTACAAGAAAGACTATTTATAGTAATAGTATTGTATATATATCACCACTTCGATAGATAGGTTGGCGAGTTTGCATATCTTTAATACATTAAATACATATATTTTTGGTAACCTCATTTAACAAATATGAAACCTTGAATTCTCTTATTACTTTCGATAAAATGAGATCATCTATGTTAATAATGTTTGAGTGGGTCTTGTGTGTGACAATCTCATGTGTGACAGAATACACTTTTACTGGAATATTAATACTTTTACAGGAAAAAATGATACTTTCGCTACAAAAAGTAATACTTTTACAGATAAACGTAATACTTTTACTACAGAAGGTGTAAATTGATCAATTCATCAAAGAAATAATGTGTACAAGTTTGATTTAATGATAGCAAATCAGAACCGGAGTTATTGTTTGGAAAACTGGTCTAGAAAGTTGAACCGGATGCTCTACAAACTTAGACCGGTGGTTAAAATGCAGTTATAGAAAGACAACCGTTCTCTGCACTTCAACAACGGGTTTTTCAGCTAATTGAGTAACAAACTTGGATTCTGTTATAACCGCCCATTCTAGACCAGAATTTGTACTTAATGTATTCGCCTTGATGTATAGAACAAGTTAGATACAATTCCTCTCTCACTCATTCACTCAGTGGGTAGAATTAAACGGTTATGGTTCTTGTTCCAGAATTGGGGATTATTTTGAGGGTTTTAGAGGATCAGTTTAATTCGTGTTATTGCCACTAGTTATTAGTGAATTGACTCAAGATCCTCCGTGGATGTAGAACTTAGTTCGAACCCCGTAAAATCGCGTGTGGTGTTGATTTTATTTTAAATTCTGCGCATTTGTTTGTTCGATCGGTGTTCTTGTTGTGTGGCCAAACATTCTGAATACGTTCGGCTTATAGTTCTAATTGAGAGGCCGAACTGAATCTGTGAATTCATGTGTGTGTGAATTCTTTGATTTCTGGTGAAAATCTTGGTTAATTTCATTCTGTGATTTAACAAAAGGTAATATTTGTTTCCAGTCACACCGTGTGACGGCAGTGTGACGGTCTCATATAAGTTTTTGCCATAATGTTTAATGTTCTATCATAACTCTATTAATATGTGCCTTATCTCTTTATATTATTTCAGATTTTAGTAGTTATTTTGTGTTTTCATTATTTCTTATATCTCTATATTGTTCCGAATGGTTCTTCTTGTCAATCGTTGTTACTCAAACAATTTAATGATATTTCTATTTTAAGACAAGCTCTATTAATACAGTAATACTTTTCATCATAAGCACTAATACATTTTCATAAAAAATTACTCACGACCCGAATTACACGAATCTTAGATGTATAAGAAAACTACACGAAGTAAGATTATTATAGTAGTATTTTCTCTGAATCATTCAATATTAGTACAGATCAAACACAGATCCAGGAGATACAATATTATTTGTAGTCATTCGATGGATTAAAATCAATCCTAGCACATTTACTTATATATATATATATATATATATATATTCTTATTCTTCATGATCTATATATATGTAAATCATAATAGTAACAATCCCACAAAACAAAACTGTATAAATTAATCATATTTTTCAAGTCCACCTAATACAACATTGTGATTCTCATTCCATACTAGTTGCACACTAAAACGTCAATCGACAAAATACAATACAATATGTAGTCAATCATATTGTTCAAGTCCACCTAATACAACATTGTGATTCTCATTCCATACTAGTGACACACTAAAACGTCAATCGACAAAATACAATACAATAGGTAGTCTTTCCATAAATCAAAATCAATTCTGGTATATTTCAGCTCCACATTACTAAGAATGTATTATCTTATTATTCATGATCTGCATATATGTAAATCATAATAGTAACAATCCCACAAAACAAAAGTATATTAATTAATCAATTGTTCAAGTCCACCAGCAACAAAATTGTGATTTGCCATTCCATGTTAGTTGCAACTAAAACGTCAGTCCACGAGATACAATACGATATGTAGTTTTTTCTAGATTAAAATCATTTCTAACACATTTTAGCTCCATGTTACTATTTTTTTAAGTTCCAACATAAAAATATATTAATCCCTTGTTCTTCATGATTTACATATATTTAAACCATGATAGTATAACTACCTCACTAAACAAAAGTACATAAATAAATTAGTCAATTGTGCAAGTCCACCAGCAACAACATTGTGATTATCATTCATTATTAGTTACACACTAACACATAATCCACGAGATACAATATAATGTGTAGTTTTTACATAAATTAAAATCAATTCTAACACATTTTAGCTCCACGTTACTAAAAAAACTTTAGTTTCAACATAAATATATATTGATTCTCTTATTCTTCACGATCTATATATATGTCAATCATAGTAGTAACAACCCCATAAAACAAAAGTACATAATTAATCAATTGTTCAAGTCCACCAGCAACAACATAGTGATTGTCATTCAATACTAAAATGTCAATCCACAGGATACAATACAAATACATAGTTTTTTCATAAAGTAAAATCAACTCTAACTCATTTCAGCTCCACGTCACTAATTTCTTTTCAGCCTAAATATATATTGATTTTCTTATTCTATAACAATCCCACAAATCAAAAGTACATAAGTTTATCAACTGTTCAAGTCCACCAACAACAATATTGTGATTGCCATTCAATATTAGTTACACACTAAAATGTCAATCCACAAGGTACAATACAATACAATATGTAGTTTTTCGTAGATTAAAATAACCTCTAACACATTTAAGCTCAACGTACTATTTTTTTAGATTCAACATAAATATATATTGATTTCCTTATTCTTCATGATCTATGCATATGTAAATCATAATAGCCGCACAAAAGCAAAAGTACATAAATTAAAATTGTTCAACCCCACCAGCAACAACATTGTGATTGTCTTTCAATATTAGTTGGCGAAAATTAATTTTTTTATCCTGTAGAATATTGCTCGGACCATTTTTGAACTCATGATTTTTTTTCTTTGTTTGCCCTAAACTAATAAATTTAGTCCCCTTCTGTTAAAAACTTAACGGATCAAAAAACATTCAATATTAAATTAATTTCTATCATTTTTTTAATATTTAGCTTTTTCATATTTTTACATTTTTTATAAATGTAATAATTCATAAAAACTGAAAAAGTAAAAGGAAAAAAAAAGAAAATCTCAAAAAAACACCCAACCCGCACCCCAATCCTCTATCAAACCCCACACCCATCCACCCTAACAGGGTATAAAGAAAATTTGTTTTTCCTTCAGCTATGTTTTATTAATGCTCCGACCCCTACCCCTATCCCAACCCACTACCTCCAAACCCTCTTCCGGGTAAAATATTTTTTAAATTTTCTTTCAGTTTTTTTCTTGTTACCCTGCCCCTCCTCGGATCAATTTTTTTTTAAATGATTTCCACACGCCACCAACACCCTTCAATAATAAAATAAAAAAGATCCGGCATTAAGGGTAGAGTGAGGCTTGTGTCTTAATAAAAAATATGAAAAAAAATTAAAAGAGATAAACTAAGAAAAAGATTATTTGTTTTTTCTTTTTTTTTTTTACCGTGGCAAGTGGGGAGTGGGAGCATTAAAAAAACCAAAAATAAAAATAGAATTTTGAGGGAGGTGGATGGGTGATGGTTAGTTTTGGGTATTGTGAAAAATATTGAAAAGAAAACTACATATATTTTTTTACCAGGGCGGGGTTGGAATGGTGTTAGTGTTGTGGTGTTTTTAAAAAAATATTTTCCTGTTGATATTTTTCTTTTTTATTTTTGAGTTATTTTATATTTTCAGAAAATAAAAAACTAAGAAAAAATTAATTAAGAATTAACAGGCATGTCCTAGTAAGGTGGCTAAAACCATTCAAAATATTGGGCCAAACGACTTTCAGCAAGGCAAAAAGTGATGTGAGCCCTATTATACAAAGCCAAAAAATTATTTTTGCCCATATTAGTTACAAACTAAAAAGGTCAATCCATGAAATACAATATAATAGGTGGTCTTTTCATAGATTAAAAACAACTCTAGCACATTTCAGCTCCTCATTACTAATTTTTTCTTTTAGCTTCAACATAAATATGTATTGATTCTCTTATTCTTCATGATCTACACATATGTAAATCATAATAGTAACAACACTTTCATAACTTAATCAATTATTCAAGTCCTCCAGCAACAACACTGTGGTTGTGGATCTGGGCTGCAAAAGTATGGTTCGCACGTGCCTAAGTCATAGCCTTGCGCTTTACAATCCTTTAAGCAGTATGGATGCTCATTACATGGCCCTATTGATGGAACTACGGGATCCCAAATAGGACCCTCTGCCTCTTCCAATTTCACTGTAAACTAAACTAAATTATATTATTATCATTGGCGCACACATAATATTTACCAAAAATGTCTCTCTATCCATTGGGAACACTATTTCAGACCCTCTCATAATTATGATATATTAGCCATGTCCCACACATGAAACCACATCGTTCCAATTAAATTTTGTAACTTATCATTTTTATTGACTTTCTCAAAACGACGTAGTCTTATGAATGAGATACGATTGGGACATTATAGATGAAGCAGAGAATCCGAACTAGGTATTTCCCTAATCATTCAATATTAGTTACAAATCGAGGATAGGGATCTTTTGTCCCAATTATGGCAATTGTCAAACAAAACTACGTCGTTTAGATTTAACCATAAAAAAAATATACTTCTTTTAAGCTTCTTAAATATGATTTGAAGGTTAGTTCAAAGCGATGTAGTTTTATGCGTGAAACATGGTTAACACACCATAGATAGAATAGAGAATTCAAATGTGCAGGAGATCTTATCCTTAAATTTTGGACAAAATAATATACTTTCTTTATAGGAGATTTCAACACATACATAGTAAACATATTAAATAGAATTGATATATTTAGTTGATAAATAATATATACATGGTGTAAAAGAGATTACCTGGAATGGTTTGAGGTGCAGTTGAGCTAAAATTCAATGTCATGTAAAAAATTCCAATGAGAAGCAAATATTTGATTGTATTAGAAGCCATTTTGTTTTGTTAAGGAAGTGTCCACATTCTCCCTCTATTTATACACACTAACTTTGCATATGTCATAAATGTATTTTCCACGACTCTTTACACATAATCTGGTATCTCTCTTTTTCAATGCTTTACCAATAACGATGGCGTATTTAGTTTTCACGTGCGCCCACAATACTACCAGGAAACCAAACCCAATTTTGGGTCATTATTGGGCTGGTACAACCATAGGCCCACGAAACTTGTTCAATTTTGGAGCCCTCACTACTTATGGATTTTGCCCAACTACATTTATTTTAATTAACACATACACCCCACCTACCCACCCCCCAAAGAAAAAACAATAATAATCAATAATCAGTATACTCTCTGTCCCCAATAAACAGGTCATGATACTTTACAAAAATATAATCCTCTAACTTTTGTCAATTTGGTAAGGGCACGTTTACTTGGGTTGTTTATAATAGGATATATAAAATTATGGGGTACTTTTTTTAAAAAAAAAATATAAAATTATGGTGTATTAGAATAAGGGATTGGGATAATACCACTTATCCTATCCAATGTTTACTCGGGATGATTAAGTTCTATTATTTATACAGAACAATTTTTATCTAATATTGTCTCATGCGGTGTTGTTATAACCGGACCGATTGGATCGGCGGTCTAACCAGAAAAATAGTAGTCACCATTTATTAATTTTTCTGATGTAATTACATATATTAATATCCACAAAAAAACTTATCAATTAAGCTTCAGATTTCAAATAAAAATAATTATAACTTAATAAAGGACTAAGAATATGGATGTCTTGAATAAAATTTAATAATATATAACCCATAAATTTCTTTTTACTCCAAAATTTATTTCTAAACATGATAAATAATGCGTAACTTGTTAAAATTCTATATACCCATAAACAAAAGGAAATTTATAAGTGGAATAAACACAAAATAATAATAAGAAGTCCAAAAAATAAAATAAAAACTTACAAAAGAATAGGAATAACCAAATTTTTCCGGGTTCTCTGGTTCAATCCGATTTTTCCCGGTTGGACATTAAAACGGTTTGTAAGGTATTCCGGACCGGTCGGAGCGCCGGTTCTCAATTCAACCTCCGGGATTAATAAACCCACCTTTGGAGGTGGGATAGATAATGGGGGTAAATTGCATTGGAATTCGTGTTATCCCGTATATCCGGGATAACACGCATTTTAACAACCAACGAAGTAAATGGTGGATTAATCTAAACAATTAGTCCTTATTCAACCTAATCATACGAAGTAAACGGGCCCTAAAGATATAACCTTCTAAAAATTATAAGTTTTTTTTTTAGCATACTCTCTCTAGAAGACAAGCAAAAAAGAAATTCAAAAAGAAAAACTTACACGCGCATTACACGCTATAAAATGTTTTAATCACACGCATAACATAATAGTCTAGTAAACACGCCCTAGCTAACGAGTCCAACTTCTGCGCAACCATTGCACCCATGCAACCTTTCTTTTTTCACTGCTAGATTTATTCAATTTCGATCTGGACGTTCATTTAATTCGAATAATTTAAAAAATGAAAAATGGCCGAAATGTCAAATCATTCTCTCATCTTCCCCATAAGTTATTACAAGTCCCCAAAAAACCTTTATGAAAAATAAGTTCAACACTCTATTTCCATTTGTTTCAAAAATAATCCTCCATTAGCCAAGTTTTCCAAACAAATTTTTCTTTTTACTTTTGCGCAACATATTGCAGTTTTACACCAATCCGTCTTCACCCTCTCACATAGACATACCATGTCGAACGAGAACAAGGCTTCCTCCAACAGCGCCGCCGCCGCCGATCCCAACAGGCATGTCCATCTCCGTCGGGACATTCCCTTTTTCAAAAGTTCTCGATTCGAATTATTAATTGGGTGATTCAAATTATTAAAAATAATAATGGATCCCAATACAACACTTAAAATGATAAAAATACCCTACGGTTGCATAAGTGCAACGATTGCACGAAAGAATTATCCCTAAGATAGGTGTTTTTTTTTTCTATCTTGTATCTTGCATGTACTTCGACGACAAGTCGACAACCTCTCGTTTTGTTATATCATAACAAATTTAAGTTCCCTTTCCGCGTATAATGTTACTTATATATGTTGTAATCATTTATAACAATAACATATGTTATTTATAGTGATAGAAATGGTACAAACTCACCACATATAACTAATGTAATAAATATATTTTGTGTAGAGACAGAAATCTAGTTGAAGCCTTTCTGCATACATATTTTTTTAAAAAAAAAAAAAAATCTATGCGCGCGAATTATATATCAATTATTAGCCAAATTATGTACGAATTAGCTACTAAATATCAATCAGTCAATTCATTCCACGTCGTCCATAAAATTTTAATCCCTTTAAATCTCTGATCTTAGATTATATATTTAAATTATTTGATACATCACATCTTTATTTGTCAATGTGCTTTTGTATCGCCTCACATAATTAGACTTATTTACTTCCAACGACCATAATTTTATGTCCAATTATCAATGAGCTATCAACATAAGCTACAACGGTCCCCAATGAATTGTTTACATTTATGTCAACATATTGAAAAACCTTGTTTTGTCAACAATAGTGTTTTATTAATAGCTACCTATATACATTCATATATAAATATATATTTGATTGATACATCATTGACACAACAGGTTGCTTATCATAATTGTGCTATATGAAAATTATAATTATAATATATATATATATATATATATATATATATATACAATTAACCAATAAAAATGCAATATAAATGCTAAGCAATACACCACCTTTCTTGCGAATGCCTAAACTAAATACACTCATGGCTAACTCTGAAGAGCATCCCAATATTCCAATCTTCAATCTTTCTACCAAAAGCACAAGTCCCAGTTCAAGTTCATGGGTACAAACTTGTAACAATATCAGAGAAGCTCTTGAAGAGTACGGCTTTTTCTTTGCAAAGTACGAGGATGTTTCATCTAGCCTAGACAAGCAAGTGTTTGACGTACTGGAACAACTGTTCGATTTGCCACTTGAAACCAAAACTAGAAACACTTCCGATTTGGTTTTCTACGGCTATATTGGAAAACTTCCCCATGCTCCCATCCATGAGAGCATGGGAATCCCAGAGGCGACCACCGTTGACGCTGTCCAGAACTTCACGAATCTCATGTGGCCTTGCGGCAACCAGACTTTCTGGTACGTTGATTGAGTTGAGCAAGCTCGCAAGCTCAGCTCAGAAAATTCAAAACTCAATCTTGCCGAGCTCAAGCTACTGTTGCGTGCATAACCCTCCCATATTTTACTTTTATATTTACTATAACTAATTATTTACACATACAAGTAATAGAGTTAAGCCTAACCCATCCAAGTCTCAATAACTGGAGAGTGTTTGCATTTGCTATTTTTAAGCAAATACTAGATTCTAACTTAATCTAAGCTGAAATGGAGGCTTTTGGGACCTCAATTCTACTGTAATTAATCAGCTAGAAGCTAATAGTCATAGCTTTTACCTTTATATTTGGTAAATTAAGAGACAATAAATGCTTATTTATCAAATACTTCAATTTTAAAATTTTGGCCAAAATCTCTCAACTCTCAAACACTACACAATGTCAATTATAAGTGTTTTTGCATAAATTCTAATTTTAATCACTTTTTCAAAAGTAAACGAAACACTCCCTATCAGTTCAACCGAGCTTGAGCTTAGCAATATATCAATTGGGCTTGAATTGTTTGACAGTCACAAACACAGAAATAAATATGTAACTTATAACTCTATTTTTACCTGTTTATTATACTTGATACACAAATAAATATGCAACTTATAACTCTATTTTACCTGTTTATTATACTTGATATACGCATGTCTTTGCAGTGAAAGCATACTATGCTATGCAAGGATGGTTTCAAAGCTAGAACAACTGGTGGACAAAATGGTGTTCGAAAGCTATGGGGCAGAAAAACACTACGAGTCCCACGTGAAATCAACGACTTACCTTCTGAGAACCATAAAGTACTCAGTTCCAGACCTTAACAAAGAAAACCACAACGTGGGCAGTAATGTCCACACAGACAAGAGCTTCGTGTCTATACTTCATCAGAACCAGGTTAATGGACTGGAAATTGAGCTGAGGAACGGGAAGTGGTTCTCCCTGGATGTCCCTCCTGGATCGTTCGTCGTCATGGCTGGTGACGCTTATGAAGTACTAGTATTACATTTTGCCAAGTACCATTTAGTTGCATGTTTTACTAAATTCAATATTTGACATTGTGTTATTTTGCCTGTCTGGAACGTTTGATCAAAGGCATGGAGCAATGGGAGGATATATGCAGCCAAGCATCAGGTGATAATGAAAGGGGACACGCCCAGATACAGCCTTGCACTATTTTCATTCAATTACGGAACTACAAACATACCTGAGGAGCTGGTGGATCCGGACCATCCTTTGCAGTTCAAGCCGTTTGACAATTTTGGGCTGGCCCGATTCTATCTCACTGGTGCAGGGCCGATGACTGAGAGCACTGCGAAGGCATACTGTGGTGCTACTGCCTGAAAAGTTTGGTTAGTATGAAAGTATGGCGTGTTGTGTGCCTGGATGATGACCCTGTGCATGAGTGTGTGCGTGTGTGGGTGTGATTTGACAAGCAGACTCTGGAAGATGCTGAATTAAATTCACCTGTATTAGTATCGTTACAATTAATTAGAAGAATTGCATAAAATATATAAAAAAAATTAGAAGGCACGTCGCGGGACATGCCCATGACAGTTTTCATGCCAACGTTGAATTCAACAATATCACCTTGGATGAGCCTTTTGCAGTTCTTAGGAAGTCACTGTTAGCATTTTACTAAGATTTACTTTTGAACCTCAACTGTTTTATTTACAAGGAGATATCAGTACAACTGAAGTGTTTATCCTACATGGGCACATACATTGTTTTCAAACATAAAACAAGATTCTATTATAGCAACTTCGCCATCAGACTGGAAGGCAAAGCAGAGTGAGAATCAATTCAAATCTCCCAGGGGTCAGTGTTGAATCAGTAACGCTTGAAGCTTATGCAGAACGCCGGTAGTAATATCTGGAGAATAAGAGAAAAGGATGTCACACTGAGAATCCATATGGACACGCACAATCAGAGGTGCCTACAAGTGAATGAAACCTGTATATGAGACTTATTTGTCTTTTGGGAATGCCAATGGCAGGATGCTATGTCTGATGATTATTAAAATATCTTATGACACTGTATGGGGAAACTTAAGTGCCACTATCTAGAGTGGAAGTGAGCGAGAGAGACAGGGGCGGGGGAGAGAGAGTGAGTGAGTGTATGAGACAGAGAGCACCAGACACGCACAGACAGCGACTTACACGTAAATACTTATGCCATACATTGCTGCATATTTTCGCAGAAGACGTTCAACAGTATACCATTCTGAACGATCTGTACCATGCTGATAATTAATACGGGGCATGTGGATTGAAGCTGCGAAAGGTTTAGGAAAACAGAACGATATTATAAGGCATGTTTGGAAATATATCCACAGATTGGATCAGCTGACAAAATGGTAGCAACAATAAAAAAGATTAACAATCATTCAGTAAGATAGTGACTAAAGAAATATACCAAACATAATGAAATTATGAGAACATTTTTTAGAATGTTAGAGTGGATGAGTTACTAGTAGTGAGAGAGCAAGTCATAATCCCGTGTTTGGGGGTCCAAGACAGAATATGGAACCTTAATTACACATAACGCAAGTAGGCTGTCAAGGGTTCAAGCACAAGTGTGAGAGCATCAGGTCAAACTTTCACCAAATTTCTGATCACTAATTTCATAAAACTGTGTAGTTTGCATAGAACCAACAAGACAGAATGAGGACTGCTAGAGTATCTGAGAAGGAAGGATCAGTGAGAAAATCTTATTCTTAATCTGACATTTTATTCAGATGTCACTCCAAACTAATGTCAACAACTTTCTCCATTTTATCACCTGTCTATGGACTAAAAATACCGGAATAAGTCTATAAAATGGGGAAATCATATTCTATAAAGGAGAAGGTATGAAAGACATTTTATACTTTAAAACCCCTCCATAATCAGATCCAATGAAAAAGGACGCCAGCCTGTCATGCTCAAACTGTTGAAGAAAAGAAGGAAGAGAAACAGAGAAAAGAAAAAGGCCCTGGAACAGATATCTGCAATCCCTGCCATATTCCAGTGGCATGGATCCCAAACAATTGTAATAGCTTACAGGAAAATAAATGAAATTCCCTGGGATGAAACAATCGAGTAATCAGTTCACAGTAGAAGTGCGTCGATCTCAAGAGGCAACAGAAGAATTTTACCAGAATACTGAGCAGCTGAAAATGATGCTTTTGCAAGGCAAACTTCCAAATCAGCAGTAGATATACTGCTGCGAGGGACTTTACGCTTCTGATTATATGATTGCACAACAGCTAAAGCTACCCATTGACGAGCATTAGTACTCTGGTCACCACGCTCGTCTGCAGAAAATCAGTCGCAAAGCTTGTGAATACGTCCCAAAAAATGAACAAAAGTATAAATTAATGACAATCCAGGTTATGTTGCCACCTGGAAGGACTAAACCCCTTTGTCCCCACACAGTCCCAAATCTACTTGAAAAAAATAAATGAAAAGAACAAGATATTGCTCGTCTGATAAACCATACCGGCTAATGGAGTCTTCACATGGCCTTGACACAGGAAAGAACACAATAAAATGGCCGTTTAAAATATTAAAATATGACGAAAATTCCAGAATGAGACATACAATATTAAAGTTTCTTTACATAAAAGAGTACTTCCCCGAAAAATCTCAAGTAAAAACTGAATCAGGACAGAGAACTGAAACTGACCAGTTATTTCAATTAGATGTAAATCACCCAGATGGAGATCTCCAAATTCTGAAGCCCGCTCATATGCATCGGGAACAGCAGCTGACAGCCTACCCAGTGCATCAAACATACCTCCATGACCCCAGTTTCCAGAATTATCAACACAACTGCGTGGAGGATATCAACAAGTCAAAATTTCCCAAGCATAAATCAATCGCTGTAAAAGCTTCATGCCGGAACAATGATTTTGAAGGAAAAAAGACATCTTAAGATTACAATCAAAAGAAAGAAGGAAAAAAAAAAGTTCAGAGCAAAACAATTGAAAACAAAAAGTAGACATCTTAAATCTTGCACACAATTATCTTCAGTTCACATCAACCAATACTCAATCCACAACTTCTGGGTCGATTAAGTCTTCCCTAATCTAGTAATATATATGTAACAAATATCAAGAATGTCCATCAGTTTGGTTGGAAGCTTACGAAATATCTGATTTCATCTTAAAATATATAACTCTAATATGTTCGAGCAAAATAAACTCTAATGCTCACGAACATATTTTTGTTCGAGTGGGGATACTAACATTGTCATTTGCTCTTACCACAAAATAGAAGATCACATTGAATTTTTACCAAAATAGTGAAATGCTTAAAAGAGTTATCAAGACCATCTAGCGGAGGAAGTCTCCTTACGTTAAAGAGCTTATAAGTGCCTGTTTAAGTAATTTTGAATCCTGTCTGTGGCTGAGGGTAATCCTGTCACCTTCTTTTCAATTTTTAATATCACACTATGCATCTTATAAGCTCTTATCCATTTAAAAATATCTGAAAAGAAGTAACTTCAGCCAAACGCCATGATATTCAAACTCTTTGGGAAAAGCCACACTTATTATAAAAGTAAGCAACAATAAAATCAGGAATTGTTGGGCAATAAGAAGAAAAGATTGCTCAATACCAACATGCACTGAAATTAGTCTCCAGATACTGAAGTACTTCCCTACCACAAATAGAGTTGGACAGCTATGTGATTGTTCATTGACTACAGATATTTACCTGAAAATAATTGTAGGCTCTGAAGGAGATACAGCAGCAGTACTTGTGCAGTCTCCATAAACAAAAAGGACTGCACCAGAATCTGACATCATATCCTGATTGGCTTGGCTGACAGGATTGCTGACAGATAATGAATGATATCCAAGCGCTTCCCATTTGGACAATTTTTTCTCTTCTGCCTTCTTTCGAGCAGCTTCAGCTTTAAGGTGTTTCTCATCAGGAACGTGTCTTCTGTTCTCCACTGCCATAATGTCACCAGCATCTTCTGGTGATGCTTGCTTGAACTTCTCGACCCATGACACATATGAAGTTTCATCAAGGCCAGGATCGATATCTATGGACTCAGAACCCTCTTGCATGACTAGATCTTGTCCATCCATCCGTTCCAATGGATTGATCTCAAACTTCCTGTCACCCTCACCTGATTGTAACTCATGGCGGGATGCAATAATCTTTTCAGCTAAATTGGTCAGTTTGCTATTATCTAGTTGATCATCTGATTTTTCCAGATTCATCTCTACAGGATCAAATACATGCAAACCAAATATGACAGATTTCAAAACACCAGCTTCAGTTCCTCCAGCATTACTTCCCTCACGATCCAAATTTTCATCTCCTATAACATTATGACTAAGTTGTAGCTTCCTCCGTGCTCTACGCATAATAACCTGCATGATTTCCCTACATCATCTGAGAGTTGTGATGATAAGAAAAAAAACATTTATCACATCTTACCTCCTCAATTGACCGTCCAGAGACCAAATTAATACATAATACGTGATTGACTTGGCCAATTCTGTGAGCACGCTGCAGAGCCTGCTTATCCACTTGGGGATTCCAATCTTGCTCATAAAATATGACCTACAAACCATTCAACATTCACAATCTACTGCAAGAAACTCTCCAGTGACTAGTATAACAAATTTGGCAACAACTCCTAGAAATTGCTGTATAAGATCTCAGTATTCACAGTTGATAAAATTAGCAAATAACATTCCGAATCATCCTTAATGTCAAAGTTCCTAGGGGATCGTCCAGACTCCAGATAAGTACTTGTTAAACACAAATAATCCCCTGGAGTTCCTATCAACCGTAGCTTCCCAACAGTAAATTACTATGATGCTTCTTCCAAAAATAGTTGGGTTCTATATTAGCAACAAGAAGCTTATTCAAACTTTCTGAAGAGTGTCATTAGGTATAACCATTCTCCCACACAGGCAAAATAAACTACCCATAAATTAATCCTGATGAACTCAGAAAAAAACATTCTCAACATTGAAATACGAAACCTAACCCATGCATCCTTTGTAATCTCCACATAGTTAGAAATTGGGGTCAAGTAATCTTATTTCGTAAAATCATCGCAGAGATCACCATAATACTGCATACATTCTTCATAGCAGAAAAAATATGCTAGCATGAAAGCCTCTCAAGATCCCAAATAAACTATCAAATATTTACTTATGTAAAATCACAATGAGCACGACAGTTTGAACAAGAACTAGGTCACAGATTCTAAATTATTTGCATCTTTTCATAACACATTATATAACTTCATGAAATGAACCAGAGATAGGTCCACTCACACTGCCAAAGGAATTTCCATATCTAAAACCACAGTGGTTTCCCGTAAAGACTAATTATTTTTTCCCATCAAGTAATTCACAAGCCTACGCAAGCATAATTACCAGCTATAGAGGAGACATCAACCAGTTTAAATAAATATTCTACATGTTCTGTAGCTCGCATTCAAATAAACTCTCTCCTGATACTCATCTAAATTACGTTCATCGAACAAACAATAAAATGTTATCCAGAACATTGATATAAATGAAGCCCTCAGATCTGTCAGAAAAAATTAGCAGCAGTCGTATTACAAGAATAGTCGAGCGTGAAAGGACAGGGGTTTATCAAATAAATAGAAGCATACTTACTGTATCAGCAGCTATAAGATTTAGTCCCACTCCGCCAGCTCGTGTGGAAATCAAAAATACAAATGGACTGGTAGGATCAGAACTAGCACTTGGTTTTTGGCTGAAACTTCTAATTGCAGCAAAACGCTCCTCTGCTCTTATTGAACCATCAAGACGCTCATAAGTATATTTCCTCATTTCTAAGAAGTCCTGCATGATGTAATATGATAAGACATAATGGACTTGTCAGCGTGATAATATAGAGCATCATAGTAACAGACAGAAGATAAAAAATAAAAATAAAAAACCTGCAATATATCAAGTGTATGGGTCATCTGAGTGAACAGTAGGACGCGGTGCCCAGAGTTGTGCAGCTTCTGAAGTAGCTGATCTAAAATTAGAAGTTTACCACTAGCCTGATGGTACACAGATTAACACACTATTACATCAGCATTCAATCATATAAGTTAGATTACACAGTGAAAAACTGTGGTTAAGCACACAAAGATGTGCCTTAATATCAAATGATTAAAAATTTGTATTTCATTTTTAAATTATTCCTGTTCGCCCTAGTAACTTTATACAGACAACGCTCTCATATGTCAGTTTAAAACTTCATCCATATTAGTACAGATTTGTGAAACATGAATCAAGTTGTTTGACTACCTGAACAAGGTGCTCACCCTCCTCATATGGCTCAGGCTCAATACCCGGGAAAAGGTAAGGGTGGCTACATGCTTTCCGAAGCTGAATTACCTGGAGGAGATCACAGTTTAGCAGCATAAGACTTAAGTCATGAATGCCCTTCTGTTCTACGAAGTAAAATAAAGTAGTGAAGCAACTCAAACAGAAAAAACTTAGTCTTGTACTAACATAGAAAGAATCTGCTTACAATATTATTCAAGGATTGTGCAGTGGAACCTCCAGAAGCAAGTGCAAGGAGCTTCGCAAGTTCCTTTCTCAGTATTGACACATAAACCTTCTTCTGTAGGGGAGACAATGGTGCAATCCTGTCACAGATTTATGAATCATCAGCCAAAGCATAATGTATTCAAAAAAATCCCACAACAATAGTCAAGGATATGATAAGCTAGTTAGCATCATCCTCCATCACAAAACCGAATTGAGTTTATTTTCCTGAAACTAACAGTGTTATTTCAGTAACAGGTGGTAGCAGCAGAGTTCCAGACTCCATAAGTTTAGACTTGGTCCTTCGAAGCATGAACGCCCCGAGCACATATTTTAAGATCGTAAAAAGTTCCTTCACTTTTACTGCATCTTGGCCTGCTAGAGAAGTTGCTAGAAAGTGTCAACTGAGAGCTTTAAAATAGAAATTCATTCTACTAAATTTATAGCATGCATCCCTTGTCTTTGATAACCAGGGACCAAGAAAGATTTTTTAGGTAAAATTTCAACTTAATATTTAATATTAAAGACCGAGAGCTACGTTCATTCTACAAAGATAGAACACAATAAATAAAACTATTCAGATGATAAGTTTACATGAAGGATCTCCAGCTTCCTTGAAATTAGAAAGGAATTGCTCCACCGTCCCAAAGATCATAGGCATACAGAAGTGCATTAGAGCCCAAAGTTCACTAAGATTGTTTTGAATAGGTGTTCCGGTCATAAGCAATTTTCTTGGCATGACAAACCGCTCTCTCAAGACATTATATAAGACCTGATAAAAAATTCAACAAGGCTGTAACAGTGTGAAGAAATACAAATAGTTAATCAAATCAAACCTAATAACTATATCCTATTCCAACTACCACAACACAGCAGTAAAATAAAAAATAAGATTCCCAAGAAATCACTGTATTATACTGAAGTAGAAATAGTTACCATATCCTGTTTTACAGTAACAGCAAGCAGCATGTCATATCAATTTCTAGTAATCAGAAATAAACCTTCCAATAAGGATGATAAATTCAAATAAATTCTCAATAACCTACATAAAGATCTGTAACTTGCGAAAGGTAAGTCATAAAATCAGCACATACATAATATAGGGAGACAACAGTTAACCATTCTGCACTGTACACGAGGACTGAAAGCTAAAAGAATAAAGACATCTAGCATTATAACAAAATAAAACTTTAGCAACCTCTGCTGGATGGGTGCAGATCTTGCACTAGGTTCTAGAAGAAATAAATAATAATAATAGTACTATTATTATTATTATTATTATTATTATTATTATTATTATTATTATTATTATTATTATTATTATTATTATTATTATTATTAATACAAAAAATAAATAAATATGTAATATTGTAATTTTGAACATACACTAGAAGGGTTTTTCAGTCTCTGTGCTTCATCAATTATTGCATAATGCCAAGGGAATTGGGACAGAAAATCCTGATCAATCAATGCTATATCATAAGTTGTTAAAAGCACGTCAAATGGCAATGTTGGAACCTGTAAAAACAACAGAAATTGATGGAAGATTAGAGAATATATTACTTCAATTATCATATTAGATCCATATAGTTTTACAATGGACTGGAAATATTAAAAGGAAAAAAAAAAAAAACAAACAAACAAAACAAGTATAAAACTCTTACACCAGATGATAATGATGGCTCTTTTACATACTCATAAATTTCTCCACGCAATTTACGTCTATGTTCTTTTTCTCCAACATAACGAAGCAGTCTCAATTTTGGAGCATAATTGGCTACTTCAGACACCCAACCATCAGTCACACTGAGTGGGCACAACACCACTGCAGGTTGCATTCAAAATCTTACAGTGCAGTTAAGATCTAAGCAGCTTGAAAATAGGGAAATGCATTACATATATACACATACTGATCAAGCTAATATTTACATACTCACAGAATGGCCCAGGAGACTTCTGGCATATTTTCAAGTAACTCAGAAGAGAGATAGCCTGCAACGTCTTCCCTAGTCCCATCTATAGCAAAACAAAAAGCATGAGGAAAATCACAGGACTACAAAACTCGAACAGTCTTTAAAGCTCCACTGTATGCACTTATCACAACTCTAACTAACCAGCTACAAGTATATAATATATAACTTGAAGAAAATTACAGGAGTCACAATAAAGCTGGCATACAGCAATGTTTCTTCTAAGTTATATATTGGCAGATTTAAAATGACTCGTAAGATGTACTTCTATCAATTTTAGTATACACAATATGAACATCTGAGCCCATTGGCATATTCTTGTGTTGAGTATTGCACACACCATCGGAAAGTTCAAATCATTTAGAACTAGATCCAAAGGTGAAAACTCTTGTCCTGAATGTATAACATCTTGAAAAGTAAAACGCAAATTAACTTTAGTTCGCATCCAAAATATAAAACAGAATATACAGAGACAACATGCAAACAAATCCTAGGACTTACTAGTATGGTCCTAGACTACTTCCAATTCCATTACATAAAAGAAAGAATATTGCAGGAGCCAGACTACAAACTATGAATTTTTGCTAACAGAGAGTATGAGGAGTTTACAATTGCTATTAGAAGAACTAGCATTCAAAATTTAATTGGCATCTTCTAGTTGTAATTTGAAGCCAAAAGTTCCATGAATATGTAAACTAAATGAGAACTCCTCTAATGATCTAATGATTGAATCCACAACAATCAATAAAATCTCCGACAACTTTCAACTACACTATCATAGATGATACAGCTCCACTGGAATGAGAGCCAACCATCAACAACTGTTAATAAGTGGGAAATAATTTAACGCATTGCCTAAAAACATTTAACTATTTTATTAACGTGAAACTAGAGCATGATTCTACAAGGAAGAGAACACCAATAAATAAATCAGCATCAGTTCTGCTTCTCACCTCGTCACCTGCAGAGAGGGAAAAAATAAGCATAAAACATTAACTCAATCACACAAAATACAGGTAATATAAATTGAAACAACACCTGCTTCCCTTGCTTTTTCGTCATAAACATTCTACTCGGAGAAAAAAAAAAAAGAGAGGTTGACTATACCTAGTATGACGTTGACGCCGAGGTGATAGCGTCGAATGAGCCATGAGACACCTTCAACTTGATGAGGCTTGAGTGTTGCCGTGATCCCGTACTCGGAATTGCAGGTACGCGCTTCATTGGCGGCGCGTGAGTCTCCCTCGTAGACGCACTTCGCCGCCACGATTAACCTCTGTTTGTAATCCATGTCCTCCTCGCCAGAGCGGTGGCGATGCAAATGTTTTAAATTTTGGGACTTTAAATGGCTATATTACCCTCATCGATTTGTAAAGGCTAAAGAGAATTACAGATGGCGGGAGTAGCCTAATCGGTAGAAATTTCTTGAATTGTTACCGCTGAGCTCTAGATTTTGGTACATCACCAATTAATTAACACTTGTTCTTAGTAAGGAGATGGATTACAAGATTGGCCTGTAATAGCTTTTTGTTGGCGAAATTCAAACCTGAGACCTCTAGAATGAGGCTCCAAGCTTTAACAATCAGATCAATTCAACAACATGTTATTATGTCTACATAGCATTTATATAACCTATTTAGTAAAATTCTACTTATAATAATATATACCTTATGAAAATGAAAATTAGAAATAATTCGCTATTTTTGGTCCATAATTAGTTATCAAAATGAAAATAATTGGTCCATAATTAATTATCAAAATGAAAATTAAAAATATAAAAACTAAGTATAAAATAATAATTGAGCATTTTTATAAATCTTTTGTTTTGTTTATAATTTTAAGATGAATTTATGTATTAAAGTTGGTTATAATATTTTTAAAATATTTTGTTAAACTTTCAAATTTTTAATATAATATTTTCGTACTAGTAATTAGTAATGTTGTATGAAAAACGTCAAAAAATGTTTTATATTGTCACTTGATAGGTATGGCCCAATCCCCCGGGTCGGTGTAGCCCGCCAGACGGGTCAATTGGGCCCAAGAGCGCAAGCCCAACGCAGCCAAGTCCATACGCGGCGTCTTGAGAAGATGGGAAAGGAACCCCATGATCTTTTCCAACAGGCATGCAGATTTGATTGGCGGATTTATAGGGATTTTATTAGGGTTGCTATCGTATAGTATAAATAGGAGAATTGTTGTTTAGTTTGGGGCTCCGATTCTGAATTCTGGAATCATTACTTGTAAAATTGTACTCCGATATTCAAAGAAAAATAGTGAAACACCTCGGAAGGTTATTGCCTTCGTCCGTGGACGTAGATCTCCGGATCGAACCACGTAAATTCTCGTGTCGTTTATGATTTTGCATGCTTGATTACTTGGGATTATTGTTGTGATTGTGATTCGTTTAATATCCGGATTTTGGCTTTATCAATTGGCGTCGTTTAACGAAGAGAAGCAAACCCTAGCATCATCCATAGCCGAATTACGTCAGTCATGGTGAATACTCGTCAGTCGGCAAATCCAACCCGATCTCGCCGGAATCCCCCCGTCGATCAAAATCTTCTGCCGCCACCTCAACCAGTCCAGGACCCACCCGCGGGGCAAATAGATCCGCAACATCCCGCGCCCGCCAATGCACCAGCACAGGTTGACCCTCAACCAACCCCTGAATTATTGCAGGCGCAACAAGCGTTCCTACGAGAACACGCTGCCTTGTTCCAGGAATGGAAACATCGGCGTGCCGACTCCGGTATGCACGCCGATAACGGTGCCAATCATGTGGCAGGATATTCCCGCCAAGATCGATCTCGCGCATTTAATGAAGATCCGCCTCACAGAGCCAGGCACGATCGCCGTCACCACCGGTCAGTGTCACCCGGGGAGGATCGAAGTTCTAATGGTTCGCGGCCCCGCTATGCTGATCACGGTGACGCAGACCGACGCCGACCTATAGATGTGGTGAAGCAGGCTCGCTTAGAGAGGTAATGGGCCTTGATGCTGATGGGGAGATAATCACTCCGTTCTCCACGGAGATTCTCTCCACCCCACTCCCCGAGGGGTTTAAACTTTCACCAGTACCCGTCTACAACGGCACCGGGGATCCAGGTAATTTCTTGAGCGCGTTCAAATATGACATGTTCAATCGGAGCTGCACGCAGCATCACTTGTGCAAAGTGTTCCCCGAGTATCTTCAAGACGAGGCCAGAATTTGGTTTGATTCTTTGTCGCGCTGCAACGTTACTTCTTTTCGGGATCTTGTTGAGCAGTTCTGGGCTCGTTTCCATACACGAGCAAAGCCTATGGCCACTTTGGCCGATCTCATGAACCTGGAGCAACGAGACGGGGAGACAGTCTCTCAGTGTCTTGAACGCTTCACTGCGGAAAGCCTAATAGTAGGTAGCCGATCAGATGATGTTATCATCACTGCTTTCATGAACGGCCTCCGAGCCGGACCGCTTTACACCGAACTTGCGCGACATCCTCCGACCACCACCCGAGCTCTATTTGGCATTGTAAGTAGGTTTGCCAAAGCTGAAGAGCAAACCCGGCGCAAGCGGGAGAAGTATACTACCAAGAAATAGTTAGACAAAACGAAAGCCGGGACTAGTACCCGGCCTAGTGCCTTTAGTCGTTTGAGCAGAGGCAGGTTGGAACCTTAAAACGATCCCCCTCAATTCACACCCCTTACGCGATCAAGGACAGAAATATTTTCTGTTCACAAAAATGATATGCGACCATGCCCACGGATGACTGCTCTGGCAGAGAAGCGTAATCGTGAGAAGTGATGTGCATATCATCACGATCATGGACACGCCTAGGGTTGGCAACGGGGCGGGGCGGGGCCGGGGGGCAAGTCCCCATCCCCGTCCCCACGTTCGAGGGGATTCCCCATCCCTGTCCCCGCGAAACTGGCGGGGATTTTTTTATCCCCATCCCGCGGGGATTCCCCGTCCCCGTATATTTTAATTTTTTTTAATTTTATTTAATATATCTACTAATAAAATTTAAAATAAAATAAATTTAGACATAATTAATAGACTTAAATTTAACAAACTTCAACAAAAAAATTAGGATATAATATATTTAGTCCATTTTAATATTACAATAATAGTAATATAATAAAAATAAATATATTTTTACTAAATAAATATATAGAATTACATAATATAATTGGATCCCCACTATATATATTAGGAAAAAAAAAACTATATAGCGGGACCCCGCGGGGAACGGGGCGGGGATCCCCGCGGGGCGGGGAACCCTATCTCCGTCCCCGCCCCGTCCCCGCCGTCGGGGCAAAAATCTTCCCCGTCCCCGCCCCATCGGGGGAAGATAATGGGGAATCCCCGCCCCGTTCGGGGCGGATCCCCGCGGGGAACGGGGATTCCTTGCCCCATTGCCAACCCTAAACACGACACCGAGGAGTGTCGCGAACTTTATAAAGAAATCGAGGACTGTTTGAAGCGAGGTTTTCTCCGATAATACATCGCTCGGTCCGAAGACAGGCCTCAGCCGAACCAAAATGGAGGAACACAACAAGGTCGGGGAGGTTACAATGGCGGAGGCCCAAGACAAAACAGACCCCAATGGCAAAACAACAGGTCGGGTATAACAGTTACCAAAGGCAAGACCAGGGTAATCGTCAACAAAATCAGCCACAACAACCTCAATTATTGCCACCCCCACCGCCTCATGGAGGTCCCGGGGACAATCCACCGAACCACGTTGTTCAAGGGATAATAAATGTGATCTATGACGCCATGCCAACAGGGACTAGGGTTGCCAAACGGGCCAGCCCTAGCGGTTTCGGGCTAGCCCTAGCGGTTTTCGGGCTTATAGGGCCTCGGGCTTATCGGGCCATTTTATCGGGCCAAGAATATGGTGAACCTAACCCTAACCCTATCGGTTTTCGGGCTAAACGGGCCACTATCGGGCTACATGTCAAACTTTAAAAATTATATGTATACTGAAATCCAACAACCTTAGTAATTCAAACATAAAAATATTTAGGGCTCAAAATATCAAATAAATCACCATTCATGGAAAAAATAACATAATGTTATCAAAGTTAAGTATCATTCACGTGATGTGGGGGAGTTGACGCCTGCTGAAGTAAAGAGTTGTTGTAGGGCTGGAGCGATGAGTTATTGCGGCGCTGGAGTGAATTGGAGCCAAGGAGAGGGGGAACGGCAATTGGGATGTGTATTACTATATATTATTATATTATTATATTATTATTAGTATTATTGCTTTATTGTATCAATATTATTTTGTATCACAATATATAATATGTATTTTGTAGTATTGACTTGAGTCTATTGAGTCGACTAACTTAAAATTTCAGGCTCCAAATACAAATAAATTATAAATACATATATATCTCGGGCCAGCCCGGCTAAATTGCAGGTCAGCCCGCATAACCCTACGGGTCCGGCGGTCCGGGCCAAAAAGCCCGGATTTTAAATGGGCCATAAATACCTAAACCTAACCCTGGGTTTTTTCGGGCGGGCTCGGGCCGGCCCGTCGGGCTAGGGCCATTTCAGCAACCCTAACAGGGACTTCCCGAAGTGCCCTTTAAGCCGAAGCGCGTAGGCCTCCTCCCGAGGAGCCGCGCCACAAGCGTTTCCACAGATCTAAAATAGTGAGCTTTACCGAGGACGATCCTGTCCACTGATGCCATCGTCATCGACATGGTCGTGGCCAAAGTCACTATTAAGCGAGTTTTTATCGACAACGGCGCCGCTGTAGGTGTCATATTCGCTGACTGTTTCCAGAAGATGGGTATACCCTGCGAGCAGCTCCGGCCTGCTCCCGAGCCTCTACAGACCTTTACTCAGGGAGAGGTCCAACCTGAGGGAATTATCAACCTCCCTGCGTCGCTTGGTACGTATCCAGCGATAAAAACTATTTTTGTGGATTTTTATGTGGTATCTTCCTCGTCGCCATACAACATGATCCTTGGACGGGACTGGCTCACCCCAGCCAAGGCCATTTGTTCTACATATCACTTAACATTGAAGTTTCCTACCCCCTATGGAGAGGTCGCCATCCGTGGCAACCAGAGAATTTCCAAAGAGTGCATGTACGTCGCACTCAAGAAGGCAACCAAAGCTCCTCCTAAGCCTCAATTTCAAATAGCCACTTCGGAACCCGCCCTGGGTGCTTCCGAGCCACTTGGCAACGATACCGCCGAAGTGCCACTTAGATCCTGCTAAACCACAGCAAACTGTTAAAATAGGCGCGGTGGGCAAAAAAAAAAAAATCATTCATACATCAAGAGAGCACCCCGAAGTCTTTGCTTGGTCTCCCCTAGATATGCCGGGAGTCTCTCCCGACCTTATCACTCACAAGCTTAACATTGACCCTAATGTGAAGCCAATCCAACAGAAGCGACGACAATTTGCTCCGGAGAGAAATGCAGCTATCCGAACTGAGGTTCAACAGCTCGTGGATGCCGACATCCTATTCGAAGTTCACTATCCATCCTGGCTCTCTAATCCAGTAATGGTGACGAAGTCCAGCAGGGCTTGGAGGATGTGTGTTGATTTTTTTGATCTCAACAAACACTGCCCAAATGAATGCTATCCTCTACCGCCTATTGACCAAAAAGTCGAGGCTATTACAGGGTACAAGGTGCTTTGTTTTTGGATTTGTATAAGAGGTATCACCAAGTCCATATGGACCGCCGAGATGCTATCAAAACAGCCTTCATCACTGATTTTGGATGCTTCGCTTTCAAGAAAATGCCCTTCGGACTAAAATATGTTGGAGCCACCTATCAGCGTCTTATGGACCACGTCTTTCGAGACTAGATAGGCCGCAATATTGAGGTATATGTCGATGACCTCGTTATTAAGAGTCATTCTCCTACATCATGTGTGCAGGACATCGCCGAGACATTAAGCATACTGCGGCGCCATAATCTTCGACTCAATCCAGCTAAGTGTACATTCGGCGTCGGATCAGGAAATTCCTTGGGTACATGGTCTCGCAGCACGGTCTCCAGGCCAACCCAACCAAGATCAGGGATGTGCTGGATCTTCAGCCGCCGAAGACCATGAAAGACGTCCAACGTTTGACTGGCGGTCTCGCCGCTCTGAATCATTTTTTATCGAAGGCAGCGGAGCGCCAGCTTCCCTTCTTCAAAATTTTGTGCCAAGCGAAGAAATTTGAATGGACTTCGCAGTGCGACGAAGCCTTTGAAGCCCTGAAATAACATATCAGTCAATTACCCACTATGTCAGCGCCTCTCCCCGGGGAGCCTCTCTATATATACTTGGCCTCCACCGATGAAGCCATTAGTGCGGCCCTTGTCCGCGAGGACCATGGCAGTCAACAACCCGTATACTTCGTTAGTCGAGCCCTTCAAGGGGCAGAAACCCGCTACTCTGTGGCGGAAAAAACAGTTTTGGCCCTAGTCATGGCGGTCCGCCGCCTGCGTCCTTACTTTCAGGGACACACTATTCGGGTCCTCACAAATCAACCCATTCGTCAGGTTCTTACCAAACCCGATGTATCGGGACGTTTGGCCAAGTGGGCAATTGAGCTCGGGGAGCATGATATACAATTCCCATCTCGCCAAGCCATCAAGGGTCAAGCTCTCGCGGATTTTCTGGTCGAGGTCCCGTTCAATAGCCCCGAGGCAGCCACACGTGCTGAGACTACGCCTCAAACCGACCCCGAAGCCAAAGCCAACAAGTGGCATGTATACGTAGACGGCGCTTCTGCTACCCGAGGTAGTGGTGTCGGGGTCCTTTTCATTGGTCCCAATGGCATCGAAGTCAAATATATCATGCGCTTTAAGTTTAAAGTGACAAACAACGAGGCTGAATACGAGGCCGTCATTGCTGGGCTCCGGCTCGCTCAAACCTTCGGGGCTTCGCATATCCAGCTATACACCAATTCCGAGGTGGTCTCAAGCCAGATCAAGAGCGCATATGCGGCAAAAGATGATACATTGAAAAGGTATCTGGCTTTAACCCATAAACTTTTGTTACCTTTTACCTCGATTGATGTCCAGCAGATCCCCCGCGACGAAAATACTAAGGCCGATACTCTCAGTAAGATGGCCTCCGTGGTCCCGTCAAATGTGTCTCCGGACATAATTGTCGAAGAAGCTACCCAGCCTTCAATTAATGAACAAGTGGTCTCTGTGTTGACTGACGCTGATCCCAATTGGATGACTCCGATCCTCCAGTATCTCCAGAATGGCACCTTGCTCGAAGATAAGTTGCTTGCTCGGCAGATACTTTTAAAAGCACCGAAGTATACACTTCGCGACGGGGTCTTATACCGTCAATCATACCTACAGCCGAGCCTCCGATGTCTTGGCCCGGTCCAAGCTGACTATGTTCTTCGGGAATTTCATGAGGGAGCATGCGCAAGTCACATTGGGTCACGTACATTGGTCAAGAAAGTGCTTCGGTGGGGATACTACTGGCCCACCTTGTTCAATGATGCCCACAATCTGGTGTTGAAGTGTACAAGTATCAGCGACACTCCCGAGTAAAACACCTGCCGCAAACCGAACTCATCGGCATACAAAGCGCCTGACGATTCATACAGGGGGGTATTGACATTGTAGGTCCGTTTCCTGTTGCTCCGGGGGGACTTAAATTTCTTGTGGTCGCCGTAGACTATTTCACTAAATGGGTCGAAGCCGAGCTACTCACAGCTATTATTGGTCAGAATATCCTAAAATTTGTTTGGCGTAACATTATATGCCACTTTGGCATTCCAAGTACGATTGTATCCGACAACGACAAAAAGTTTGCCAATGATCCTTTTCGGTCCTGGTGCGAGGAGTTGCACATCAAGCAGGCTTTCACCTCGGTAGCTCACCCCCAAGCTAATGGCCAGGTCGAAGTCACGAACCGCACTCTAGTCGACAGCCTCAAGAAGCGATTGGATCAGGCTAAGGGTCTTTGGGCTGAGAATCTCCTGCAGGTTCTCTGAGCATACCGAACAACGCACATTCCTCCACTGGGGAGACTCCTTATAGCCTCACCTACGGTTCCGAGGCTGTCATTCCTGCCGAGGTGGGAGTACCCAGCCCTAGACTTTTACACCTCGAACCCGAGGCTAACGAGGAAGCACTCCGTACCAACCTAGACGAGCTTGAACATCGCCGCGAACAAACTTTCATCCGACAAGCTAAATGCAAGCAACAGGCGGCTCAGTATTACAACCACCGGGTCCGGGTACACAGTTCCAGGTCGGAGACCTAGTACTCCGGCTAAATTCTGCCAGCAAAGCTGCCCCCGAGGGAAAATTGCACGCTACTTGGGAAGGGCCTTATTGCGTCACTGCCGCTCATGCCTCCGGGAGCTACCAGTTAGAACATTTGGATGGCACATCGATGCCTCGCACTTGGCACGTCAGCAATTTGCGGCATTTCTATCTATAGTTTTCCATTTCAAGTACTTATTCTTCCTTTACATTTTCTGTACATACTTTTACTTCTACGCCGCGATACTTTATTTTTTCAGATTACTCTTGTATTTTTTAATTGTTCCGACAATAACTATGAATAAAAGTTTTTACTACAAAGGCATGCACTGCTTCTCTTTTGTGCCGCGGGGACGCCCCGGCCTAAACTGCACGAATATTTATTGCGTCAATCGTTAATTGTCTCCGGACACATTGGTCCCTCGCCTGATCCGTCCGGAGAGACCATAAACTTTGTCCCCGGACATGAATTCCCTCTCGTCTGATTCATCCGGAGAGGTTATCAACTTTGTCATCGTACAAACGTTGACTCCCGCCTGATCCGTCCGGGGAGATTTTATGCCTTGTTTTCGAACAAGGGCTTATCTACATCCTGTACTCCCGAGTACTAGCTAATACATTACTTGCATCGCATCGTCTTAGCACACTTAAAAAGAGAATCACATCATACTGCACATACTTTACTACTCTATTATTTGAAAAAGAACTTGTTACATACATGATTATTTTTTCACTACATTTTATTTACAAAAATCATCACATTTCTCTACCTATCACTCCCTAACCAATACCCAGCACTCTAGCGCTGAGGCCTGCCTCGGGAGCTCCTCCGCGTCCTCCGGGATCTGGAAGTGCCCCGGGATCGGACTCCGGTCCTCCCACTCCTTTGGTCTCCTTGCCGGCGGGGGCTCGATTGCCGAGCTGGCCTTGGAGTGTTAGCCCATCCCACAGAGTCCCACTCTGCGGGAACCATCACTTCGATCTCCTCGGCCAGTCTTTGGACTTCCTCCTCTGCGACCACTACCGGGCTCGGTTCTCGGATCACAACTCCGGTTGGTTTTTTCACCGAGCCCTTTGGCCTCCTCCGAGGAGCTTTCGAAGAGTTCCCCTGGCTAGAGCTGGCAATATTCTCCTCTGCAGCACGACGCCACCTTCTACGACCTTTTATGTCCTCGTACATGCTGAGGAGTATCTCTAGCACTTCCCGCTTCCTCACCAGCTTGGCGGAGTCAGTGTGTCCGGCCTCAATCAATACTGCTATCTCCTTCTGAATTTCAGCAGTTCGCTCCTCGAGCTCCTCAAAGGTCAATAGGCCGAACTCCGACAATATCCGCTCGTATTCCCTTTGATGGACAAAAAGACGCTCCGCCTCGGCGCATTTTGCCAAGTACTTCAGCTGGTGGTCTAAGGCTTTTTCTGCAGCCTCGGTTGCCTTCTTCTCTGCAACGGCAAGTCTTTTTTCCAGCTTAGGGACTACCGACATCCTCAAGTCATCTCTCTCCCTTTGCAGCCAGTTCATTGACTACATCAACTTTTGAATGACCTCGTGAAGGTCCTCGGTATCCTCCTGCTGCACATGTGATATATAGAGCACAATGATAACATCACCAATACACAACACATATTATGTTCGAGCTCAAGGCATAATTTCAGTATTCAATCGCACAGACATCGCCAAGTCATCATTCATACATCAACAAAACCATGTGAATGGGTTAGCTGCCAGCTGTAGAGCACCACCCTCCTCGGGAGCAAGTTCCAGTGTCTCGGGCTCAATCCTCGGAGGCGGGGCCTTCTGCTGTGTCTCTGGCACGTGCATGCCCATTCGATATCCCAGGAACTCCTCGTCCTGGTCTACCGAATAGCTTGCCACATCCTACGCCGACAGAATGGTCCCCTTCTGGGCCAGTGCCTCCACCAGTGGCCACTCCGGGAGCCGCGACAGGGTGTTGTAGTAGGCGGCGTCAACGTTGCCTACGGCGGCGTAGTCGTACCCGAACTCCTTTTTGTAGACATCCACCTCCGGGTACGCCTCCGTCACCACCTCCAGCAGCTCAGAGCGCGTGGCTACGTCGCCCACTGCCACGAAGTTCGTCAAGAAGTTCACAAACATTTCCGTCTGTGACAACTTCTCAACGAACGCCCTCAGCATCGCTCCCTAGCCCTCGGCCTTCTTCTTTAGATCCTCCCGAGCTGCGGCCAATTCTCTCCGGAGAAGGGCCATCTCCGCAACTTTGCCTCTGAGGCGGACAGCTTCCTTCTCGGCCTCGAGCGCTCTGCCCCACGCCGTCACCTGGCCACTCTTTGCCTCGGTGCGGAGCTTATCGCACTCCCCACGTAGCTATCCTAGCTCCTCAGCCAACTCCTCCGTCTCCTCCCGCTGCAGACGGCGTCCATACCTATTGAGCCCTTGGCTCAGGGTCCACACCTCTTCTATCTCGGATACCTCGTGGCCCACTACTCTTGTCTGGCTCTGCAGAAATTTTATAAGACATGGCACATCAACTGGAAACTTAACGCATGATAAACATACCTCCGAGGTGGGAGCCGTCCACATCCTCTTTGAGACAGAGGGCGGCGTCAGCATAGGCCCCGACCTCTTCTTCGCCCTCGGGGTTGTGTCCGACCGCGCGGCAACCTCTTCGGCCCCCTCGTTGTGCCTCCTCCCGAGGCCTTCTCCACCTCGGGAGTCGTGCTTTTTAGGGTGGCAACTTTCTCCGGCATAGGGGTCTGTTGTGCACTCCCAGCGGCCTTCTTCTGTAGACTGGCTTTAAAGCGCCCCACTGCAAGAAACAGTCAAAATGTCAGCACGCAGTATTATAAGCTACATAATCACTTATGATAAAGAATTCCTACCCTCCACTTCAGCCCCGGCTGAAGAGCCCTCACTCTAGGGCGGCGACGTCCTCGCCTCTGGCCCCTTCGTATAATACAAGGACAACCCGGCCACCTCCAACTCCTCCTCGAAAAACGCTTGCTTCACCGTCCCCACCTGCTCAAAAACCTCGATTGACTCAGGTACTCCCTTTGGTACCCCGTCTCCGACTTCTTCCCGTCTCCACCCCGGGATTGGTTTCGACTCCTTTATGTACAAAAACTTTACCTTCCAATTTTCTACTTTACTCGGGTTCTGCACCCTGAACCCTCTTTGTGGCCTCGGGTTCAGCGAACACCAACCCTTTCCCTTCCCAATCGATTTCAACTGAAAAAAATACCTAAATAACTCTACAGAGGGCTCTACCCCCGAGGTCTTACACACTACCATAAAGCCGACTATTTGCCTTACGGCATTCGGCACTAACTGCCCTAAGGCAATTCCGTAATACTCCAACAGCTCAACCACAAAATCCCACAACGGGAACCTTAAACCTACCCTAAGCTGATCTATATATACTGTTATAAACTCTTTCGGTGGACAACAAGCCCTATCATTGGGTCCGGGTATTATATATTCTAAATCTATTAGAAAATAAAAGCCTGGCACCATCGCCTCGATTTGGGCTTCGGTAACCCGAGGCATCATTGAAGCCACCTCCAGATTCACCTCCTTCTCTAAGCAGGTGGGAAATCTCACTTCCCGGGTTCATATTTCCCTCAAATCAGCCCTGTACACTTTTCTACTCTCTCTCCTCTCTGGGAAGATAAATCGCAGAGGTGTAGCATTACAAGGGCTCTCATCTGTTCCCACTACCCTAACACTAGAAGATTCCGAGGATGAAGACATACTTACTTAATATTTTGAAGATGAAAGCACGAGGTTGAAGAGATTTTCAGAAATTTGCTGTTCTCTCTCGTCGTCCCGCTAGATTTTGATCGCAAATGAAAAGTAAAGACAAACTGTCACTTCCATTTCCCTCTAATACAGAGAATCAACGGCCCAGATCGTGCCTGTTCAAATTCATTGGCTAGCCTTAGCGCGTGCTTTACATGCGCCCTTGGGCTGCGCACCTGCGTGTCTCACACGCGCCACACACATGCTGATCACGTGACCCATCAAATCAAGCTAATTCCTTTCACAGGAAGCTTTGTGATTCGACTCCGGTTGACTCTTTTACCCCGGGGGCAACTCAGTTCGACTCCGGTTGACTCTTTCGCCTCTGGTTGACTCTTTCACCCCGGGGGCAACTCAGTTCGACTCTAGTCGACTCTTTCACCCCGGGGGCAACTCAGTTCGCCTCCGATTGACTCTTTCATCCTGGGGGCAACTCAGTTCGACTTCGGTTGACTCTTTCACCCCGGGAACAACTCAGTTCGACTCCGATTTACTCTATCACCTCGGGGGCAACTCATTTCGACTCCGGTTGACTACTTCACAACAGGACTCAGATACTACTCCAACTTAGCTTCGGCTACAGCACATGCACATCGGCCCACAAATACATCTTTTTAACCGAAGCTCCTACCTCGCACCGGCTGGTGAGGGGGCATCTAATAGGTATGGCCCAAACCCCCCGGGTCGGTCTAGCCCGCCAGACGGGTCAATTGGGCCCAAGAGCGCAAGCCCAACGCAGCCAAGCCCATACGCGGCGTCTTGAGAAGATGGGAAAGGATCCCCATGATCTTTTCCAATAGCCATGCAGATTTGATTGGCGGATTTGTAGGGATTTTGTTAGGGTTGCTATCGTATAGTATAAATAGGAGAATTGTTGTTTAGTTTGGGGCTCCGATTCTGAATTCTGGGAATCATTACTTGTAAAATTGTACTCCGGTATTCAAAGAAGAATAGTGAAACACCTCGGAAGGTTATTGCCTTCGTTCGTGGACGTAGATCTCCGGATCGAACCACGTAAATTCTCGTGTCGTTTATGATTTTGCATGCTTGATTACTTGGGATTATTGATGTGATTGTGATTCGTTTGATACCCGGGTTTTGGCTTTATCACCACTCATTGTTTATATTATTTTATATTTATAAATTAGTTGTAAATAAATCTATTTCTATCGAATTTAAGATGCGTATATGTATTTGAGTTTGTTATAATAATTGTAAATATATCATGTTAATTTTTTAAATTTTTTATATATTTTTTAATATTTTTCAGAAAATTACACCGATATTCCGATATTAATCGATATCTCACCGATATCTCCGTAAATTGAAAGATCGATATCTCCGCGAATACGTTTTCGTCCTTGGTTAGGGGTGACGACTATTCGGGTTAACTGTTGAGCTTTAGATGTTTTTTTTGAGATAGTTGAGCTCTAGATTTTGGTACATGTACATCATGAATCTATTAACATTTGTTCACAATTAGGGATAGCCTTTTGGGAATAAACAGGCTACTAACATTAAGGTGGAGTATTTGAATTATTTTGAGAAATTATTATCTACTTTTTTCAAAACTGAATTATCTTCGAAAAGATTTAGTAGGTCAGTTTTCAGATATGTTTCAGTGAGCATCGAGATTTTTTGTAATCTTGCATGTATGGTTTGGTTTTAGTGTCCCTTTTATTTTTCGGAATCTCTTTAAGATATGTAGTCAGTTGACTAAGATTGTAATTAGTTTGAATTTATCTTAATGAACTATCTTTTTTTTTTAAAAAAAAGTACATAGAGAGAGTTTTAATTGAGTTTCTCTTAATGAATAATCTTTCATAATATAAATATATATATATATATATGAATGAGTTTTCAATGGTTACCTACTTTTTGTAACCATGGATGGATACTACGAAAATGTGTGCTGTATTAAATGATATTAAATGACATTTTACCTACAATAGTGGGTTAAAGAAAATTTTGTATTTTTTTTTTTCATGTAATAAGATTCCTTAAGAATCTTTAGATTCAAAAGGTCATTTTGGTATTTTAAAGTTAAATAATTACTGCTAGTTTATTGAAAATTGCAACTTCAACTAATATCATACATTTAATATCTAGTTTTTCTTTTAGTATATTGAAAAAATGCTGACATTTTTAATTAATTCATATAATGTAAAAAAAAAAAAAGATAAAATAATTATAATAATGAGTCCTTCTACAATACACCTGGTGTATTGATACACTTAGACATAATAGCCATTAGATCTTCTTCTTTTAACTATAACCGTTAGATCATGTAACTGGTTACCTGCTCATCTGGTCAATCAAATTATTTGACAGATTTTGTTTTTCTCCATTTGATGCCCATATGTCTGCTACTGAGTTTCGCCAATATGAAATAAGTAATCCATTCCCTTCACTTTACATCCTTCCCCCTCGTGTCAAATTAAAGCTCCATGAATGCACCAGAGAGACGAAGATATGATCTAATTTTTATGCATTGTTTGCTTGACAGAGAGACGAAGGCCGCAGCCTGAACCGCCATGAAGAAGAAAGATTCAGATTTATTAAAGAAGACGAGATTCATATTTATCAGCAAAAATGAAATTAATAATAATGTCAAATTTCTTGAGAAAAGAAAGACTGAAAAACAGATATAAAAATATTTCAAAATTCATAATTTAACAATCATTCATATTCATTTACAATTTTTAGGTTCTAATTTGTAAGTTAAGAATATTAACTTCGTTACTCCATATTTGCATTAACAGATTCAGAATTTATTTGCAATTTTAGTTCCAATTACAAAAGTTTTTTTTTTTTTTCCTTTTTCAATTATGATTTTCTACCCATTTACAAACTTTAATGTTTCCTTCCTTTTCTTTTAAACAATTTGCAAAGTGTAGTTTAATTTTTCATTCAGATTTTACTTTACAATTATTGGTTTATTAATTGATTTTCGATTTTCAGATATAACTCTAAATTTATTAAAACATTTTTAAGCTTCTAATTTGTTTGGTAAATGTCTATTCACTTAAATATCATCGCATTAATTACGGTAAACTTTATATTTTTAATCTTTAACTGGTATAGTTTTTAAAATTATTTGGTTATAGTCTTCACATTGTTTCATTTAACAATCGAAAGTTTTGTAATTAGTAAATAGTGCTCTGTTTGATTCAATAAAAAAAGGGACCCACAATTCCTTTTACTATGAGAAAAAATAGTAGCAAAAAGTTATTCATTAGAAACCTGGTATAGCAGGTAAACTAAAAGGTGTATCAATACACCAGGTTTATTATAGAATTTCCCTATAATAATACATTAGAATTATAAGTAATTTTAGGTAAACTACAAAGTTTCGCTTGTGATAAAAGTGATTGTTGGTAAAATTACACTATAAAGTTCCGCTTGTGATAAAAGTGATTGTAGGTGAAATTACATTATTTATTACTTAAAAAATTAGTAGTTTCACGCAGTGTTTATGGGATCAGATCGGAAGTCATAGATCTCTTAAAAGAAAATGAAATAAAAAATAGAAACATGTTTTAGCGGGTTGGCGGTCTGGCGGGACAATCGTTTTTGGACGATTTTCAACGGGTATATTTGGGTTAATATATATCCAGTTAATTAGCCCTTCTGGACCAGACTAGGGGCCGATTTGAGGCTGGACCGATCGAACCGGCCGGTCCGGTTCCACAAACCTTGGTTTCACGATATCCGTTTGACCCCGTAACTATAGTCAACAAGCACTCACTATTTGACTCGATTCAACTTCTCGAATTAACAAGTACCTACCATTTGACCCGATTCGATTTATTAGATCAAGATGTACCAACTATTTGATCCGTTGGCATATTGGCTCAATAGGTACTCACTATTTGACTGATTTGGCTTCTCAGATAAACAATACACACTATTTGACCCGATTCGACTTATGGCTCAACAGGCTCTCACTATTTGCCCCGATTCGACTTATCGGATCAACAAGGTACCACTATTTGACCTGTTTGGCTTCTCGGGTCAAATATACCAACTATTTGACTCGTTCGACTTCTTTAATCAATAAATACTCACTATTTGACCCGATTCGATTTATCGGATCAAAACGATCCAATTGTTTGACCCGATACGATTTATTAGATCAAGACGTACCAAATATTTGGCCAATTCGATTTATCGGATCAACAAGGTACTACTATTTGATCTGATTCGACTTATTAGATCAAGACGTACCAACTATTTGATCCATTTGGCTTATCGGCTCAACATGTACCCACTATTTGATCGATTTGACTTATCGGGTAAACAAATACACACTATTTGATCCGATTTGACTTATCGACTCAACAAATGCCCACTATTTGATCGATTCGACTTATCAGATCAATAATATACCACTTTTGACTTGTTTGGCTTCTCGGATCATATGTACCAACGATTTGACTCGTTCGACTTCTTGAATCAACAAATACTCACTATTTGACCCGATTCGACTTATCGGATCATGACGATCCAACTATTTGACTCGAGTCGGCTTATTAGATCAAGACATACCAACTATTTGGCCCTTTCTATTTATCGGATCAACAAGGTACGACTATTTGACCCGATTTCACTTATTAGATCAAGACGTACCAATTATTTGACCCATTTGGCTTATCGATTCAACAGGTACCCACTATTTGATCGATTTGACTTATCGGATAAACAAGTACACATTATTTGACCCGATTCGACTTATCGACTCAACAGATACCCACAATTTGATCGATTCGACTGATCAGATCAATAAGGTACCACTATTGACTTGTTTGGCTTCTCGGATCAAATGTACCAACTATTTGACCCGTTTGACTTCTTGAATCAACAAATACTCACTATTTAACCCGATTCGACTTATCGGATCAAGACGATCCAACTGTTTGACCCGATTCGACTTATTAGATCAAGATGTACCAACTGTTTGACCCGATTGGCTTAGGCTCAACAGGTACCCATTATTTAACAGATTCGACTTATCGGATAAACAAGTACACTCTATTTGACCCGATTCGACTTATCGACTCAACAAATACCCACTAATTGACTCAACAAATACCCACTATTTGATCGATTCGACTTATCAAATTAATAAGGTACCACTTTTGACCTGTTTAGCTTCTCGAATCAAATGTACCAATTATTTGACCCGATTCAACTTATCGGATCAAGACAATCCAACTATTTGACCCGATTCGACTTATTAGATCAAGATGTACCAACTATTTCTTTTAAATTTACTATTTGATTATTAGTAATTAAATTTATAATTTCGAAGTTAAAAAAATTCTATAAAAAATAAGGACTCAAACAATAGGTATAAGGTGTCATTACTATTTGACCCGATTCGACTTATTAGGTCAAGAAGATTCAATTATTTGACCCGATTTGACTTATTAGATCAAGACGTACCAACTATTTCTTTTAAATTTTCTATTTGGTTACTAGTAATTAAATTTATAATTTCGAAGTAAAAAAAAAAATTATAAAAAATTGTACATAAATTATTAAGGAAAAAAGCAATTCTATTAAGGAATGCATACCAAGCAAATACACAACCTATAAATTAATAGAAAAAAAAAAAACAAAAAAAGCAACACAAAATTATAAGGTGTAGTTTTTTAAAAGGATCATTTGTGTATTAATTAGTAGTTGTCACCTATTATTTTGATTACAACATAAAAAAATGCAGCTAATTGTATTAAAAAAAAGTATTAAAAATATTAATTATAAGGTGTATTAATGCATAACAACCATCAATGAAAAATTAAATTAAATAATTACTTATTTTAAATTAGTGGGTAAAATGAAATACTAATTATGGTATTTAATGACTCTCATCAATCAACGTGCATGTAGTACATTTAATAAGGTTCGAGAATCAATAATCCATACTAAATGTCAAAAAAGGACATGTAATCTTTAATTTCAGATTTCTTATTAATTTTAAAAAAAAATTAAAAAAATGACACATCACTATTACCCACGTGTCATCAGGTTACCTATTTTCTCACTATTAAATGTGTTTTATTCAATTTTATTACCTATTTGCACATAAAAAAACTGCTACATAAAAAAGTATAACAATCAAAATTGGGATATATTTTATTTGAGGCTCGTACAACTCCGGCAATCTGGGCTTGTTAGATATTTTACTAGTCACGTATCTTTGTTTTTTATAAATACATATTTCTTGGTTCTTTGAATCTTTATGTCATTTTTCAAATACAATATGTATAATATTCTACGAAAATGTAATATAATTTTAAAATCTAATTAATTATCCTTTACGGTCAAATTACCGGTTCAGCCAGTCGGGCAAGTTGAGTCAGTCAGACAGGTTGAGTCAATCAGATAGGTTGTATTTTTCAAATACAATATGTATAATATTCTTCGAAAATATAATATAATTTTTAAATCTAATTAATTATCCTTTACGGTCGAATTACCGGTTGAGTCAGTCGGACAGGTTGAACCGTGAATCAATATCAAGACCGGTTTGTTCACCGGTCCGTTTCCACAAACACTAATCATGCCCATAGGCTCTATTTGATAGTTGACGTTTATTTTAGATAGGAAGGCCATTCCTAGGGATGTTAGGAAAACTCGAACTAGCAGGACCATCCCGAAATCGCCCTAAAGTGTGTAGGGTTAGGTTCATCATATTGTCATCCAGTTTAAAATTGCCCGACTAAATTGAGGCCCGATTAGGCTGAAGCCATATAGGACCAGCCCGCGTAAAGCTAGGGCTATATGTTGTAATTATAGCTATAATATTTTTATATATATTTATGTGAATCGAGAATATGTGTATATATATATATATATATATATGTTTATTATTAGTGTAAGTCAATGTTCACTTAAATTGTTGGATTAACATTTATGCTTATTATTGTTACTATAAAGCCATTGTTATTGCATTTACTAGTATCGCTCCCGTGCGATGCAAGGAAGTTTGTTTACAAATTTTTTTAATATAATAAAATATTATATAGTCGAATATTGAAAATGCAATCGTTGTATTCTAATTAAATAAATATCTAAATAATTTTGATTTTAAAAATTATAAGGATAATATGATTTTACAATCTGTATTGTGCGTGCTTTTTCAGTTATTACCTAAACATTTTTTAACGATCACAACCTGAAATTTGAAACTTTTTCCAAATTTGCAACCTCTAGCAGCAATTTTGGAAAAAAATAAAGAATAAAATTGTTTAAATCATAAAATTGTTAAAAATATATGATTTTTTTTTTAATTCTAAGAAGTAATTTAAAATAAGAAAACCTTAGCTAAAAATGTTATTTTTTAAAGAAATAAAATTTTATAAAAAAGATAAATAATTTTGATATTCTTTCATATAACTTTTAATTTTTTTAAAAGGATTTAAAATGGTTTAATAAAAAAAATACTTATTTCATAAATTTTGACTTTTCTTAAAAATTATTTTCTGACTTTTAAATAGTTTTTATAAATTTTCTACATTATTTCAAAAAAAAATTAAGAAAATTAAATATTCTCAAAAAATATTCTAATATTTCCTAGATCTTTCACATATCTTAAATGAAATTTCAGATATTTTAATAGCTTTTATTTTCTTATTGGAAATTATTTGATATTTAACTTTTTATTATAAAAAATATATTTTGTAAATATTTCCAGCATGTTTAAGTCAAGATTTTGATATTTTTATGAGAATTTAAAAACTAGTTCTTAGACTTTTAAATAATTTTATGATATTTATGATTTTTTTAAATATATTATTTATTTTTCTCGCCGAAAATCACAGTCGAGGGTTGCAAAATTGTTAAAAACATATATAATGCAAGTTGTGATGGAAAAAAATAAATTAAGGTAAGAAACTGAAAGAACGTGTATAGTACATGTGATAAAATGATATTGACCCATAATCATAAACAATGTCAATATCAGTTTATCACATGAAATAACCGGATTTAATATAAATTATATTTTAAAAATACATTATTTTAGCTATTTTGTAAATATTAAATTTAGAAATTAATTATATCTATTTTTAAGAATGACTATCTGATAATATTGAAACTCAAACATATATTTAGTTTGTTGTATCCATCTCGACCATTTTGAACACCTCAAATAGCTTAACTGATAAAGAATAAAATAAACACAATATTAAATAAAATATATTATATAATGTTATAAGAAAGTTAGAGTTTAATATTCTAGTTCATCTAAATAATTTTCTAAATTTTAACTATATCAATTTAAATTTCTTATTTAAGTTTTAATATTTTACTTGGTGATTTCAGATATATTCAAATACCTTTTAGTTTTTAAATAAATCTTAAAATTAATAAAAGGAAATTCAAAGATTATTTAATAGTGGGAATGACGAAATATAACGTTTGAGTTCTTTGATATATCTGGATAATATTATTCATATGTTGAAATTAACTTAGATAAATTTTATATTTTCTACTATAAATATTAGATTTATTTAGATATACGAATTTATTAATGTGTTTATTTTTATTTTGCATAGGTTTCAAAGTATGAGAAAACTTAGTTAAGTTGATTAATGTGACAAAGTATTGTTTAACTCCAAAAAAACTATAAAGCTCAAGTTAATTAATTTTGTCTTTTTAAAAGAAATTTAGATTGCAATTCGTCTGAAATCTCATTATTTGAGTTGTAAAGTATAATTATTTTTATAAAAAAATGTATTAATAAATATAGAATATGAATAAGTAATAAAAAAAATTATTTATCATATATAAATTTATAAATACATATGAAGTCGTTGTCCCATGATTAAACGAAGTTATAATCATAAAAAATACAATAATTTAATTAGTCGATTATTAATTTATATATTATTTATATATATATATATATATTGATTTATATAAAAAATATTTTTTATGTCGGCGTAATACATGAAGAAAAATTTAGATAATTCATGTCAATTAAAATAAATTGATTAGTTGTGCTTTCAATAAATTATTTAGAAAATTATTTAACTAATTTTTTGTTACAAGGCTATCGCACAACATGCTATAAATGCTCAAATCTAATTCAAACAATCAACGAACAAACAATATAATAATTAAAATTAAATATCTTATTATAATATATGTGATATCTATACTTAATACTAAAGGAGAAGCGTGAAACGTGATAATTCAGGTTCTGACAAGTGTGACAAGTGTCTCCTTGAGGTGTCGCATTCTCCTTATTTATTGGGTTCTCACCCAATCAAGTTTTTTATTTTATTTTTTATTTTTGGTGTTTTCCCTTTGAAGTTTAAATATTTTATAACTTTTTCGTCTTAACTCAATTTTTGATGAAAAATATATCAAATTAATAATTTTTTCACGATTTTCAATTTAACATCCATGATGCATATATAAATTAATTTTAATTGTAAAATATATTTTTAGGATGATTATGATATATTTTATTTTTAAATATTTGTGTATAAAATAAAAATATGATATTACTTTTTTAAGAAGATTAAAATTATTTACTTTAATTTTCTCTTTTTTAAACTTAAATAATTTTTGGATAGTTTGAAATATTTTTCTTAAAAATGATATAAAAAAAACATAAATTAGTTAGATTTATACTTTACCGTAGAAAAACCTCAAATATATTTGTTAAAATAATTTTTTTATTAAATTAGTTTGCTTTTTAATTGTTTATTTCTATTATGTGAAAAAGCATTATGTTAAATACAAAAATAATAGGTCGATGTTTTTTTATTTGAATATAACATGATAATATAGTTTATCACAATATAAAAATAATTCATCCCGTGCATCGCACGGGTGCACATCTAGTGGATAAATATTAAACATCTTTAGAAGAAGTTCAATTTGATATATTATACATAAAAATAGATTAGAAATTAAAATTTATCTACAATTTAAAAAATTAAAAGAATGTTTGGCTTTAACCAAATGTGACAATAACGTACAGGAAAATGGATAAGAGCATTAAAATACAGGAAAATGGACCCATAAAAAACCCACTAATCTCTCTCTCCCCAAGAATTCTGTGAAATTTATCCTCATCTTTCCTTTATATTATCATCTTCTTCTTCTTCTTTTTTTTTTCATTTATTTATGGTATGATGTGGTAAGTGAGAACATTAGAGATCTTTTTGGAGTGATTGGATAGTATTGAAAAAATGGGGGAAAAACTAAAAAGACATTTATTTAAAATTAATCGACATAACCTAAAATGGTAAAACTACATCTAATAAAAAAACGGACGTCGTACCAAACTATCAATTATGACCCAAAATTTTAGGCAAAAAAATGATAATTATAGAATCATTCCCATTATGGCTTTTATACATATAGACAGATGTAGCGTGATCAAATATTTTAAAAAATATGTAAAATGAAATTAATTGATTAATTGTATTTCATAAATAAATCAGTTAATATTTTCTTTTACAAAAAAAAAAAAGAGAAAAATAATTAAACCAATTTTATTTCTGCAAGCCCATAAAAATTATTTAATACATATAATCGGAAAAAAAATAATATAACTTTTCAACTCTTTATAATCTATGTGATATGTATGTCAAATTAAAAATCGTGAAAAGACCATTAAAATAATATATCTTGCATAAAAATCGAATTAGAAATAATTTTTTTTTTTGTATTTAAAAAAATTAGAAGAAAGTTTAGAACTTACCAAAGTTACAACAACTTACCAAATTAAAGAGTAAAAATTAGACGGAAAAGTTAAAATTACAAAATAAACCCCCATTTAGCGCATATATATATATATATAGATATATAGATATTGCTACTGTAACTCATTCACTTTTCAATGTTTGTAAACTTATTTATCTAACAACAACTAATAATTTTCAATTGTTCGTTATAATATTGATGTTTTGGAGATTTTAAAATCTAGATCTCCTAGCCTTAGACGAGTTCATATTCTTCGTAATAATGTGTGTCATGATCTCATGAATCATAAATAAGCAACGAAGGCCAAAATCAATCTTCTTTTTTGTATTTTTTGGATTTAAATATAATTTTTTTTTTAATTCTAACTTAAAGTCTGATAGTGGCCCGACTATCCCGAAACCTGATAGGGTTAGGGTTAGGTTCACAATATTGTCGGACCAATAAAATGGACCGACTAAACCGAGCCCGAAAAATGCTAAATTTAGCCTGAAATCGGTAGGGCTGACTTGATTAACATCCCCAGTCATTCATAATCCGATCTTCCTAATTCAAATTTATTGAGAGAGATATGAAATCAATTTCACATTAACTCGATTAATTCAATTCGAAGTGATTTGAAATTTATGTACAGTGAATGTTATAACATTCACAAACGAAACAGTAAACAGAACAAATCACACCACAATATTTAAAACACGGGAACTGAATCCCTTAATCCCCTCGGACTTGATGTTATTGATAAAATTGTCTAACAGGATATGTTTTACAAGAAGTCTCGACTCTTCTATACCTAACCTATTTTATCATCAACAACGTCCGGCGACTCCCGTCGACTTTTTCGACATTGACACGGCACACCACCGAAGGTCGGACGAACTCTTCCGAGCCCGCCTTGAAGTAACTTTTTCCAAAGATACTTCGACTTAACTATCTATGTTATAACACTATTGGAACACATTATGCTCTCAATAATCAAATACCGAATATTCTTGTTTCGCTCATATAATCACTCATTAATATTCAATACAAACTGAATGAATGACTCTCTCATATAAATAGCGGAGTTTATAACTAATCACAACTTTTTCATAATAATATCTCGGAAGTAAATGTTATAACATTTTCGGATGAGCCACGGAGACGGAATCCCACGTCCAGAATTCATAAATAATCAAATCCCAACAATTTATTCTCCCCCTTTTTGACATAAAATGCAAAACAGAACATGAAACTTAGCCTTAGCAGGGTTGGTAGAAGACAATAACATATTAGCATAGAAAGAATGTAACAAACCCGGATAAAAAATAATAGCATATGTCAAAATGTAGGCAATAATCCCGATTTCTCAATCAAAGAAATAATCCCAAATTCATAGAAACTATCAAAATCAGCCAAGACTTCCCCAGCGTGACGCGCTTTCTTGGCAGAAGGCGTGGTAGAGGAAGAGCGGCGCGGAGGGGAGTGAGTGTTGATTTTGGCCATGGTGCTCAGCAGCTCGCCGGAAGAGGAAGAGACGGATAGAAAAAGAGACTGAGTGAAGAAGACGAGAAACAACACTTCTTTAAATTATCAGGCATGGGCTTTTAATGGGCCATGGTGTTAGTAAGAATGGTGAGAATTAATCATACTGGAAGAAAATAGATCAGGAAAAAGAAGACTCACCGTACAAGTGCACATTACCCACGCGAAGATGGAACCAGTGAAGCAATTGCCCAGTTTCTCGATCAAATCAGCCAAAAAAAAGTGCCTTTTGATATGACTTTTGAGAAATGAATTCCACTAAAAAATAGACATGAATAATCACAATGCCGAAAGAAAAAAAAATCACCTTAATTACGTGCCCCGCAAATCACATATAAGCAAAGAGTTTGGCAAAGAGCTAGACAAAATTCCACATCAAGACGAGGCCAAGTTTTAATCAAGGATTCCTTATTCCTCCGACTTCTTTTTCCCTCTCATGGAGTAGCTCGCAAACCACACTAGGAAAACCTGGTGCGACGAGCTCTTGATTTCTCCTTATAACCCCAAGAAAGGCAACCAATTAATTAATTGTTTAATATGATTTATTTATGCAATGTATTAATGTGGCGGCTTTCACAGATCAGTCATGTTCTGTGTCAGTAGCTATTTCCAATCAGTTGATTGGTAGCTGCTTTCAACATCATTTCGTGGTCGTAGCCCTTTCCACCAAGGGAAGAAACTGAAATGTGTCAGTCTATCGAAAATGAATGTTAAGTTTTAAGTCAAAAAACTCTTTGAATTTACCCGATCATATGTGACATAGTAAAAAAATGAAAACATGCCTAAGACACAAACATAGTGTGCTATAACATATATATATATATATATATAAACTTTTTTTTCTTTTTTTAATATTTTTTTTTTATTGAAGGGTACACAGACCTATAGATTTTCTAAGCGTATCAAATCTCTACAAATCTAAGACATTTATAAAAATATCAATTAATTGATCATTAGTTGAAACATGAGTTATATTAATGGTTCCATCTTCGACTAGCTCACGTATATAATGATCCCGAATATCTATGTGCTTTGTGCGGGAGTGTTGGATAGGGTTTTTAGTAATATTGATGGCGCTAGTGTCATCACAATAAAGATCAACTGAACTTACTGAAACACCATAGTCAGACTACATTTGCTTCATCGACTCGAGTTGCGCACAACAGCTCCCTGCCGCAATGTCTTTCGTCTCTGCATTGTTTTTCAGTTTTGGCATCCCACGAACAGATCTAGATGAGGACATAATTTGTTTATAGTTAAGATACCCTAGTTTTTTATGCCAAACTTCAGTATCATAGTAATGAAATGACACATATGATCAAGTTCAAGAATATACAGAAAGTTAGCAGATCTACTTCCAGACAACACACATTTTTCATCATAATCATACACAACACACTTATCTTAGGTAAATTTAACATGCAAATTTTGATCACACAAGTGGCTAATGCTAATCAGATTCACTTTCAGATTTTCAACTAATAACACATTTGTTAACGAAAGAAAGTCTTTAAGGTTCAGAGTTCCTTTTCCTAATACTTTACTTCTCACTCCATCTCCAAAAGTAACAAACTCATTTCCTACCAGTTCTATGTTAACTAAATATGAACTGAAACTAGTCATGTGCCTTGAGTACCCACTATCAAAGTACCAAGCTCCTATTACAGCAACATTTAAGGACACCATGGAGTTAAAACAACTAAGACCCTTGGGTACCCAAATTTGTCGAGTTCTTTGTGGTTGCGACTATCTAAGGTCCACCTTTTTCCGTGGGGTTCTTCGCTGTTTGTTCCATAGTTCCAACCTGTAAATGAACTAAAATAGCCAGCCTTCATTTTATAACAATTAGGTCGAAGATGTTCTGCAATACCACATTAGTGACAAGTGGGAATAAAAGTACGGTTATTTGCAAAACACTGTCTCAAATTTTGTTACATTTACATAGAACGACCCCGATTTCTTCTGACAGTGTTTTGAACATTTTTATTCAGTCTATATGTCCGTACGTATTTATGAAAATTTACAGGTAAAGCTATAGAATTCCTATGCTCAACCTGTGTTATAACATTTTGATCAGATTGCACAAACACACTTAGATAAGCGTTAGATGACTCTCCTGTATAACCTAGTCCAGTCGAATCTCCATAACCTTTGCCTAGACTTAAGAGTTTAGTTAGAGAAGCCTTACCAAAATTTAACAGTTTAAAGATCCGTTTCGACTGTTCAATCTCGAAATTCAATCTTTCGATGGTCTGATTCTTTGTCATTAGGCACTTCTTGCATTTTTTCAGATCATCCTGACTCTTCTGAAGTTCTGCCCGTAAGAAAGATACTTCATTTTCTTTGTCTGCTAGTGAGTGTTGTAACACTAGCTCAGCTTTCCGAATATTTTCAGTCTTCGCTTGCGAGTCACGAAGTTGTCCTTCGAGTCTTTTAATTGCTTTGCTCCCGCGAATGCACTCGACTGACAATTTTTTTGTACATTTGTTGCATCTCTTCTATGGTTGGTCCTGTCTCTTCATCAGATTCATCAGATTCACAGAAATTTGGCAAATCATGTTGTAACATACCTGGTGCATCAGTTAGGCTTGACTTTTTTGTGTGAACGTTGCCTATCAGGCATGCATGTGATGTGGTAAACGCTGTAAGGTTGCTTGAGTAATCGTTGTCTCCATCAGACATTTCTTCCTCCTCATCAGATTCATCACTCCATGTGGCAACAAACGACTTCCTCTGTCTTTTCAGGAAGGTGGCGCATTCCTTTTGAACATGTCCCCAATCGTTGCATTCTCTATACCGTATTCTATTGATATTGGTATCTGCAGGGTTAGATAAAGAAGTATTATTTGAATTCACCGTGTTAGATTTACCTGGCTTCCTTCCCGAAGTAGATGGCTTTCCGTCACTTTTCTGAAACTTCTTCATCATGTTACCAAACTTTTTGGTGAAAAGGATCATGTTTCAGCAAGTTCTGCCAACTCTGGTTCACGGGAACTTCTATCTTCTTCTTTTATTTGAACTTCTGCCTTCAGTGCAATTCCTCTACTTGCTTCCTTCTTCTCAAAACCTTTGTTCATCTCAAAGGTGAGGATATCCCCTACAAGCTGGTCGATCTTCATACTTTCTACGTCCTTTGAGGTGTCAATGACAGTCACCTTTTTCGAGAATCGATCAGGCAGAGTTCTCAGAAAATTTTCCCCCGTAAGTGCTTTCGGAACCGTTTCTCCTAGGGACAGACGCTTATTTACTATTCTCATGAATCGTGTATGGTATTTCTCAATAGACTCACTTTCTTCCATCCAACAATCTGATTTCTCAAGTTTCTGAGCTTTGACTTCTTTACTTCCTTGGTACCTTCAAAATAATTCTCAAGGAGATCCCAAGCTTCCTTAGCAGATTTTAGTTGCAAATTTTTGTGTACTGAGTTTGATCCACCGTTGTTCTGATAAACAAGAGGGCCTTGTGAATTGTGATTCACCTTGTATTTAACCCTTTTCAGTGGCAGACCATTGAGCCTTTGGCTTTGGAGTGGTAGAATCTTCAAGCTTAGGTGCAGACCACCCATTTTCAGCAACATCCCAATACTCATCACCCATGGCTTCGAGATGTGTCATGGTCAAAGATTTTCAGTAGTCGTAATTCGTTCCATCAAGGAATGGAAGGCGTGTGATGTTTCGCCGAAAATCCATGCTGATGTAACTCTTGCAGGATCAGCCGGAGAATACGGACCCGCTCTTGATACCAATTGTAATTTTGAGAACTACACATAATGTTATAACATTCACAAACGAAATAGTAAATAAAACAAATCACACCACAATATTTAAAACACGGGAACTAAATCCCTTAGTCCCCTCGGACTTGATGTTATTGATAAAATTGACGAACAGGCTATGTTTTACAAGAAGATTCGACTTTCTTATACCTAACCTATTCTATTATCAACAACGCCCTGCGACTACCGTCGATTTTTTCGACACTGACAGGGCACACCACCGAAGGTTGGACGAACTCTCCCGAGCGCGCCTTGAAGCAACTTCTCCACAAGATACTTCGACTTAACTATCTATGTTATAACACTACTGGAACACACTATGCTCTCAATAATCAAATACCAAATTTTCTTGTTTCGCTCACACAATCACTCATTAATATTTGATACAAACTGAATGAATGACTCTCTCATATAAATAGCGGAGTTTAGAACTAATTGTTATTACAATGTTCTGGAAAAATTACAAAATAGAACAGAAATAAGTAAAACTGAATAAAACCGAGACGTGGAAGACCACTGCCCTTAGGACAAATTACTTCCCGGCTAGTGCTCACGGAATGAAGTAATAGACCCCAAAGATATAACGGTTTACGTCCTTTTCTGCGAACGTAAGGATATTCGAGTCTGAAACTGGAGCTGAATTCAGAGAAGATAATGATATTTTCAGGTGAAAATTGTGTGTTTGTATGCATGCAGGAAACACCTATTTATAGACCTTTGGGGAACATCATAATTAATAATTTAATTCTGTCACTTATGGTTGGCTGTTACAGGCTTAGTAACGGCCCAATTTAATCACTCCTTAATGCAGCCCATTATGTTGGATGTTACAGGTTTGAATTTAAAATTCAAACCCATCCACTGTTGAGCTCATCCAACAAGCCCATCGTGGGCTTCTGAAGCTCATCCGGCAAGTCCAATAATTTTGGGCTGCCAAAAAGATAATTGGGCCTCGGCCGAGGCATTCCCCAAGCCCAGGCCCAAGGTCGGGGCGTGGCCGTGCCGTGCCGAGCGAGCGTGTGGGCTTCCTTTAGACTCCCTCACGTGTGTAATTGATACACCTTAATAATGAGCTTTCATATATATATATATATATATATATATATATACTAATTTAAGGAGCTCTTAAACCAATGTGGGATAATAACTTCTCTTAGTTATTAATCCTACATTTAATACATAATCAAGTGGTAAATGAATTAATTTCTCAATCACCAAAAATCGGTTTTGAGAAATTTAAAATCCTATGATTATCTACTCTTTGCATAGATTAATCGTGTTAAGTTTAATTCCTACAAAATTAAACTTCCGACCACTTAATTATATCATTAAAGTGGCTTATCCACACTTTTATTATTAATAAATTCCAACACTAATCACAGCTTTCTCTCCAAGTAACAGATTTTTGGATAAGAATGTAATCTTCTTCCAAATCTTCCATATCTTCCCATATCTTTTGCAATCCTTATCTATAATTCTTCAACCATAAATCCTATTTTCTGCACATAGAATAAATAATTAAATACCAATATATTTTTGACAAAATTCCAAAATTAAATTCTTTTATGATTAATAATAATTATGCGTTTCAAACATTATTTTATACTCCCTCCGTTCCAGAATAATTGACGTTTTAGAAAGAAAGGGAAGAATTAAGAATGATTTTTTGACAAATTTATCCCTCACTTAATTATTTATCTCTCTTATATGACTCCTAAAATTTAGAATCTTTAAATATTTATCTTTTCTCTCTCTATTATTTATCTCTCTTATATGACTCCTAAAATTTAGGATCTTTAAATATTTATCTTTTCTCTCTCTGAAATTCCATCTTCTCTCTGTCATCGTTGGAGAGTGAAACTCCGGTATCTTTAAATATTTATCTTTTCTCTCTCTGAAATTCCATCTTCCATCCTACAACTAACATACACTAAAATATCATGGATCTCCATCTTCCAACCTACAACTAACATACACTAAAATCTCATGGATGTACTAGATAATGTCTAGCTTTTAGAGCATACATTGTATGCTTCTTAATACTAGACAATTCTATCCATTGTATGCTTCTCAATACTAGACAATTCTGGATAATGCTATTAGACATATATCCAGACAATTCCATAAGGCTATATTTAACTTTCCTCATTGTATCATTAAATTAAACTATCTGTTAGAAATATAGACTAGGGAATTCCATAAGTAACTTAAGCTATTTCTTTTATTCAATTTAAATTGGGGAATGAAGGAGGAAGAGGGGAAGAAAACCTGGATTAAGGAGGGGGAGGGAATAAGGAGCGTGGAATAAAGAGGGAGAGCGAAGAAGGGCGCTATAATAAGCGGGAATATTTTAGGAGATAAAGATTAAACCAAATAAAAATATTTCTGATAATTTAAAAGTAGGGATTTTTAAGGATTGAGTCCAGAGAGAAAACTGGTAGAATTAGCGAAAAAAATGTAAAAGTCAATTAATAAGAAAAGAAAAGAACCTCCTAAAACGTCAATTATTATGGAACGGAGGGAGTATATAACTAGGATCGAATTAATCCTCTTTAACAAAAATTATCTGGAATTATGATGGTGTGCCTTTAAATGTTGAGACTTATTAACACTACTATTTTAAGTATTTTTAGAATAAAAAAACTAAATAAATAACTTCAGTGAAAAGGTTTTTACTGCTATTATTATTTCAGATAAGAAATTATTATTTTGTACTATAGAGTCATGTGTACATATTGAATAAGATGATTCTATCGTTGGATAATAGGATCCAAGCTTTCTGGAACAAATTAATAATTAATAATTTATTTACAACACTTGTCTATTATAATTAATAGGGTTCATTACAAAATATAATCTATATTATTTGTATTAAATTAAATATTTTTTTCTATCAACACTTGTATTACATGTATTTTTGCACTTTGCAATATCCAATTATATATTACGACATGTATGGATCATGTGCTCAGCAGATCATGTCAAAAGGTCCAATAAAATAGTGACAAGTGATTTTTTTTTTTTTTTTTCCAAAAATACTATAGAGAATAAAAGTAATATTAAGAACAATAATTATAATTTAATTTATAATTATTAATAACAATAAAACCCGAACCTCCACCCCGCCCCCACTCAACTTCGAGCGCTTCAAAGCGGGCAAGCAGGTCGATAGCACACCACACCGACGTGGCTGCTTTCTCAGCTTGTCAGAGAAGTTCTGAACAAACTAGATATGTTTGATTTCTATAAGGATATAGTTAGGTTTAAATCCGATTAAGTTGATTTGTACGGGCTATTAATATATTGGATCATTTTTGGAAGGGCAAAGGATGTACCACCAATATTAGAGTTGCTGATAGTGTCAAAATTTGAGATTTATCACTAAGTTGTTTGAAGATTTGTGACGAGTCACAAATGAGTTGGAATATTAAGATCTGTTTTTTTCTTTTCTGATTTTTTTAGAGCATCCAATTCATCCTCTATAAATGTGTGAATTTTTCACTAAATGTACAATTTTTTTGTATACTATCTTCAACCCAACTTGATATACTAAAATTTATAGTTTTATGCAATTATCTCCAACTTACTTTAAACTAAATTTTACTCAAAAAGAATAATTAATTTTTATTTTAATTTATAAATGATTTGATTTGATTTATTATAAAGTTTTAAACTATTTGTTTTAAATGAAATTTATTAGCCATAATATATGAAAAAAAATCTACATTCAAATTTAAAGAATGATAATTTTATATTGTAAATTTTGTCAAAATTAATCAAACATATCTTCATAGTTAAATTTAATTAAACAAGATAAATTATTACACTACAACAAAAATGGTATTTTGAGACAATAAAAAGTGATCTCAATAATAACTATTTGTCACAACTTATGAGAAGTGATCTCAAATAATGTATATTTGTCACAATTTTATTTTCGTTTCAATAACTCGGACACAAATAATATATTTGTGATCATAAAAGTGATCTCAAATGCATCTAAAATATTTGTTGCAACAACTAATTTCTCTAAAAGTAGTTTTAAAATGGTCTCAAATAATTTGTAAAGAGATTTGTGACAATAAATGGTCACAAATAACTTGTTATTAGTTACCACAATTGTGGTCTAAAAAATTGTTATACAGTAGACTTCTTTTGTTGTAGTGTTAAATATCCATGATAATAAAAGATAACATTTATGTAATTAAGATTGAATTTAGGAGTATTTTGAATGTAAAATAATTTTTTTGATCGGATGAACTGCGTCTCCTTATTTATTGAGGGACATTGTTCATCTTCTAACTATAGAGGGCAAATATAGAGTAGGGTTCAAAGAAATTGTGTAAAAATTCCTCTATTTATTGTGTTTTAGACTAGATGGAGATTGGCTCATTGAGCGACGGACGGTCGCCAAAGGTGAGCGATGGACGGCTAAGTAGTAATTTCTCAGCTTTGGTTTTTTTTTTCTGCCTGAAAAAATATTTTTATATATTATTTTTTTAGTTTATTTTATTTTAACAATCTAAATTAAATTTTTAATTAAATTTCTTTTTTATTTTTATTTTTTAGATTTTTTATATGTTACATTTTTTATTATTAGTGCCTACGTATCGCTATTTTATTGGATATTTTGGTATGTGCTACGTACATGACCTATATATGCCAGAATATATAGGCGGGGTTGCAAAGTGCAAGAAAACGTGTAATACATGTAGTGATCGGAAAAAAATATTTAGTTTAGGTTGCAGAGGCTAGAGTGCAAAAAATCGTGCATAATACATATTGCATTTTGTGATTAACACTAACTAGTAATACTCCCGTGCGATGCACGGAAGTTTATTTAAAAAGTAATACCCTTAAATATGATATAATCTAATATTTAAATATGTGATCGTTTTATCCTAACTTTTTTTTAAAATGTATAAATAAAATTATAAGTAATGTAAATATAAATTTCTCGCACATTATATGTGAATTTTATATAACTTACTTTATATATAGGTGTGTGTACGTGTATATATATATATATATATGTATATATAAATATATATAATAGATTAATACCAAATATGAAAAAAAAATCTTTTTCAAAATGATCATTTCTTATCTTTGAAATCCAAGCACGCATTTAGTGTGTCTGTATCATTCTCCACCTATATGTATAATATCTTAATTAATTATGAGTGTTGAAACTAACATAAATATCTAAATATAAACTCATATTATTAAATAAAATAAATTGAATAATGTTATAAGAAATTTAATTTTCTTTATTTTTTTTCATTTTACTTTAAATATTTAAATTTATCTAGATAAAGTTTTAAATTCTAACTATAGCTATTTACTTTTAAAAAATCTTATTTGCAAGTTTTAATACTTTACTTAGTATTTTAGATATACGAAGAATAACAGAATAAAATTCAAAAGTTATTCAATAGTTGGAATAATAAAAAAAAACATATGAGTTCTCCGATATTTATTAATACTTTCATATATATATGTTGAAAAGTTTCAATTAAATCATACATTTGTAATGTAAATAATAGATTTATTTAAAGATACACATTTGTTAGTGTAAAAAAAAATATTTAGGTTGCAAAATGTGAAAAAAAGATATAATTGAAATTGGTTAATGTGAAAAAAAAGACATAATCAAGTTGGTTAATTTTGCTTATTAAAAGAAATTTGGTTGCAACTTGTATAATATCATAGTTTAAAAGTGTAATTATTTATAGACAAATAACAATAATACATGTAAAAAAAAAAGTAGTAAAAAAAATTAAGATTAATTGTTATATATAAAGTTATATATATATGAGCAAAACTCATTGGTTTGTGATTTATCAAGAAACATAATTATTATAACAAATAAACATTGGCCAATTTAATAATTTAATACGCTGATTATAAATCAAATATTAACTATCGCTTCGATAAATTATGTGTTCAATTATATATACATTGATTTTTCTCTCAATGTAATAAATGAAGAGAACTTGAGACAAGTCCTGTCAGATAAAACAAATTGATTAGTTTTTGTTTTCATGAAATAATTAAGTAAAATTATACTAAAAAGATAATTATTTGAATGATTTTTTATTGTATTGCGAACCATTCTATATTTAATGTACAACCCACAATAAACACTAAAATCTTACTCAAATAATCAATGAACAAATAATATAATATTTTAAATAGAATACCTTATTTTATATATATATATATATATATATATATATATATATATATATATATATGTCATATGAATGTCAAATCAAACATCGTCAAAAGATGATTAATTTGATAGAGTATACTACCTCCATTTTTAGACTTGGATAAAAAAATTATGGAGTAGGGGGAGTGGACAAATAAGCTCATTTTTAGTTTTTTCTCTCTTCCCTTAAATCCCTTAATTTTCTCCATATTTCCTTACTATTTTTATCTAATTATATGGTAGGTTACATAATGTGAGAATTTTTAGGGATAATAAAAGGGGTAGTATAGGAAAAATTGTGAAAAAAGAAGAAGCTAAAAGAACATTTAATTATAAACAAAACACAAAAGTTAAAAGAACATTTAAAAAAATAGAGGTAGTGCAAAATAAATAGATTATAAATGAAAAAACATATTTGCAACTTTAAAAAGTAAAATAAATTTTGATTCTTACCAAATGTGACAACTTACCAATAATAGTCTAAAATTTTAGGTTACAAAGTGTAACTTACAGAGTTATACATACTGTGGCTTATATATATACACACACACATATATATATATGTATATATATATATTTAAATATATGGATTTTTTTATTTTTAAAATAATTTTTAAATTCTAACAATAAATAATTAAAATAACCATGAAATATATAATAAAAGGTACAATGATATTTTATTTGGATATTTCATATGTAATGTAAAACTTAATATTTTTTTCTTTATGTCTCTGCTTTTATTTTATATCTTTTTAATTTATCTAAATAAACTTTCAAGTTCTAATTATATATATATATATATATAATTTTCTCTTTGTAAAGTTAGATTTTCATTTGCAACTTTTAACATTTCATTTGGTAATTCCAAATATATTTAAATATTTTTCATTTAATAAATTTTTATTTTAACAAAATAAATTTAAAAGTTATTTAATAATTTGAATAACAAATTAAATTATGTGAGTTCTTCAAAATTTGAATATTTTCTTATTTAATTTGGTATTGTAATTTTTTTGTATAAATGTTATATTTTTCTTATAAATAGTTATTTATTGAATATAGAAATTGATCAATGCGAATAAAGTAATTTAAATTGTTAAGAGTAAAAAAGACATTTGATGTTGATTAGTGCGTCAAAGTATAATTTAGCTTATAGAGTGTAAAAACATATAACTGAAATTTTAGTAAAAGCAAAAACTTAAAAAAGATTTCAAAATGTAACAAATGTTATAATTTAGGCTGCAAAGAATAAATTTCCTTAAAAAAAGTCATTTTAACAAAATACACATTATTAAAAATATATAAGGTAATTAAAAATAATTTTAATAACGAATTTAATATATAATTATATATATACTCAAAGCTTATGTACTTTCATGATACAAAAATATATTAGCCAATTTAATGATTTAATAAGTTGACTATAAAATAGATCTTATTTTTTTTGCCTTTGATTTAATAAAGAAGGGCTTCATTATTTAAATAATGGTTTTCCTCCCTGCAGAACTTAAATAACAAAAATATTTGAAAATTCACGTAAATTAAAATAAATTGATTAGTTTTATTTTTGTAAAAAAAAATACTCATATCTTTTATAAAAGAAATTATTTTAGAAATTTTAGTTGCAACTCAAACCAAAATATTATTTCGATTCACATAAACATCGACTTTAACATAAATAATTAACCAACAAACAATCCCTTTATTCAAATCAAATATCTCATTATAATATTTGTGATATGGATGTCAAATCGAAGATCGTGAAAAGATGAATAATTTGGTATATTACGCATAAAAATCGGATTAAAAATGAAAAAACTATTTACATTAAAAAAAAAGTTATGAATTACCAAAAATAAGAAAAAATTACCAATTATATGGTGTAAATATTTTGGAGGAAAAGGTAAAATGACAGCAATATCCCTCATTTTACTTTTATATATATATATATTGCCAAACTAGCTGAGCACTTGGCTCAATGTGAGTTAGATCACTTAGCCATTCTCTATAATTGGAAAAACGAGTATCTTGGACATATATGTATGCCGCTCAGCCAAAGAAATATGACGGAGAGTCCAAAATAGGGATTTCCTCCAAATAATTTGTACTGTCAAAATCGTGACCATCAACATCCAGATTTCAAATCAGGCGGTATCCTTTAATTGTTGTTCTATCGAACTTAAAAAAAATAAATAATATATATATATATATATATTCCCTTATAGTGAAACATAGGACTCGTTTTCCACGTGCCTAATACTATTACATTCTTGATAATGAGTTGTAACATTGGCAGAAGAAACATTAGGAGCCCAGAATCCATGAAATCCCAAAGGAAAATTCAAATGCCTAGGGACTTCAAATCTTGCCACTAAAGCATTCTTCTTCCCAATTAATCTCGAGTCCAACACTACAAGGTAGCACCTCTGTGTTGACACTGCATACTGCATATCAAAAATGAAAATTAGTATTGAATAATATCATTCACAAATAAAAACCATATATGAACAGAGCAGTAAAAGTGGCGTAATTTCTTTTATATCATTAGTGTCAGATTAATGACAAAATAACAATCAAATATTAGAGAGACATAATCCTTTTTATTTCAATAGATTAGTTAATCTCTAATTTCATATTAGAAACGAAAATTGCGTCACTATATTTAAAGATGGAAAGAATCTGTTTCTAAATTTTTTCAACCAGGTCACTAGTGTAGTTTAAAAATGAATTTTTCTGTGTCTAATTTAATTTCTTCGTGCAGTGTAATAAGAAATGAAAGAAGAAGAAGATGGAATATGTTACTGACTTCTACTACGAGGAGATATCCATCGTCTTCGTCTCTGCCGCTGCCTTTGGAAATAAAAAGGGGCTCTCCGATGAAGCGCCGTCTACCGGTGGACCAAGTTTGGGTGGATTTGTCGGCGGTGTTGAGCTTTGCCACCGTATCAAATGGGAAATGCGGCAGAGCTCGCCGTGAACCGGAGGATGTGGCGGCGTAGATGTAGGTGTTTCTTGTGCCGGAAACTTCTTGATTTATGACAGGGAAATCTGAAGCTTTGTTCGATTGATTAAGGTCATCTACATTGCAGTTTTGGCAGTTCCCATCCCCATCTAAGCTTATATTCACCTGCATTAACATGGATTATATGTTAGTGAAACATGTATATTTATTGTAAAAGTCGTTATCCATTAATCGAGTAGTAGATTAGTGCATAACATTTAGGTAGAACCTAGATGAGGCTAAAATGAGCATAAACGAAATTAGATGGAAAGGAGTCCGAAAAAGAAAATAGGGGGTCAATAAAAATCTAATCCTAAATGGAACTAGTCGAAAATCATTGGAGATTTTTTAGAAAAGATACACACACGTACTTAATTTGAAAATGGACCGAAAATGTAATCAAGTACGAAGTTTACTAACAAGTTATGTAGAATTTAGCTCCACAAAGAGTGCAATATTAAGCCCTATGTTAAAAGCAAAGAATTTATGACTTTTTCTAAATTTAAATTACAACATAAACTTTTAAATTTTTGAAATTTTAAAAGGTAATATAGAAAAACCTTTTAATTTTTCTCATACAATATGAAATACATTTTTTGGCATCCAATTTCATTTTTACTACCAATCTGTATGTATGTTTTGATGAGACAATTCTATATTCACCACCTATTTCACAATTTGTTTGTAGTCATCATGAGAGCAAAACTTGTGACGGCTATAACTTTAATCTTCGATTCACTATTATTATAGCAACGGGTGACAAAAAAAGTTGTGGATATATGACACTCTTGCTAAGACGGATAATGATGGTAGTGACAACACAATTAGATGTAATAAAATGTGGTCGCCGGAAAAAAATTAAAAGTTGATAATATTTTTATTAATTTTTTAAATTCACTCAATTTGTTTAAAATAATAAATCCTAAAAAAGGGTAAATAGAGAAAATACCTGGACTAAGTGAGGAAGCAACTTTTGTTGGCCTCGTTCCAAATTCATCATGGAAGGGTCTAATTTACCACTCTGCCAATCATATCCTGACATTATGAATGAAGCAAAATGTATCAGCAAAATTCCAGGAATTGAATAATTAAATGAATGAATACATTATAAATTTATGTTCCGTTTAAAAAAATAAAAAATAGAAAAAGTGAGAAATTACCAAACATTTTCTGGAAATTGAACCAGTGGTAAGAGCAGGCACTGGCCTGGATTTGAATGTCAATATTTCCATTGACATGCCTCTCTTCAAAAGCATTTGCAACATGAAGCACCCACATCTGTGAAGGAGCTTCAATCGGGACTCTCCAGTCCCTTAAGGCCCTGTTTGGTTCGCAACTTTTTGAAAATCTTGGAAGCAGATAGATTGGACAACTGTCCTTGCTTGGATTTACTGATAGTGCAGATATCATTGGAGATAATCCACATACTGCTGTCATTGAACCTGCATTAACAATTTATCTATACTTCAATACACTACTATTTCAATTAGGCTGTTTAGATTCCCATGAATTTTAATTCTTTACTAATTGTAACTTTAACTAAATTTTACAAATTTACCCCGAGTTGAATGGATTCGACATCCTTCCGTTTCAAATTATTCCACCTAAATCCAACCTTATATTGAGTTTATGGAAAGCACACTTAAAATTAGTTCTAAATAAAATTGATTAATTTCAATTCGAACAATATTAAAATTTGGTATATGAATTTGAATCCTTCCTCAAATTCTTCAATATATATTTAAATCATCAGTTCGGATCTAAACACTAACGTAGACTTGAAAAAATGATGACCTATGTTGTGGAACGTCCAAAAACATATTATATGGGTATAACACCAACGCCTAGTATTTCATTTTCGTGAATTAAAAAATTAATTATCTAATAGTCTCTATCTGAAGTCTCTGTCATGCTTAAACATGATTCAAGAGAATAGAATCTCAGCCGTTTTGTAATTATTTCATATTTTCATGTATGACTTGTATAGGGAAAAATGGGATTTTATCCAAAATACATTGGGTCACTATGTTACACTAATAATTAATGGTAATTAAATATAGTATATTTATCAATCACTTACACATGAAGTCATACAGAAATTCCACATATATAAACTGAGACGAATTTATATATCAATTAGAAGGAAAAACTGAAATTGTCTAATTACCTGCAACGTCTAGCTTGATCCTGTTTCCAAACAATATGTAATAAGAATCTGTAAAAGCCCAGTCATGGATCATCAAGTGATCCGGGATGCTGAATTCTTGGCTTTGCACCAGCTTAAAATTCGAGTCGAATTCTGTAAAGAAAATAGGATTTTTATTTTACCAAAAGTAGATCGAAAACATTTATCTACCTATCATAAATATAAATTAACGTGTTTATTCCTAATATATAAGAATCTTATTTTTAAAATCTTAAACAAAATACTTAATTTTATTTTATGAGATGTTAACACATTTATTGATAAATACATTAACTTGTGTAGACAGAGAGGAACCAAGAATTTTAGTTAAGAGGTTAAGGGGGCAATATAATTTTCTCCAACAACGTTAAATTTTAGTTTCTTACCTACTAAAACTAATGATGTATTCAAAACTTAGAAAAGAAAAACGAGATTTCAGAATTTTCTGAAAGAATAAAATGTAAATTTTTTAATGTTACACTATATATATATATACTCTTTAATTATTTTTTTTAAAATTAAGGGGACAGCGGCCCCACCTGCACCCCGTTTCCGGCCGTGTGTGAAGAGTGGGGGTACCATATTTAGCAAGTAATGAAAGGGAAATTATTAGTTCATCATTACGTGGTATTAAAATCAGAACCCACCTTCGTTTTCTACTAACATCTTTCGTTGAAACTGGGCGACTGGAGTACTGTTGATTGAAGATAATATTTGAGAGAGTAAAAATGATATTTGTTTGGATGGTTGGGTAGCGATTATAGTATAAGATATAATTTTTAATTGTAAAATATAATGTGATGTGTGTAAGAGATTGTTAATAATGATTAATTTAATGGTTAAAGTGCAATCCAAATTCTCTGTTTACACCCAATTCATTACATGACACATATTAATTTATGTCTTCATGCCATGCACGTGTCGGTTGATGAATGTGGTGAAACATGTAACACCAAATATAACAGACGATCTCATGGGGTTAAAGTGATATTCAAATTTATGATGATTATTATGATTGGACTAACCTTTTCAAATAAATATAAAGAGAGATTGAACCAACTTATTAGGAACTGGTCGACCCGACCAAACATAAGAGAAAAGGAAAATGGAGAATAAAAGAGGGAATCCACCTGAAACAGAATATTAAAGTAGCTAGGCAGGAGTATTATATTTGGAATATGGCAACACCTATGTACTTTTGTCTCATATGTATTTCTTGTCCGATGAAGTATATTCCTCACAACGATTCTTGTTTATTTATACTTTTAATATTCAGACGGCCATCAGATGTCATCATTTTTAACTAGGTACTAACGAAAATGCAGTGCAACAACAAAATAATTTTATTTTTTTTTAAACTAAATTATAAAGATCATATAACAAATAGGTACATATGTATTGAGTTGATATAAGACCAATTTACTTACCGTAAAATGTAAAATTACTTCGAGGGAGTAACATATCTTCGGCATTACACGACATGATCAATAGTCTATTTCTTCGTACATCAATCTTGTAATGAGACAACAGTCTCTTCGGAGGCATCTTGAACACTCCTGCAATTTGATTCCCACGATTTTAGTTAAGAATAAAATTCAATAAAATATATACTTTATTCAAAACTTCTTAAATATTTCGTGCACTCTCATAATAAGGTATATTGAATTATATTCAAATACTACTATTATTTTAGTAATACTGGTGTGGGAACATCTTTATAAGATATAAGTTACTTTTATCATAAACATGTCACTCTTAACGTAAAAATATGGTACTTTTGTCATAAATAGGAGTATTTATTATTTTCTTGATATTATTGCTTATAAATATTATATTAATACTAAAAAAGAAACACACTTTACGTAAAAAATAATACTCCCTCCGTTCCGGCCCAATTTGTCTATCTTGGCCGGGTACGGAGATTAAGAAAAATCAAATTTTGTGGAATCTTTGACTTTTTCAAAGGTGAATTGAATGTGGAGATTTTGAGGGTGAAGATTGTGAGAGAAATTTACCATTTATGGGTTGACAAATTAGATTGGGACAAACAAAAAGGAAAGTAGGCAAATTAGAGGGGGACAGAGGAAGTATTATTTATAATAAAATTAACTCAGTTTCCCCTGTTTTTCACCAACATCAACATACCATGTAGAATTGGCTTCAAAATTTTAGCAGCAATGTCCAGGAAACCAGCCCGGAAACTTCCACCGCCGTCACCACCAGCATCGCTGTCATCAGTTTCCGGCAACATTGTCCGATCATCAACGACATTAAATCTCCCCAAAGTATCCAATGTCTGAGCTTGAATCTCGTAGGGATCGCCCCCTTCCCAGAGACAAAACAGCCTCCCAGCCCACTGCAACACGCTCGTATTCGCCACGTTTTTCATCACCTTCGTATTCCCCACCATGTTTCCTCCCTTCAACACCGAGAACGGCCCGCGGTGGGTGAACTTCCACTCGCCGGTGTCAGCATCCCTCTCCTCCACCTGTGCCTCCGTCTCAATATACCTGGCCATGAACTCCACTTTCCCACTCCCACCATCGATCATGAAAGCACGTAAATACCCGTGGCCGTCTAGCGGGTGTACGGTGGAGCCATGGTCGTCGGAGAAGAGGCCCGGCCCGGTGAGGTAGTACGCGCCCGTGGGGAAGTCAAGCGGCAACGCGCCGTCGATGAGGCGGAGGGAGACGGGTTCGGTTGTTTCAGCCCGTTGTGAGACGAAGAGGAATTGGTAGTCCCAGTAAGCTGCGACGGTGTCGTCTGGTGGAGCATTGGTGTCTTGTACTGTTGGTGGGGTGGTGGTGGGGACGGCTATGGATATGGCGCGGGAGATGGTGGTGGAAGTGTACTGTGGAGGGTTGTAGGTTGGGGGTGGTAGCCGGGGAGGAGAGGCGGCGGTGGGGAGTTTAATGGGGAGGAGGTGGCAAGATTTGGCCTGCATTTTGGTTGTGGTAGTATAGCAGGGAGTGATGTTCGAAAACAAGGCACAAGTGTTTATATATATAATATTTTCTTGTGATTATTTTAATATTTTTTTCTTGGTGAAAGTGGTTCCTAGTTCTTAAAGAATCCAAGATCGTTTCTTCAAAATGAAAAAAAAAAGATTCCAAGATTAAGAAAGTGTATATTGCCTATGTTACATACGACAATTTTCCTACTTACAAGATTTATTTTCCTTTTCATTTTTGGCTTAATTACATAAAATTTGAAGACATTTTGGTTAGTTACCATTTACAAGATAATATTTTAACTGGAATATAAGAGTACATAAAAAAATTAATTTGATGCACCTGGTTAAGCTTTGAATTTCAATTATTTACATGAAGTCCAATTTTGGAACTTGGACTCTGAAACGGTTTATTTTTAACCTCTAATTAAATAAAAACGACATCAATATATCATCTTTATCTTATTATATAATACAAAAGAACCCTCATTAAAAAGAAATCAGATATATTTTTTCCGCGCATTTCACTTTCTAAAAATAAAAAGTTTAATTCATAACTAACACAATAAGTAATTTGTATATTTACGGTAAAGATTTGTATGTATATGGTAAAATCTTCCCAAACTTAGTTCTATAAATTTTGTTGACGATATTGCTATGTAAGTGACAACTTTTAACATTTTATAATAAAAGTAAAATAAATTAAAAAGCAAATTATTTTAGATTCCTTTTCCATTTTAATGTAAAATATAGTATAATCATCTTTCATGACATTTAATTTGATATCTATATATATTGCATATTTTAAAGTAAGTTATACTAAAATACAAATGTTTGTCAATTATTTAAGTTAGATTTGTTTATTTGATACGAGCTAAATTATTTGATTGGGTATGGGATGTAAATAGAAGTTAAATAAATATTAAGAATATTATTTTTTTGTAAATATGTATTAACTTATTATTTTTCATATTTTTAAAACTTCATTTTTTATTTTGTGAACAAACTCAATATGTATCTTTCCTACAATATTACAAATGTTCATAAACAGTAAAAAGTAAAAACTATCTTTCAGTTTTAAGATTCACACATAATATTTGATTTTTATATATAACGAAAAAGGAAATAGCGGAGCAACACATGGACCACGTCATGGATGTAAAGAATTTAAAGATCTGCTTTATTTTTTCCAACTCCCTCTCCTCCCCTCCCCCCTCAAATGTTTTGATTTTTCCAGCATTTTAAATGCACTAATAACTTTTCTTTTGTCGAATTCATTTCTTTTATTTGTAACAGATAAAAAGCAAACATTTTTTCTTAATATCTAATACCGATATTCAATATTATGATATAATATATTAAATATAAAATAAATAATTATTTGTTGGTTAATTATTGTTCTTAAATTTGAATATTTATTGTGAGTTGAGCTATTTATACTGGATATGAAAACTTAAATGTCCAAAAACTGGAAAAATTTAAAGGTCACGTCATTAAATAACCACAAAATATTATGAAGACTTGCCTAACAAAATTTAAATAATAAACTATTAAGTTACAAAATATCAATTTTATTCCCATATTTTTCTAATAGAATTTAACTTATTTACATTTTTTATTGTTAACTTAAGTAATTAGTTAGAACATCCTTTTATGAAATACACAAAACTTAAATAATTAAAGGCCGTTCGATTATATATGAAAAAACATAAAACTTGCATAATTAACCAAACTTTTTATAAATTTTAATAAACCTACATACTATTAATAAATCAATTATTAATTTTCGCTAACATATTTTTTAATTTATATATGACTAATGAAAAATTCATTCTTGAATAATTTCCATATATGGTATAATATTAAAAAAAAAATAGTGGATCATTTATTCGGTTATGTTGTCCTAATTGAGTGTATTGTATATTATACAATGATATGTCTATTCAAAATTCAATAGTGGGAGACATGAACTACAATGAACAATGATAAATCCATTTTAAATAAATAAATATATATACATATATATATATATATATATATATATATATAACGTGTTAATGTTGGTAAATTATTTGATAAGGTTTCTTAATTAATAATACAACCTTTGTCAAAATAAAAGATGAAATAAAAAATACACAACTGCAACAGACCAATTGCCAAAAATAAACGACAATGCAGCCTAAAATTTCAATATCAACAACACAAACCAATGCTTCCTAACCCGTGTTGAACGACATTTTTTCTTTCTTTTGTTTTTAAAAACACATTGATAAAGCGCAGTCCGGTAACCAAGAACTACAACAATAATCGACGTAAACAGTATGAAAAAACACAGGATTAACGTGGTTCGATCCGGAGATCTACGTCCACGGCCGAGGTGTTTCTTTTACTAAAGCTTCCAAGTTACACGTAGTAAATCAGAATACAAGAGTCCGAACCCTAATTCCGAGTTGCCTTCTCCTATTTATACTATTCCATGCTAAACCCTAACTAATTCCCTATTATTGCGCTTATTTCCCGTTGCATGGCAGTTGGGAGCTGATCGTGGGCCTTGATTCTCGGAACAAACCACCTGTTGGGCCAACGGGTGTTCCTGGGCCTGCCAGGCCTACGCGTGCTGGGCCTTCAGTGGGCTCAGGTATTAACCCGATCCGAAGTCACCGGGTTACCCGACCCGAAGTCACCGGGTTACCCGACCCGAAGTCACTGGGTTATCCCTATCAGATGCCCCCCCCCCCAACCGAAGCGAGGTGGGAGCTTCGGTTGTCACCGGGGTGGAACCGTAAGCAAGAAGAACCGGGGTCGTTGGCGGGCCGAAGTGTTTATGGAGGACTGAACATATCCGCGTCCCTGGGACTCTGCGGAGTCGTCAGCGGACGCGGTACCGAGCTAGGCCGAGGTGCACGGGGCACATAGCGAGATACCGAATCTCCCAGAAGTAAGAAGCGCGTTGGAAGGATATGACAGCTTGACCGAGGTGGATGGCACACCGGAGTAAGTAGTCTGGCCAAAAAGGAGGGAGCACTGGAGTGTGATAGTATGACCGATGTGGAGGGTACACCGGGGTGTAGTTTGAATCTTCCTGAAGAAGGGTGAGGCTGATGTGATTGGCGGCGCCATCATGAGAGAGAGGGATGTGAAGTGACACGCTCTGCAACTTCCAAGAAACCTGTTCCCCACGCGCCTGGGGAACTGTGAAGCGCGTGAAGAACACGCTTAAATCCCCATCATTGAATTTGAATGGCCTGTATCGAAGCCGTTGGTTTTTGCGTATATAATTGTAGTAACTGCACAGTAACCTTTCATCTTCCTCATTGCGATTCATCAGTTTAGAAAGCGGGAAAAAAGGAAATCTGCACTCGTGACTCATCAGAGATCAAAAACCTCTCAAATCATCCAGAGAAAACAAGTAAGTATGTCTAACTCATCTTCATCTTCATCTAAGGTAGGAGAGGTAGTCCCAGAAGGAGTGCCTTATAGAGCACCTCCCATTCGAGTGATCTATCCCGTGAATAGTGAAAGTAGACAGATCCATCGCGGTGACCTTAGTGAGATAAGAGTAGAAGTAGTGAATTTCCCCCGATGTGAAGAAGAAATAGAAGGATTCGAGGTAGCAGGGGTGAGACCAACGGTAACTGAAAAGCAGATTAGGCGATGGGTGCCGAACTTCTTCTTACCCTTTGATCTGGAATTCATTATTCCCGAAGGTAATGACAAAGCCTGTTGTCCTCCCCAAGGATTCATATCCGTGTATATAGATCAACTTGCCGTAGGTTTGAGGTTTCCCCTATGGGGGTTTTTAATAAAATTATTGGACTATTATGGAATAGCGCTGGGACAATTAGGACCTAATGCTGTAAGGCAGGTAGTGGGTTTTTTAGTGGAGTGCAGTAAGGGAGGATTAGTGCCTAGTATTGGCTTATTTAGGCATTTCTTCCAACTGAAGACGATGGGGAGAAATAAAGGTTGGTATTACCTTAACCCCAGGCCGGGTAAAAAGTTTAAGGTAAAAACCCCAAGTAAAATTGAAGGATGGAGAGGGAGATTCATATATGTTAGGCAAAAAGCCATATTACCCAAATGGCAAATGTTAGAGGTGGTAGATAGTGTCCCGGCAGGGGAACCCAAGGGTGCGAATGTTCTGAAAAAAGTTGGTGTATTGGAGTCCAGATTCCCGGAAGAAGTACTAGACGAAGCTGGGTTGAGTCCGTACTATTCCAAATGGGCCGGTGGGACTTCGGATTCCCAAGAGAGCGGCACTCCCACCGGGAATGATTCTGACCGGACACCGAGCATGTCTGAGGGGGAGAGAACAAAAACTCGGGCAGAAGTAGAGGGTAGGGCTTTTATTTCTTCATAAGTTGTATAATATAACAATGTCAATTCCTTGAATGTGTGTTTGTCATGTGCAGTAGGTAAGTTCAAGAGTGCTGCCAGGAAGAGTACTGAAGCCAGCTCAGGGGGACGAGGTGATAGTTCGAAAACCCCGGAGCCACAGAGAATAACACCTGAGGGTAGCCACAGAGCTGACCCTGAAGACAACATTCCCCTTTCTGGATTGACCCCGAGCACCAAGAGAAGGGTCACCTCTCCGACGACACCACCGCCTCCCAAAAAACCGCACATGACTCCGGCTCACGAGGTATCATCGTAAATAATTTTATTATTCCCTGCACAGACCCATCATAATAGTAAGTCAATGTAGGGGCAAGGAGTAGAGATATCGGCCGCTGGAGCCGAACTGGAGAGATTGTTGGAGCCTATCCGCGGGCTAGTGGGTAGACTAGAGAAGGAATCCGCTCAAGGTAGAGTCGCTGAACTAGAAGCCGAGGTTGCTAAATTAAGAGCTGGCTTCGTGGAGGCGCAAAAAAGCGCCAGAGCAGCTCGAGACAGGGCAGTAGTTGCCGAGAGAGAAGCGGCCAGATTACGCGAACAAGCCGTCGAGGTTGCTATCATGAGAAGCGACCTAATTGCAACCCGGGAAGAGCTGAACAAGGCCATCGTGGGTCAGGGAGCTGTGCTAGAAACATTTGCTGAGAAACTGATGCAAACAGAGTCATTTCTGAAGTTTCTGAGCACGTTCGTGGCTGCAGGTGATACGGCCACCAAAAGCGAGCTGTTGGAAGCCATACATGATAAATACCCGGAGGTCGATATTTACGATGCAGTCGGGAATGAAGATGGCGCATATTTTGATGCGTTGACGAAAGCTCCGAAATGGCCATTGATCGAGGCCTTAGCAAAGAAGAACACAATCCTCACTCCCGAGATCATTAAACGGTGCAACGAAGACCAGGATAAGGACTTCTTGGGCTTCCGCAACGGTTTTTATGTAAGGGAACTGAGGAACCGGGCTCCTATTCCCCGCCGAGAGATCGTTATACCCCCCGCTATGATCGAAGGCCCGAACAAGGCAGCGGAGGGTACAAGTGGTGTGGTGGAGGCCCCGGGAGGAAAAGAAGCCGACCCTACCCTCGGAGAGGTCAGTGACCTCCAAACTCATGAGCGGAATGTAGAATAGATAAGCTTGTAAAAAGGATGCCATGTATTTCCGGAGAAATGAAAAATTTGTGTTTGTGTTTTTTTTTTTTTTTTTTTTTTATATATATATAACAAATACTGTTGCTTACTCTCCCAAACAACGTATATGTGTTGGTAAAGTCTAAAAACCCGAGGTGTCTCCTTGCCAGGAAAACATTGAAAACCCGTATGAAGTAATAAAGCAGCTCCACTCATCAATAGTCTGGCTGCAGAAAGAGCGAGATATGTTGATGTTGCATGAAGTCCCCCGACTATCAAGGAATTTATCCCTAATAGAGAAGAGATATGTAGAGGTGGAGGGCTCATGGAAAGAATCTGCTCAACAAATGAGGCAGTACAAAGCACAGTGTGTTTTAAAAGATCTTGAATTAGAACAACTTCGTATTAACCAGCAAGAGTGTGAGCATCTTCTTGTGGACAGCGGACGACTATCAATGAAAGATATTCAAGCCCGGAGAGCCGAGATTCGGGAAGACGTCCAACAGCGGAGTAAGCGAGGTGATGCTAATGATCCTGAAATCATAAGGAGCCGGCTGGTACTAGGATTTCTGGTAGAGCTGCAAAAGAAAGTCGAGGCTCGGAATGAAGCTTTAAACATTGCAGAGCAGGGTGAACCAGAGCACAGCCGCAAGAAAAGACGTCGGGGCAAGACAACAAAGCCCGATATCCCAGAGAACATAGCGTTGGCTGATCAAGCTGTTGGTGTCGGAGAAACTAGCATCACACCCGAAGTGATATCAAAAATACCTCGAGAACCGGAAAGAACTCTCGTGGAGAAGCCAGAGGCCAGTGGATCAACCGTTGTAGCATTGGCCAGGGAGATTGATGAGATGCCGGCCGAGGAGTGGGATGCCGTAGAATGGGCAAACACTCCGGGAAGAGAAAGGAGAAAAAACTCTATGCCTCAGAAATCTGCAAATCCTCCTCGTCAAAATACCAAGGAAGGTATAAATAGGACCTCCGAGGTTATGGATCCATTGGCACCACTAGAGTGGGGCCATGCAGAATGGACCAATATGTCAGGGCCAAGAACAAGAACCGAGCACGCTGTAGGTGACCGGGGTCCCCAAATGATGAGTCATAGATATGGGACCGGAGTTCACAGCCGAAGTGAAGCAGAGCATCGTCGGAACGTGCAAGAATCATCCCGGAGGACGGGATATGCTCAATCAGAGACAAGACGACGCGGTTTCGCGTATTGGCTCGGAGAAGGCTCCGGAAAAAAATAGATAATAACATAGTTAATTCTTAGCTAGATTTTTCTTTTACTTACTTTTTTTTTTTTTTTTTATGTATGGAGTATTATGTAGAAGACTTCTTGATGTTGTATTATTTAGAAAATAATGAAACTGTTGCGGTGTGTATAGACGGCTTTTAGGAAAGCAATAAGTTACTAACCATTTTAACCGAGTGTTCGGGAACACAGTAAGAACTATTAACTATTTTAATTGTTAACTATTTTGATTAAGTGTTCGGAAACATAGTATGGATAAATTTACTCCCCGGACGGATCAGGCGGGAGAAAACACATCTCCGGTTAAACAGGCGAGAAGGTGATATGAGTCCGGGGACTAAATGTGAATCTCCTCGGGCGGACCGAGGGATAATTGTAATGGTCCGGAGACTAATAACGATAATATGATAACGTTAGGGCGTCCCCGTAACGTGAAGAAGAACACAGCAAGATGCATAAACAAAGAAGCTTTATTCATTGATAAATGCCGGGGCAAACTCAGAAGTACAAAGAGAAATAACAACTATAAAAGAAATTAAAGATAAGATAGTACTTGTGATGTGGCCCTCACAGATAGAAACGCCTCAAGTTAGTGACGTGCCAGCTTCGGGGGATCGGGGTCCCGTTGAGATGTTCAAGCTGATAGGATCCAGAGTCGTGTACAGCAACGACTCGGTAGGGACCTTCCCAGGAAGCGTGCAACTTCCCTTCGGGAGCAGCTTTGCTGGCTGAGTTGAGCCGAAGAACTAAGTCCCCGACATTGAACTGAGTACCTCGGACCCGGAGGTTATGATACCGGGCTGCTCGTTGTTTACATCTGGCCTGTTGAATGAATGATTGATCCCGGCGATCTTCAAGCTCATCCAAATTTGCCCGGAGAGCCTCGTCATTATCCTCTGGAACCAATGTAAGGAGACGGGGGCTTGGTACACTGATTTCAGCAGGGATAACGGCTTCAGAACCGTAAGTAAGGCTGTAAGGAGTCTCCCCGGTAGATGTATGCGGGGTTGTGCGATAAGCCCATAGGACTTGTGGAAGGTTTTCCAGCCCAGAGACCTTTAGCATTATCCAGGCACTTCTTTATTCCCGTGAGCAGTGTCCGGTTGGTGACTTCAACCTGCCCGTTGGCTTGAGGGTGAGCAACCGAAGTGAAAATCTGTTTGATGTGGAGCTCTTCACACCATGACCGGAATGGATCGTTGGCAAACTGTTTACCGTTGTCCGAGATAATAGTGCTCGGGATGCCGAAGCGACAAACAATATTGCGCCACACAAATTTCAAGATATTCTGACCAGTAATGGCTGTAAGTGGTTCGGCCTCGACCCACTTGGTGAAGTAGTCTACGGCAACAACCAGGAACTTTAATCCTCCCGGAGCAACTGGGAATGGGCCAACAATGTCGATGCCCCACTGAATAAACGGCCACGCACTTTGGATTCCGGTGAGCTCGGTCTGTGGCAAATGCTTTACACGGGAATGCAGCTGGCACTTGCTGCATCTAGTCACTAAGTCGTGAGCATCGTTGAACAGGGTTGGCCAATAGTATCCCCAGCGGAGAACTTTCTTGGCTAATGTCCGGGAGCCGATATGGCTGGCACAGGCCCCTTCGTGAACCTCCCGCAGAACTTGGGTAGCTTCGGCAGGAGCGAGACACCGGAGACTCGGTTGTAGGTATGACCGCCGGTATAAGACTCCATCATGAAAGGAGTATTTGGGAGCTTTGAGGACAACCTGCCGAGCTCGTAGCTTGTCAGTGGGTAGGACTCCATCTCGGAGATATTGGATGATATGAGTCATCCAATTCGGATCACTATTGTCCAGTACCGAAACTGTGGCCTCCTGAATTGCTGGATGAGATAGGTCTTCGACCATAATATCCGGAGATATATTAGTTCGGACCGCGGAAGCCAATTTGCTGAGCGCATCTGCTCTTGTGTTTTGAGCACGTGGTATTTTCTGTACAACAACCGCATCAAAAGTGGAGATAAGCTTTAGTGTTAAAGCACGATACCTAACCATGGTCTCATCCTTGGCGACATAAGTCCCCTGGATCTGTCTGGACACGACCTCGGAGTCCGTGAAGAGCTCAAGATGACGAACGTCTAAGGATTGAGCGAGCCTGAGCCCGGCGAGAACTGCCTCGTACTCCGCTTCATTATTAGTCACCTTGAACTTGAACCGGATGACGTATTTAATCTCAACCTCCTCGGGGTCGATGAGAAGCACCCCGGCACCACTTCCTCGAGTCGTGGATGCTCCATCCACATATAGTTGCCATTTCTGAGGTGAGGACACGAGGGTACCGGGGTGATGTGTGTCATTGTTTGTCGGAGACTCATGATTGTCTCCCGGGGTTTCGGCAAAAAAGTCAGCGAGTGCTTGTCCCTTGATTGCTCGGCGGGGAAGGTATTGAATATCATATTCACCTAGCTCAACGGCCCACTTTGCGAGGCGCCCCGACACTTCGGGCTTGACAAGAATCTGGCGGATAGGATGATTGGTCAGAACCCGTATTTCTCGTCCTTGGAAATAAGGCCGTAAACGCCGAGCTGCCATAACAATTGCCAAAGCAGTTTTTTCTAACACGGAGTACCGTGTCTCTGCCCCGTGGAGAACACGACTTGTGAAATACACGGGATGCTGAACCCCATCGACTTCACGTACAAGTGCAGCACTAATAGCTTCCTCGGAGGAAGCCAAATATAGGTAAAGCGGTTCTCCGGGGAGAGGAACTGACAAAGTAGGCAGCTGCTGTATGTGACGTTTCAAAGCCTCGAAGGCCTCGATGCACTCCGGTGTCCACTCAAAGGACTTCGCTTGTCTCAAGACTTTAGAGAATGGGAGCTGGCGCTCCGCCGCTTTAGACAAAAATCGATTTAAAGCCGCCAAACCACCTGTGAGGCGTTGGACGTCCCTGAATGTTTTTGGTGGCTGCAGATCTAATACATCACGAGGTTTGGCCGGATTGGCCTGCAGGCCGTTTTGTGAAACCATATAACCCAGAAACTTGCCGGAGCCGACGCCAAAAGTGCATTTTGCCGGATTGAGGCGTAAATTGTAGCTACGCAGGGTGCGCAAGGTTTCGGCAATGTCTTGCACACATGAAGGATGGGAGGAGCTTTTGATGACCAGGTCATCGACGTAAACTTCAACATTGCGACCAATCTGGTCGTGGAAAACACAGTCCATGAGACGTTGATAGGTGGCTCCAGCGTTCTTGAGCCCGAAGGGCATTTTCTTAAAAGCGTAGCACCCAAAGGCAGTGATAAATGCCGTTTTGAAGGCATCCTGCGGATCCATAAAAATCTGATGGTATCCCTTGTATAGATCTAGGAAGCAAAGTGCCACGTACCCTGTAATGGCTTCGGCCTTTTGGTCGATGGAGGGCAGAGGATAACAGTCTTTCGGACAGTGTTTGTTGAGATCGGAGAAGTCGACACACATCCGCCATGCCCCACTGGTTTTTGTCACCATTACCGGATTGGATAGCCAAGAGGGGTAAAATACTTCGAACAGGATGTCTGCATCCAAGAGTTGCTTCACCTCGATTCGAATGGCCTCATTTCGCTCCGGAGAGAATTTCCTCTGCTTCTGCTGGATTGGCTTTACACTGGGATCGATGTTCAGCTTGTGCGCTATTATATCGGGAGAGACCCCGGGCATATCCAGAGGAGACCATGCGAAGACATCGGAATATTCTCGCAAGGTCTGAATGATAGCCTGGTGTAGCCATGACACATCCACGGCTCCTACGGTCACTGTCTATTCCGGCTTGGACGGATCAAGCGGGACTTGTGCAGTGGCATCCCCCAACGAGGTACATTCCCGAGGTTCCAGAACCGATGATGCCACTTGAAGCTGCTGTTTGGGTGGAACCTTGGCAGTCTTTTTGAGTGCCACATACATGCACTCTTTTGAAACCCGCTGACTCCCGCGGATAGCCACTTCGCCATGCGAGGTGGGAAACTTTAGCGCGAGGTGATACGTGGAGCAAATGGCTTTGGCAGGGGTGAGCCAGTCCCGGCCCAATATCATGTTGTACGGTGACGGGGAATTCACCACATAGAAATCCACGAAGATGGTTTTTATCTTCGGATAGGTTCCCAGGGACGCCGGGAGAGTGATAACTCCTTCTGGCTGAACTTCACCCTGGGTGAAAGTCTGCAGTGGCCCGGGGGCCGGCCGAAGCTGGTCCCGAGAAATTCCCATCCTTTGAAAGCAGTCAGCAAATATAACACTCACCGCGGTCCCATTATCCACGAAGACCCGCCTTATCGTAATATTGGCTACAGTCATGTCGATGACAATAGCGTCTGTGTGAGGTGTTATCTCCGGAATCGGGTCCCTATCCGTGAAGCTGACAGTCTCGGACTGATGGAGGCGTTTATGACGTGGCTCCTCGGGAGGAGGACGTCGAGCTTCTGCCTTTAAGGCATGCCGTGAAGCCCCGGTGGGTAGGGCTCCATATATCACGTTTATCACGTGAGGAGGTGCATTGTCTCCGGGTCCTCCCGGAGGAGGAGGTGGTGGTGGGAGACGTGGTTGCTGGCGATTGCCAGAATCTTACCGTGCGTAGTTATTTGGCCCCGGCCGGTTATTCTGCCACGTCGGTCGATTTTGTTGTGTGCCGCGGTCATGATATCCGCGATTATTGGATGGCCCCCCATTCTGACCAGTCCGGGGCTTGTCATCGGTCCGCGCAACGTACTGGCGCAAGAAACCTTTCCTCAGACAATCCTCGATTTCCTTGCTGATTTCTCGGCACTCCTCTGTCTCGTGCCCATGGTCTCGGTGGTATGCACACCACTTTCCACGATTCCTCTTCTCAGGAGGCGCAGTCATCCGCGGGCAAGGTCGCAGATCGTTCTTGTGGATAGAAAGAATTTCAGCTCGTGACTTCGTCAACGGAGTCAATTGTGGAATATCACCCCGGGATTCTGAACGCCCCGGGGTCAAGCGGGAAAATGCACTAGGTCGAGTACTAGGCCCGGTTTGTGCTTTATTGGATTACCGCTTGCTAGCGTGTTTCTCACGCTTCTGGCGAGTCTGCTCTTCGGCCTTAGCAAATTTGCACACTGTTTTGAACAGTGCTCGGGTTGTGACCGGTGTGTTCCGAACTAACTCGGTATAAAGGGCTCCAGGGCGGAGTCCGTTCATGAATGCGTTGATAACTACGTCATCTGGGCAATTTCCCACCTTGAGACTTACTGCCGTAAAGCGGTCAAGAAATTGGGTGACGGTTTCACCGTCCCGCTGTTCCATGTTCATGACATCGGCCAAGGTGGCCATGGGTTTTGCCCGTGCTTCGAACCGTGCCCAAAAGTGCTCGGCGAGTTCTCTGAAGGAGGATACGCTGTTGCGCGGGAGAGAATCGAACCAAACCCGAGCTTCATCCTGTAAGTACTCAGGGAAAATCTTGCAGTAATGGAGGGATGTAACGTTATCATGGCTAAGCATGTTGTGTCTGAAAGCCCCAAGAAAGTTGGCCGGATCTCCGGTGCCATTATAAAGTGGTATGGCCGGCCGTTTGAACCCTTCGGGAAGGGTGGTTGCCATGATTTCTTGGGAGAACGGTGTGATGATATCTCCATTTGCATCAAGGCCCAGAATTCTGTCCAGTTCAACATTACGTTGAACTCGCTCATACTCCTGAAGATCTAGAGCATGAGGATTAGCATAGCGAACTCTCTTAGCTGCGTTCAGTGGACGGCGGCAATCAGCATCAGAAGGTTCACCGTTGCGCGGTCGTGATTCGTTAGAACTCCCATGGTCCTCGGAAGAACCAGGTCGTTCCCGTCGTCGATCCAGACGCTGTGGGTGCGCTGGGTTTTGTCGATTATACGAGTGTTGTTGAGGTGGATGCACCACAGGATTAGCATCATGTCCGTCAGGTCCCTCGAGATTGACGCGATTGGCTGCCCAATCTTGCAGAACATGAGCATGTTCTTGTAGGAAGGGCTGGAGCAATTCCGGAGTGATTTGAATGTTAACAGGTGGTTGGGCAGCACCAGGATTGGGGTTTCGCATGTCTTGCGGGGGTGGAGGTGGCGCACCTCTTATCGGCGACCGCCTCGGCGGCAAAACTGGATCCACGGGTGGATCTTGGCTGGCTTGATCAGCTTGGCGGGATTGATTTTGACGAGTCAACACCATGATTTCTGAAGGTACTGGTATTGCAAAAAACTACCTTGTCGTTCCCACAGACGGCGCCAATTGATAAAGCGCAGTCCGGTAACCAAGAACTACAACAATAATCGACGTAAACAGTATGGAAAAACACAGGATTAACGTGGTTCGATCCGGAGATCTACGTCCACGGGCAGAAAATCCCTCTTGCCGAGGTGTTTCTTTTACTAAAACTTCCAAGTTACACGTAGTAAATCAGAATACAAGAGTCCGAACCCTAATTCCGAGTTGCCTTCTCCTATTTATACTTTTCCATGCTAAACCCTAACTAATTCCCTATTATTGCGCTTATTTCCCGTTGCATGGCAGTTGGGAGCTGATCGTAGTAAATCATAATACAAGATTCTCGGAACAAACCACCTGTTGGGCCAACGGGTGTTCCTGGGCCTGCCAGGCCTACGCGTGCTGGGCCTTCAGTGGGCTCAGGTATTAACCCGATCCGAAGTCACCGGGTTACCCGACCCGAAGTCACTGGGTTATCCCTATCACACATCCCATTTTTTTGTCTCGGCGTACTCCATATACAAAAATCTGGCAAAGACATGTCATAAATATGACTAATACATCTAACAAATCTCGTGGCATCTCCTGCATATATCATACCTAAAAGTTAGTATCATTATTTTATCTATAAGCCTATAAGTTGTTCATACATGATCTTAAATATTACCATCTCATGATACTAATTAACTGTGCTATCGGAATTGATATATAAATTTAGGGAAGTGGCCAAAGTAGGGCATACACTCAAGTTCGACGACTGTTTGGTGAAATGCATAAATAAATAAATTGTTACACTCGATAAAACCAAAACATAACATAGTATGAAAAATAAGATTTAATCAAACATCCAAATAAATAATGTGTATTACGTTGATGATATTAGAACAAAATTCAATAAAATACAGGCTCAAACTTAAAATCCTTAATGAGAAGAATTGCGCAATTAAGTTAATTTATAATAACCATAACCTATAATGGCAATCATGCTCTAATATATACTTGATATATTTTGACTCAGATATTCTAAAAAACCATAATTGTTTAAATTATGTAGGTTAGGCAATTTAAAATAGGAATGACCTAATATAATGCAAAAAAGTAACATAAATATAACTACCAAAAATAAAATTCAACTACGTTTTTTAATTAGTAGAATATAATAACAGCTCAATAAAAATAATTAAAAAAGTAAAAATTTGAATAACAAGATTATTTGTTCAATAATATTTTAAAAATTACTAATATTAATAGATTATTTAAAAGTAATTAATATACCTTTAATTATGCTTCGTACTCAGGCTGTTGTTAATCTCAGATATATATATTCAAGAAACTACTCTACGATTGTTTTTATAAATAATTTACATAATAAGTTATAAAACGAACTCCTAAAGTCAACTAATTGTCTTTCATTAATTTTGAGATTCCAAAATAATAAAGTTGTTAAAAAAAAATGTAATAAGTACTCATTAAAAATATTGTTAATTTTTTAGATTTTAATCCTTAGTAAAGTTTTGTATATTTATTTTGGAGAATGTATCTTGAAAATTAAGTCTTTTTAAATATTCATTACATGCATTTCCTTTTTCTTTTCTTCTATAAAATGTAATTCATTCAAAAATTGCTATAAAGATTGTTAAGTTACTTTCATAATGTAATTTGCATGAAATGCAATTACTAAAAACATTGTTTAGTGAATTCCCGAATCAAACATATCCATAAATCATTTTTAGAAAAATCATTAAACTTAATAGTTCTTAACATATATAATTAATTGGGATAAAATTTCAAATTATATCCTAATTGGTGCAATTTGACTATCACTTACAAATTACAGGAATCAACATTGAAGAATTTTTTGAAAATATTCACTACAAGAAAATTGTCAAATTCCAACGAAAAAATTTCAACGGCATAAAAACTGTTGGAATTTTAAAAAATTCCAACGGTAATTCCAACAGGAAATAAGCCGTTTGAATTTTGGAAAAAATTCCAACGGTGTTGGAAAAAAATTCCAACGGTAAAAGGCTTCGTTGGAATTGCCGTTGGAATCATTTTTCCGTTGGAATTTAATTGTTGGAAACAAAAAATACCAACAACCACTTTTCCAACGGCATAAAAACCGTTGGAATTGCCGTTCCAACGGTAATTTACCAAAAACTGTTGGAATATGGTAAATCTCCGTTGGAATTTTAATTCCAACGGCAATTCCAACGGTTTTTATGCCGTTGGAAAAGTGGTTGTTGGAATTTTTTTGTTCCAACAATTAAATTCCAACGGAAAAATTATTCCAACGGCAATTCCAACGAACTTTTTACCGTTGGAATTTTTTTTCCAACAGCTATTCCAACGGCTTCTGCTGTTGGAATTTTTTTCCAACAGCAATTCCAACGGCCTTTAACAGTTGGAATTTTTAAAAATTCCAACAGCTTTTATGCCATTGGAAATTTTCCATTAGAATTTGGCAGTTTTGTTTGTAGTGATTTGATATCACTGAAATAGATTCATATTTTTTTTTAAAACTATTAAATTTAATAGTTCTTAATCGGATAATTAATTGGTAAAGTTTCAGATTATATACAATTTGAGTCTGATTTGATAATTATAACTTATAAAATACATGAATGAGATATATATTGAAGAATATCTTTTGCAAATATTATGTATATGAAGACTTGCTAAAAAATTATTAAGAATCAATCCGTCTCTCTAACATAATTAAATTAATAACCATATAATAATATGGCGAAAATATAACTGAAAATATAAAAAGGTCACAATATGAGCATAAAAATATTACGAAATATTAATCATAATGTGCAAAAAATTGTACAAATGAAGCATAAATAAGAATATACATGCTACTACTTGATTGCAACATCAAATACAACTTCTAAAGATTTAGGCATCAAATAAGCTTCAATTCTTTGTTAAAGGTATACTCTTCCACAAAAAATTATAAATATGACAATAAAAGAAATATTAATTAATAGACATATTTACTTAAAATAACGATTCTCAAAACAATACGCAAATCTATGAATAACGTTTTTTTCACTAAGAGTAGACCACAAAATATGAGAACGAAAATTATAATTTATATATAAAAATTAGAAATTTGGTGAAGGAACATGATCCAACAAATGTCGATGAATATATAAGAAGAATTAATCACAAATAAATCAATTGGTCTACGAAATCTTCTCAAATAGTAACTTTCAATTGATTACTCCTATTTTGGAAATGAAAATTATATAATTAACTGAGAAATATGTACTTAAACTATTGATTAAACGTGCAAATAATCACCATATTAAGAGAAAAGCTAACTTTTACGAAAATATTAAAAAAAAAAAAAAAATTACTCATGGTCCTAATGTAATCTCCATCACAATTCCTGCAATTTTGCTATAATAAAAAAGGCTTAATTTTAGTTGATATATAATATATGTTGGGTTGACTTTGTCTTAATAATTTATGGAAAAGATCCATACTTACTTAAACTTATAAAATGGAATTTTTGAAAAGTAAAAAAAGAGATGACCAAATAGTTTAAATAATACTCCCTCCGTTTCATAAAGAATGTCAATTTACCTATTTTTGGAGAAATTAAGGATTGATATTTAATTGGTATGTTTAGTGAAATAAGGAAATAATAAACTAAATTAAGTAGGTTGTTTAAGTTAATATTGGAAGAATTGTAGTTTTTATGGTACAGTGACATTTATTGTGAAATTTTTCAAAGTGACTAAAATGACATGATTTATGAAACGGAGGGAGTATGAAATAAATAGTCTAATTAATGTCATTAGTGGATAGTAAATGTAGTCCATATAAATTTGATTAGAAATATGTAGCACACATAAATTTGGTTCGTAAAAGTTATGAATAAGTGGACATTCATTTTTTAAGTTACTATATATTGGAAACATTAATCAGAGTTTTTTTGTCGAATTTGATTTTTATTTTCTAAATAATGTGGCATTTAGTACAAAATATAGATCCATAAATTTGGTCCAAAATTATAATTTGACTAATCGCATTAATAGTTAGTTTATTTAAATTACTCACTGATTCAAACATTGATAGTCTTTTTTCTATTTCTTCGTCTGATCAAATTAAATTTAAATAAACTCTCTTTTAGTGAAGTTAGTCAAAATCTGTACTTTAGGTATAAATAATTATTTCTTTACACCTTTAACTTTTCATATATTTCATAATTAATTTATAAAAAAATTAGTTTGATTATACATAAGTAGCTCCGTTTATTCTTTTTTGTGTTTTTTTATCATTTAAAACTTTTCAAACATTCCATAACTAATCTACAAAATATCAATATCTTCTACGGGTAGTTTTCGACATTTTATTTAAAATGAATTTTGATTTGAAGTTAATATAGCTTTAATCATGCAAAACTTATGATGGAAATAAATTATTATGATCCGTATTAGTAATTAATTCTAAGATTAATGTATATATTTATTATATTGTTGGTTTATTTTTATTTTTGATTATGTATGTTAAATAATAAATAAAAAATTAATTATCTATGTAAGGAAATTAATTAATTATCATTTAACGAAATTTAATGTATTTAAGTTAATGATACAAATTAATAGATTAGGTGATTGGAATTTTATGTGATTATGTGCTTGATTAAAAAATATCGATTGTTAGCGCTAACTTAAGTTTAAAGGCAGCACTAACATGGTGGTAAAAATTATAAGAGTGAGTTTTGTGTGTGAAAGGTCACACGTGTGACGGAGTATACTTTTACAGAAAAAAATTATATTTTTACGGGAAAAAGTGATACTTTTGTAGGAAAAAATGATATTTTTACTACATTGATACTTTTACAATAAATGTGATGCTTTTGTTACAAAAAGTGATTTTTTTTTTTGGTTAAAGAAAAAGTGATATTTTTTTCCCGTCACATCGTGTGACGACCGTGTGACGATCAAATACGAATTTTTGCCAAAATATAATGGTAAGGCTAAACCCATATGCATAGACTCAATTATGTTCTCTGTTAATCACTCTAATTAAAATATAATTAACCCAACAAAATATATTCAATTTGCCAACTTTTTTAGTCCAATCAAGTACAAAGCCGAGATGATGTGGACATAGAAGCTTGTGTTGTAGTAAGATCTCATGTAAATGTCTGGGTCAACACCGTAATGACGACAGGTTTGCATTGCATGCGAACAGGGGATGCCATTCTATTTCCACTTCCCACATGTACATTCTCTGGTTGATAATTTCACCACATGTGTAAATGTATCGATCGAGCCTGGTGAAAAGGTCTTGACTGATGCTGATTGTTCAGACAGATCAACTTGGAAGACCACGTGGTCCAGTGCCTTCCTCTGTTTCTGATCATATTGCTTGAATATCTCGTCAGGCCATGGTTGACATCTTGCTTGCATTTGACGACCCATTGACAAGCGGTCAAAGAAGTATTTCGTGGAACGATAGAAAGTTATCTGAACAATAGCACAGATCGGTAGTTTTCGTGCCCCTTTAAGAACTCCGTTGATGCATTCTGATAGGTTAGTTGTTAATATTCCACACCTCCATCCACCGTCGTGTGAAATGGTCCACTGAGCAGCCTCAATAGCATTCAAGTACGCGTATCCACTTTCACTTATGGCTCTAATCTTTGACATCGCATTCTCAAAATGGCGCACTGTAAAGGCTGAACCAGCCTCCCAACACAAATCCTTTAGCTTAACATTTTTCACCAATGTGTTGAAGTTGGAGCAAACATGCCTTAGACAGAATCGGTGTACCCCACCAGGGGGCGAAAATTGCGGGAATTGCTTAGCAGCCTCAATTAACCCAACACATCGATCAGATACTAGACAGAGCCCCTCAACTCCCCTGACTACATATTTTGTTAACTTTTTTAGGAACCACTTCCATGCAGCAAATGTTTCCTCATCGACTATAGCATAGGCCAAAGGTAGAACTTGTTGGTTGGCATCCACTCCACCGGCAATCAGCATTTTATGCTTGTACTTAGTATACATATGAGTTCCATCAACACTTACGACTTTCCGACACTGTTGAAACCCATCAATGCACGGTCTAAAGGCCCAGAAAACGTACTTCAACATCTTAACGCCAGGAGCTCTTTTGTCCACGTGACGCCACTTTACCACCGTTCCAGGGTTCCATTTTTGGATTGCTCTAAAAAACTTCGGTAATTTCACTACTGAGCTTTCCCACGTGCCATACACATTCTCCCTTGCCCGCTTCAAACTGTGTCAGGCCTTGTGATACGAGATTTCGTATTGGTACCTATCTTTAACTTGCTGCTGGACCAACTTCACCTCGTACCCTGGGTCAACCTGAACCATTCCTGTAAGCAGCATAGCGATCATGTTTTTACACAGATTCTGATGGTCGACAGAAACAGCGTTCATTAAGCATGAATGAGGGCCTGACATCTTTGTTATCTGCCACATATTGAATTTGTTCTTTAGGACCGCCCTTAGTCCCCACTCACAGCTAATGTTCCCTTGACTGTTCTTGCACTTGACCTTCCATAACTGTGGCGTACTTTCCACAACCAAATATTCACGACGTGCAATGCGTATAGAGAAATCCTTCACGGCCGCTTGGAGATTCTTTTTATCAGTGAATACCATGCCCATGACCAGTTTGCCCTCGTTGGCATCATACACCCTAACCTTTTTTGGCCTGTCATACGAATCCACAAATATTTCTTGACAGGATGTGTTGAAAAAGCTGCTTCCCTCTTCCATTGCATTGCTTGTTTGAGCGTTTAACCCCATCACATTTTGTCACATACCTGACGGATCGTTGGCATGTTGATTGTATAGACCCTGAAGATCCTCGACCGTCACGTCATCTGTTTCATCATCACTGTTTGATTCACTATCACTCGTCTCGGAATCTTCCACCTCGTTTGGACCGAAGCTATCCACCGTCGGATCAACATCCTGATCACCGTCTTGACCCGCCGCATACTCACATGTGGTATCGTTTTGAGTTTCATAGTTAGTGGCGATTAGGGGACAGTTTGGGACTCCAACGAAACCAGTACTAAAGGTGCCCTGTGTGTCGAACACAAGACTAGTTGGACCGTCGCCCGTAAGAAATGTTGCGTATTGGTGGTAGTCATCCGTCAAAGGTACATTTGGTTCGGTCGCCGTCTGGACTATTACACTCTCAACGTGAAGATGAACGTAACAATTTCCAGCATCCGGATCAAAGAAGAACCACAAATATTCATCACTATTGATCGGTAATAGTTGTAAAATATCATCTTCGCAAAACGCTACTGATACTTTCAAAGTATATTGAACGCTATCGATATCCAACATTTGATATAATAGAGAAAGCAGTCCAGAATGGTCAATCAAACGAGGCACCCTACGTCCGCCAATGGGTGGCCCTTCGGTACCACTTCCATGGTGCACGATAATTCCAACCTTTTCCGACGGCGCCATTATCTTCAAATTTAAGTATTTTAGCGTATATTAAACTATTTCATGCCATAACATGTAACAATAATAATAATAAAAAATAAAAAAATAAAAAATAATAATAATAATAGTAATATTGATAATAATAATAATAATAATAATAATAATAATAATAATAATAACAATGATAATAACAATAATAATAAAATTAATGCTAATAATAATAATAATAAAAAAGATAACAGTAATAATAGTAACAATAATAATAATAATCATAATAGTCATATTAAACGTAATAAAAAAAATACAACAATAATATTTTTAACAAGCATAATAATATTATTGCTAATAATAATAAAGATAGCAATAATAATAATAGTAATATTAATAATAATAATAATAATAATAAAAAATTAAAAAAAAATTAAAAAATAATAATAATAATAATATAAACGCCGTAAAATAGCGAAACACTAATATATATATGTATACATATCAGTAACGATAAAAACAATAATACTAATAGTACTAATTCTAGTAATAATCATAAAAATAATAAAATAATATCAAGAGTAGTACTAATAATAATAATCATAAAGATAGCAATAATAATAATAATAATAATAATAATAATAATAATAATAATAATAATAATAATATTAGTAGGAGTAGTAGTAATAATAATAATAATAATAATAATAATAATAATAATAATAATAATAATAATAATAATAATAATAATAATAATAATAATATAAACGTAGTAAAATAACGAAAAATGAATATATATATATGTATAAATACGATAAAAATAATAATACTAGTAGCCCTAATTTTAGTAATAATCATAAAAATAATAATACTAATAATAATAATAGTAATAGTAATAATAAAATTACTAAAAATAAATATATATATATAAAAATGTCAGTACGTTTAAAAATTATAAGACTATTAGTACTAATACTAATAATAATGTTAACAATCATGTGTAAAATAACAGTAATATTAACAATTATAATCATGGCAAGAATAATAATATTAACTCTAAACCCCATAAACCTACACACTACAAAAGCCAACTACTAGATATAGTTGAGGCAGTCACATTATGGACTACAATAACAAATATAAGAGGTACAGTAAAAAATCTTCTTTTTCCGGGGACATACATAACAGTTTCTTTTGTTCAATTCTTTACAATTTACATTCATAGAGAAGAAAATAAACTAACATTACATATACAATTTTGGTACCTTAATGAAGATGCGATGTAGATGTATTTATAAGCTTTGTTCTAGTCCAAACGAGAACCAGCAATGTGTCCACTAATTTTTTGTCGAACGAGCTTCAAAAACCTTCAAAATAATTAGAAGTTAATTACATAAAATATATCACTGGTATAACATACGAAAATTATAAACTAAATTATGAAAAATGTGTAAATATAAACATCTTATAAACTTAGCAAATACCTCTTTAATTTTACGCAAGCCGCCTACACCACAAATGTAATGCTCCAATACCTTCTTGTATAATAAAATGAGGGAGAAAGTAAAAGAAAACTTTACAAGAGATTGAAGAGGGAGAGGAAAGCAAACTGTAAAAGTGGGATGAAGGAGCCCATAAAAAATGCATTGCCGGATGATACATATATATAACACATCCGGTCAAACTTTTCTTTCAAAAAATTTAACCGGATGTGACAACTCTCTGCTGCCTGCAACCCACCACCGCTCCACCACCCCAACCCCTGCACTCCTGCACCCCTTCACCCCTGCACCCCTACCCACTGCCACCTACATCCTGCCCGAAACCCCATTGGACGAGAGGGAAAAGGAAAAGAAAGCAGATGTCGCCCCTCGCAGGGGCGACTTTCAGTAGATGCACAGCAATACATACGGTATACCGTATGTCGCCCTTCGCAGGGGCGTTTTATGTTAAGAAGAAAAAAAAAAAATTCTATACTGTAACTCGCCTCTGCTGAAGGCATTTTCAGGTCGAAGAAATAAAAAAAAAAAAAAAAATTAATTAGAAGTCGCCCCTCGCAGGGGCGACTTTGAACAGTTGCATGTCAGAATTTGTGAACTCGCCTGTGGCACAGGCGAGTTCACTTAAATATGTAAATATAAGAAAAAAGGGCTTATTTTTTTAATTGTGTGATGAATAGTACTGTAGTTTATTAAATTTGCCTGATATATATAGCTATAGGATTCTGATGCAATATCTTCACATGATCATATCCATATGATTTTATTTAATATAAATCACCAATTAGGTAATTATCTCACCATCAATCACACTTGATTAGTGCTACCGTCTCGATTGATTTTCTCATAAGAATCAACATAAACAAAATAATTTTCTAAATTGTTCATATTTAATGAAATATACCTATCCATAATCATTAAACAACGATAAAATATTATGAGATTTTACTAAACACTTAAACCCAGAATATGATTTAAAAAAAAAAAAAAAGTTACATAATAATGTCGCAGTATTAATGTTAAATTTTATTATTAAATACATCTACACTGCGCCAAATATTGTACAACAAAAACATAAAGTGAATTCATGAAATAATTCTTAATACTACTTACACTGCCAAATCAATTACAATTTCTCAAGATTTGGAAACCAAGTAATGATTGGAAAATGTTCGTACTTCAATTCTTCGTATAAAGTATAATCCGCTAAAAACAATTATAAATCTGCACAATAGAAAAATTTGTTACAATTACACAAATTAAGCAAATAGAAATATCAAATACAAAAGTATCTCATGCATATTTTTTTTGAACATTTGTAACAAAACGATAGTCAATATTTGATACATATCGGAATTTAGTGTATTGGATATCAATTGTTAAAAAAGAAATATCAATATCATTTGCAAATAATTACACAAATTAACTAAAAAACTTTATTAATATCAGAAAAATATATTACCTTTGCCGGGGAGTGTACGACTTGATGTTGAAAATAATGAAAAATATAAAAACATGTACGATAAAATCATTAACACTGCACGATATTAATCTGAAAAACACAAAAATATGAATGACAAAAGTTTGGTGAAGCAAATATTCTACCTTTGGTTGAAGAGCGTAGGACGATGTTGAAAATCTGCCAAATAAAAAAACATCAACCAAAAAAAAATTACAAATGGAGTCGATAATTCATTTAAGTATCTAATTACATTACGCGTTCATTTAAGTATCTAATCAACCCTCGATCAATTAACGATAAATCATACCTAAATATAAAATAAGAAAAAATATACATATGTCTGAGTGTATATGAAACTATTTAAAAAATCGTAACAATAGAAGACATTTAAAAATGAGATATCAGATCAACACAACTACTTAAATTCACATATGTATTTTAGTGAATGTATCGTCGAAAATAAGGAGTCCATATCAGTAACAGCGGCACCGGCCAGACAAAAAAAAATTAAAAATTTATGACCAAACCACCAAAAATAAGATGTTTAAGATGAAAAGAATTCAAAAAAATGCATGTCGGAACAAATGTCTTGCAATCATATTTATTGGATAAGATTGAGCATAGAATAATTAAATATGTAAAATTTGAAAAACAATTAAAGAATATGATATTATTGGCAAATAAAACTGCTAAAATTAAATATTTTTTAATGACTAATGGAGTGCCTAAATTAGTAAAGTTTGAAAAATAATAAAGAGAAATTAATACAATCAACAAAAAATCATTAATATAGTTGACCGAAAATTAAATGGCAAAGTAATTAGTCATAATTTCCGTAATTAGATAGATAATGGACGAATTGGTGAGTGATACGTGTCCTTCTAGTTCGGGTAAGAAATTTTTGGCGAGAAAACACAAAACTTGTCAATAGTGGCAAGGATTGTGTTATTATATATCCATATATTTTACATACATTTCACATATTACAATTTACGAATATCATAAAATTACATGTTTCTTTTTTATATTATGAAAAAGGCTTTACCTGTGCATCGCATGTGTGCCATCTAGTATGAATATAATTTTCAATATATATATGTGTACATATATTGTTATTATATATAGATCATTATTTACTTGGATAATTGGATTACACATACATATTTGATAATTTGAATGAGAGTAACATCAATTAATATCATTTCAACTTGTTTGTAATATATCAGACTATAACTTTTATTAATTAATCTTATATTATTATGCAGTTGTCTATATAATGATATGTGCATTGATGTTATTTGTAATGATTTCATGAACTAAGATATATATATATTTCATTAACTCTACGTTATGTGGTAAAAATATTTGTAATTTGATGATATCCTCTTTTAAATACTACACTTTTCGTTCTCAAAAAAAAAAAAAAAAAAATACTACACTTTTCAATATTATTTGTAAACTTATATTTTTTTACAACAACTATGAATTTCAATTTATTCGTAATAATGTTGATGCTTTGGAAATTTTGAAATATAGATATATTAACCTTTGGCATATTCTTAGTGATAATGTGTGTCCTGATCTTGCTAACTCTCAATAAGCAAAAAGAACGAAATCAAATATGTTTTGTAAATTTTAAATTTAAATATAAAGTTTTTAAAGCAACGTATAGCCTGATAGCTAGTGACTCAACTAGCCAAAAATTTGTAGTGTTGTCGTTAAAGAGGTCTAACTAAATCGAAGCTCAATTAGTTCGACAAGCGCTAAGTTTAGCTTGAAATCGATAGGATCGACCGGATTAGCATCCCTACATGCAACTAGGTGGTCCTAAAATCTGGATCCAACCCCCATGTTAGTTATTATGTCTAAAAAGTAATGTTGCAAGATGATAATTGACCAACTGTATAACTTAATTTCCATGTAATAAAACATATATGTTTTATTTAACTTTCAAAATCACATGTAACTTGTTTATGATATATTAGATATTTGTCTTTTAGTAAGCCAAAACATTGAGTTTTGAAATATTACTCTATTTTTAGGATAGGCAATAATTATAAAATAGAAGTCTCTTATTGTACAACAAAAAAAGTGATAATAAATAAATACAGAGTCAAATAAAATAAATTCAGAAATATTCCATTCGTCCTACCTTATCTTGCACACTTTTCTTAAACGGTCGTCTCACCTTATCTTACACGGGCTTAAAAAGAAAAGTTATAACATAATCTCCACCCTCAATCTACCTTTGAAAAGTCAACAAACAACCAAAAATTAACTTTCTTAATACCCGTGCCGACCAATTCTGTGCAAGATAAGTCGGGACAGAGAGAGTATTATGATGAGATGTATTGAATTGGATTTTGGAGTAAATAGGCTGGTATGTTTGGCCTACAATTATAGCTATACATATGTGAAAGTAGATGATATATACATAGAAAGGGACATGCATGGAGTTTTTGATTTAATTAAGAATTCCTTAGCCTGAAGCTGAAGTATTCGTGGGGTGCCATGTTTTCAGCATTTTTTTTGTTGGTTGCAATAAAAATGAGTGGTGGCCCAAAATTCAGATTCTACTAATCAAATTCAACATAATGGGCAGCCCATATCAGACTTTCGTCATTTTTGGGGGTAACAATCACTCAGAGATCTCTTGTGCAGTAGTTATAAGATCGTGTAATTTTTAGATCATGAGTCAAAATCTTAAAAAATATATAATTTTATTTTAAACACTTTCTATATTCTCAATTTGAAGCCTCTGTTATATTTATTTGTTCACCTTTCACTTCACTGTCTTTCATGCACGCCTATGTTAATTATTACTATATCTAATATAATTTTATGTTGATTATTTTAAACACACTAATTAATACTAAGTTATTATATAATTTTCGAACCAAGTCTTTGATGATGTAAATTTAAATTAACTCACAGCTAAAAATAGTAATGGGGTTTGCTGTTTTTTTTAATATTTTTCTTTGGGTAATGGTTTTGTAAGTTGGTGTCTCCAATTAATGAAACTGTATTTCTAACCCCACTCTCCATTACTTTCTCTCTTTGTTATGATTATGGTGGAAAATAATAATTTCCCAAAATCAAATAAAAATATGTATTCTTTTTCATTTGATTGACCACTACACATCAAGTTGAAACGCATCAAGTCCCAGTATGTGAATCAACTATATTTTTTTAGTAACTTTAGAGTAATATAAACAACTTAGATCTTTAATTATTGCCTCCACGCAAAATATACAAATATATCTTATTGTTTCACATTTTAAATAAATCTAACAGAATGTTTCGGTAATTATTAATTAAATCTCAATCTATTATTTTTTTTTCCTTTGTCAATGTTGTCATCCATCTAAATTTTTATTTAAATTAGCATATACTACGCAAAAAAACCTTTTATGAAACATTTTTTAGATGATATTTGTAATATCTGATAATAAGTTTTTCTTTTGTGATGACAAGACAATTTTCAGATTACTTGTAGGAACAATAAGTTGTTGCAAAAAATATTCATCATTTTTTACTATAGGGTTATTTAGACGATTAATTAGTGCCAACATATTGTTTCTACTTGTATAGTTGCACTACAACAAAAGATATTTTTTGTATAACATTTTCTAGACCGCAATTGTAGTCACAAATAATAAGTTATTTGTGACCACTTGTTGTCACAAATCTCTCGAAAAACTATTTGAGACCATTTTAAGACAACCTTTAGAATCAACTAGTTGTTGCAAAAAATATTTGAGACCACTTTTGTTATCACAAATATATTATTTGCATTGAAATTATTGAGAAAACAATAAAATTGTGACTAATACTCATTATTTGAGACAACTTGTTATTCTCCCAAAAACCATTTCGTTATAGTGTTGTGAGAAATACCTTATTCTTTGAGATTTTTTTTATTATTTCAGTAAATCATTTATTTTCAACCGGTACATGATAACAAACAGAAGTCTATAGTGGCAAAACTAACGCAAAAACTCACTAGTGCAAAATATACAAATATATTTCACTTTACGCATTACGAATTTAACATAATGTCTGAATAATTTTATAAGCCATGAATTCTTTATTTATTAATTTGATCATACAAGTGACACGTTTTATATTTAAGACGATGAAAAAAGGGGGAAAGTTAAAGAAAAAGAAAAAAAAAAGTGGAAATGATAATGAAAGGAATGAGCATAATTGGGGTGTGATACTGTGAAGAAAGTGACAAACAAAGAATGGGTGACATAATGAAATGCCGTCTAATGAGGGAATCTGATGATTTCAGTCTCAAAGTGGACAAAATATTACATGGGAGTTTCCAATTTTGGTCTTGCCTTCCAATCAAAAGCCATTGCATTCAGGATCTTCGAAAGTGGGTTTTCAGAAGCATAACCGAGCTCCCTCGTCATCAATGGGGACAAATTGAGGACATTGTCTAGTGACAAACTGCCCTTTTCTTTTTTCTTCATTGCTATAATTACAGACCTATTCACGCCTCAATTTCTTTTTATTTTCACAGATTAATTCATCATCTCCGACTCTATATCGCCATCATACTATTCACCACTATGTACACTGCTGTGCGGTAGTCATTTTGTGTCACACATCATCGTATGACTACACCTATCGAATGTGAAATAATTGAAAGTTCTTTTGAAAATGATTTGATCGATACTGTAAAATTCGATTTGACATTCCACTAATTTTAACTTAGATTTGTATTTTACCTGATGGATCACAAATTACGGAAAAAATTGCAAAACTCGTCCTGTAACTTAAGGCGGTCCCAAGATCAACCATTCAGTTACTTTTTAATTTGCTTGAATTTGGTCATCTTTTAGTTGAAAAAAAAAATCATTGAATAATTGCCACCATCAATTTGGTATGTTTTCAATGTAACATTGTTCAACAGGACAGGACGACAACTCTATGCCATTTGTAATGTTGGGTAACAAAAAATTTCCAATTTAATTAGCAGGTGATATGTAGTGCATGTACAATTATCTGACAAGATTTTAAATTTAAACCGGTAAATGTCTAAATTTTAGTATTTAAAGCATAATTTAAGGGGTTAGCTGGCAAAGTGAGTCAGCTTCATGAATTCATGATAGATTTGTGGAAGAAATATTCAAGAGTTTTGTGTTTTGATGAGTATAATATTAATAAACACTAAAATAATTGCTTAGGAACACTTGTCCGAAAATTTAAATGGTCTCCAAATTTATTGCTCCTATATTAGTGGTCAAAAGATGCTTAAGCCACCATAAGCATCTAATCACATACTAATCGACACGTTAATTAGTGGCTTTCTTACAATAAGAGGGAACAAAGTTGAAGACAATGGCATCTAATAACGCCGTGTTTCTAAATAATTATGTGTTTAAAAAAATTTATTTTTGTAGAGAATTAGAATTTGATAGTATTTAAAAATTGAGTGATTTTAAGCAGAAAATTGGTAAAAACGGGTGTTGCTCAACTTATGAGAACCCGATTTTAAGTGCTTTTGAGAAGGGATTTTGTATACCTAATGTTATGTTGCAAAAATCCCAAAGCAATGTTGTTATAATCGGACCGGAGATCAACCCAGACTTACCACCAGTTGACGGTTCAATTGGTTGGAGCGATCGATCCAGACGATTTAACGCAAAAAAAACTGAAAATTAACAGTTTTTATTTTATTTTCGTGATAATAGATATTATTACTATATCACTATCCACACAAAAATATATAATAACTATAAAAAATATCTAACAAAGTTCAAAGTCTATTTCCAAATTAAAACAATACTACTTCATAGTTCAACATAACTTGAGAACTAATATGCCTTCAATAAAACCAAAATGTTCATAGTAAAAAATAATGTCCATAATTAAATCTCATAATGTAGTATTAAAATCTGAAATAGGAAAAACAACCTGTGAAAAAATCAATGTATTATCAAAAGAGAAGACAAGAAAAAAAAAAGAAAAAAGAAAAAAAAATCCTATTTTTTATTTGGGAAAGAGCCCAAAGGATCGACAGTCGACGAAATTGGAAAAAAAAAAAGTAGAGATTGAGATTTGAGACAATGATTAGAAATTTAGAATGTCATAAAACATAGGAGATATGCAAAACAAATAGAAAGAAAAATAAATAAAAAGGTAAAAAAAAATATATATATATGAAAAAATGAGCAACCGGCCCGATCTTCGGTTCCGTCGATTATATATTGGGTTGGCGATTTTTACCCGTGCAAACTGATTTTATCCGATCTAACCATCAAGACAGTGATTTGGGGTGTTCCGGACCGATTCCATCATCAATTCCTAATTCAACGGGTTAAACTGACCGATTTGATCCTATTAAATGACATTGCCCAAAAATGATTTTAAGCTACCAAAATATAGGTTGCAAACACCCTCTAAATAATTCTTATACTTAGCATAATTTTCTACACATTTTATGCTATACAGTCGAATACTATTTAATTGGATGATCTAATTATTCAATAAAAAAACTAAATAAAACTTAAAAGAAAAACAAAATTTAAGTATGTAATTGGCTCACCAAATCGGATCGTGCCCAACTAGGTAGCATTAAACAATCAACAATGCTGTCAACAATGAAAAATTTACAGTTGCAAGTTGTTAGTTAGATGGTTCTTATGAGTGAGGAATTGAATTTATTATACTTATGTCACCGAATCAAATGAATTAATGTTATATAGGTCAACTCTCGAGTTACGTTTAATCCAATTTCTTGTCTTATTTATACCAACACAATGATATTTAGCTAGTGAAACTAACATGATAACATGTCATTTTACTTTCACCAGAGGTAATCAAATTTTTACCTAGACAAAATATTGTATGGATTCATAAGGACAATCATTCTATGCAACTACTTTTGCATTTCACTTGGGTTTTTTTGTTTTTTTTTTCCTTACCTATTAATTTAGTTTTCAGAAATTTTACAATTTACTTATGAAATAATAAAATGTTGTCAGACAATATGAGAAATATTGGTTGGGCCCCTACTATTCATTTATTCATAAAATATAACATTTTTATCTTTAAAATGTCACACGTTCGTAAAATGGATGTCAATATGTCACACCATCAACTTTCAACCATTTAAAATAAAATTAGAAGTTTAACTTTATCGCCGATATTACAACAAAATATAAGTTATGTCAACCTAAATCGATATTACCGAAATCTTACCGAACTTTCACCGAATTTTTTGACAAAAAAACATTGCACCCTTATTTCGTTTTGAGAGGTCAAAAGTTTTGAAATTTCATGATTTTTCAATCCCGGGAGCCAACCAATAAAATATTCTCCTTTTTTCCTATTAATACTTAACAATCTTATAATTTTTTCGTCTCAATTCCCCATTTATGAAAAATATATTGAATTAATTTTCTATTCACGATCTTCATTATGCATATATATGATTAAAATTTCAATTTTAAATATAAGTAACCTATTTTTAAGATTATATATTATGATATATACTTCAAATATTTTTATTTAAAATTAAAATTCTAAATAATTTCAATATATTTTTTGGAATGGATAAAAATTATCTTCTTATTAGAAGCTTTTCAATTTTGTACTTTAGTTTGCCATTTTGTATTTTAATAATTTTGATTTTTCTGAATCATTTTGTTTTAAAGAATTCTGATAAAAAAAAAAAAATACAAATTTGTTAGGCCTACAAAAGCTTAGGGATATTAGTTAAATTGATTTGCTGATTAAATTAGTTAGTAGGTGTTTTTTTTTTTTTTTTTTTTTTTGGTGAAACGAAAAATTATGTGAACTACAAAAATAATAAGCTGGTTATTTTTTTATTTATTTAAACATGTCATAATAATACAGGTCAATATCTCTATGATTAATGAACTAATACGATTGTGAGATCTCATGCTCATGTTACTAAAACACTGGGAGAGTCATACATACTATAATGCTGATAGTGCAAACAAATCAAATCTAAATATTGAGGTAATGACTAATGTGTACACACTATAATTTTTGAATGCTTTAAAGAGCTCTGGTGTTTCGAATCATGAGCTGATGTTAAAGGTTAACACACTGGTGATGCTATTGAGGAATATTAATCCTACTATTGGATTGTGTAATGCTATAATATTGATGATCATCACAAGACTTGATACACATTGTCACATCCACCCTAAAAAAAAAAACTTATTTTATACTAATTTTAGCCTTACAAAACCTGTATATTTTTATTTCCAAAATTCACAATCGGAAACACGTCTTCAACACCAAAATCTCACCTACATATATTCACATAGATCCAAAACAAGTCCAAAAGTATCCCACTACATTCTACACCATATTTATCGAAATATACATATTAAAGTTCCTTAACTTGAACATGTCCAAAAAGATCATTATAACACTAACAAAAGCATAATGAGTCCATAGTTTAGCCCCACAGGTCGTCATTCATATACACGGAGCTCCAAAACTTGGAGAAGCTCCAACAGCATTCCAGACCAGTCTACAAGCTCATGCACAGTCAAACTCACATACAATACAAGAACTACGTAAGCTAAAACTCAGTAAGTAGAAATCATGCATGAGTAGTGCACAATTACAACAAATTGTACGTCATATCTAAGATGCAAAGATGAAATGCAAGTTATAAAACTTTTCTTTCAATGATTTTCTCAAGAGAAATCATATTTGGTGGGAATTGTCTCCCGTCACTAGCACAACCTCCCCAATATCACTCACCGGCCATACTCATGACTGCCAAGGGTCTCTCCTCCCCCCTTATAGTCCACCAGATACATCATTGATGGTTGGTACGACCAAGTGGCTATTCTCCCGAGACTACCAGGTGTCCGCCTCCTGCCTGCCCCCGCAGTCCACCGAAAGGTCTACCTCTTGCCGTACCCATCATCATAAAGTTGCTGAAGTGGGAACCTCTTCCGTGTGCACGCCTATCACCGGAAGCATCCCGAGAGCGGAGAGACACCATATATAATATAGAAAGAAACTCTCACTGTGCCAGTGGTGACCAATCCCAAAATATTTTCAATTTTCTAAAATAATGTTATTCTGAATGCTTTCATGTACACATGTAAATTCTTGTAGATGCTAATGCTCATGATTGATATACTCACCAATTTACTTTTATCAGCGGAATAAATCACTTCATTTAATACGAAGATATACAGAAGCACGTATCATAATCAGTTATCGCAAATACTAAACACACATACTATGTTCAAACATTGTAGTTGCAGATGAATTTCTACTTACCCCTTCTCTCCGAAGTAATTATTTTGAAACTTTCTATCTCCACCGTGGAAATTACTCTATGACAACGAATTATTATATCAATGGTCACAAAACCAAACTATAATCTTCATTCTTTATACTTACACATTATACATGAATTGATATTTATATATTTTTACATAGCACAATCAAATTCATGTTCCCCAAAAATAAATGCATAAGCAATAACACTGATATAAACTTTAGTGGATAGAATATCCAATTCTAGACTGTTATGTACTTCCAATCCGATAACATTTCAGCTTTGTCGTTTTCGGTAATGAGACTTTAACTTTTCCTACAAAATTGATTTTTATAAATTGGGTTACAAAGCTAAAACATTAGACTACAACTTTCATGTTTTGCACTTCTCTTAATTCAGCTCGTACAATGGTCAAAATCGACTAACTAATGGACATTCATTCTAAAAATCTGGAAAGCTTCAAATTTCACCTTCTTCCCCCCCTTTTTTTTAACGTCCTGGTTGTAAAAATTAGAGGTACTATTTAATTACTCTTCATTGGTGAAAGCCACGATCAATACAATTAATCATTATAGCAAAACTAAGTTTCCAACTTATTTGTAAATTATAATATGAATAACTACTAGAGGGTTGTCTTATACAACCTATGAAATTAATTGACATTTGAGAAGGAAAAATTCCACTTACCAGTTTGCTTTTGTGTTCTTCCCGAATCCAGCACGTCCACCTCTTCTTATTTTGTTTCCGAAGAATGCTAATAATATATATGGATAAAGATTGTATAGGATTATGGACCACCTTCTCATGTGCTAATGCGGCTAAAGAAATCTATTATTATTATTATTATTATTATTATTATTATTATTATTATTATTATTATTATTATTATTATTATTATTATTATTATTATTATTATTATTATTATTATTATTATTGTTATTATGAATGACACCCTTTAAACTTCTAACACTTCCATGTGCTACTCATTAGGTTCCCACATTTTAAACTTATAACATGCAATTTACATTATTTAGAATCTCCCAATAGTTTAGACTGAGGGGTTCTCGACCACCAAAGTAAACATTCAAAAATTCAATCGTGAAATACATGACAAATAAAATATAACTTGCAACATACACACACACACACACACACACACATATATATATATATGAGTAAAGTTTTAATGGTTACTTTCACTTTATCACCATGGATGGTGATCTAATATTAGCCCTTGGATAAAAAATTAAAGGATGTGATTGATTGAGTAGTTGAATCATGCATTTAATTCACCTAGAATGAATAAAACACATTTAATGGTTAGAAAATGAGTAACCTGATGACATGTAGGTAATAGTGATGATGTGTCATTTTTTTAAATTAAATTTTAGGAAAGCTGAAATTAGAGATTCCATGTTCGTTTTTGTCATTTTAGTATGAATTATTGATTCTCGAACCTTATTAAATGTACTACATGCACATTGATTGATGAGAATCAATAAACATCATAATTACTATTTCATTTTACCCACTAATTTAAAATAAGTAATTGTTTAATTTAATTTTTCATTAATAATTGCTATGTAATTAATACACCTTATAATTAATATTTTCTTTAATACAATTGGCTGCGTTTTTTTTTTTTTGTTTGTTTGTTATTTATGTAATAGGTGGGGTGGCAACTACTAGTTAATACACAACTGACCTTTTTTCAAAAAATACATCTTATAATTTTGTGTGTGTGTTTTTTTTTTGTTGTTTCTATTAATTAATAGGTTGCGTATTTGCTTGGTATGCACTCCTTAATAGAATTGCCTTTTTCCTTAATAATTTATGCACGATTTTTTGTTGCTTTTTATTAATATAGACCGTTTTCATTTTCTTTTATACCTTATTCCTTATAGAATTTTTTTAAATTCGATTATAAATTTCATTACTAATAATCAAATAGAAAATTTAAAGGAAATAGTTGGTACGTCTTGATCTAATAAGTCGAATCGGGTTAAATAGTTGGATCGTCTTGATCCGATAAGTCGAATCAGGTCAAATAATAATGACACCTTATATCGATTGCTAGTGTCCTTATTTTTTATAGAATTTTTTTAACTTCAAAAATTATAAATTTGATTACTAATTATCAAATAGGAAATTTAAAGGAAATAGTTGGTATGAATTGATGCGATTAGTTGAATTGAGTCAGATAGTTCGATCGTCTTGATCCGATAAGTCGAATCGGGTCCAATAGTGAGTATTTGTTGATTCAAGAAGCCGAACGGGTCAAATAGTTGGTACATTTGATTCGAGAAGTCAAACAAGTCAAATAGTGGTACCTTATTGATTTGATTAATCGAATCGATCAAATAGTAGGTATTTGTTGAGTCGATATGTCGAATCGGGTCAAATAGTGTGTACTTGTTAATTCAAAAAGTCGAATCGGTCAAATAGTGGGTACCTGTAACGCCCGGGAAATTTATCGTCCATTTATTTAAATATTTTGTGAATTTTAATTATCATTTCATTTATATAGGCCGATCTATTTTATGTGATTAATATATTTATATTGGACTGTCTAGTCCAAATAAATTATTTAAGGCCATTCATTTTATTATTGTGAGCCCATTTACATACATTACATCCATATTCATATATGGCCCAATAAACTATACCCTTATGACTATTGATGGCCCAATCAATTGAACCCAAATCCAATAGTGGATGGATAGATTTTAGAAACGACAGTTTTTCCATTCTGTTCTTTTAGCGTGAGTACGTGAATAAGGAGTGGGAGATCATGGAGTGATGGTGGAGATAGACTAATAACCGCTAGTGAAACTTTCTTATAAAAACATCATCCTCAACTGAGAAATAGCTTTTCTTGTCACGCATAATTTTCTACAGAAGGTAAAAACATCACTACTCTTTTATTTTATTCTTCATCTACAGTTCCGCTACTCTGCTATTTTCCTTCTTCTGCTGACCAGCTTTCCGCCAACATCTTCAGTGTCAGTCTCTCCCTAAATTCTTATTCCAAATCACCACTGCCACTGATTTCAGAAAAACCGCAACATTTCCCCTCCTTCCAGTAAAATAAAAATAAAAATAAAAAAATAAAAAATTATTGGCAACTCAGTTTTATAAAACAAAAGAGTTTCATCGCCACACCACTGTTCCTATTCCGGTGGCGCCAAACGGAAAGGGAGTTTGGCCGATGACACGGTTCTAAGCGAGTGATTTGCAATCTATACACAATTTCGATGGAGAATTCACCACTGATGTCACTGATTTCAAATCAATTGTGGCCGCCAGTACCGTGAAATTACACTTTCTGGCCGACAATAGAAAAAGGAGGAGTGGACTGATGGAGAAGCAGAGAAATTGAGGAGGGGGAGAATAAAGATGAATCGTACCGGATGAGTAGACAGAATTAAACCGGAGCCGTCGCAATGCTTCTGGAGGCGGAAGTCTGTACAAAAAAAAGAAGAACTAGAAGGATCCTGCAAACCTCCCAACCCTTTTTAAAACTCCCAGTACCTTTATGTTTCCCAAAAAGGACCGTAGCCCACAAAGTTTGAAAAACAAATTTCAATTTCCGAGCCCAACATCCTCAACTATCCTTGTTTCCAAAATAAAGTCATCAATTCACTTAATCACTCCAGACTCCAGCTTGTACCTTTCATTTACAACCATGTTCTATTTTATCTATATGAATAACCTTCATTTATTTATTTAACTTCCTTCCTTTTATTTTATTTAAAGTATTATATAGATTTTAAATAAGTTATGTCGCTTAAATGTAGGAATCGAAGAGCGAGAGTACGGGCCTAGGACTTTGGACTAATTTGTCAGCATTTGCATTTTCAATCATCTCATTTCCAGGTGGGGGTCCTAACTGTTTATTGCTTTAATTATAATTACTTGACTGTATACGTGTGCTTTTATTTTATTATTACTTGCCAATACAAGTGATTTACAATTCGCTACTTGCCAATACAAGTTTTGCTTATTGTCATTATGCTACTTGCCGATACAAGTTTAGCCCATTATCAATACACTGCTTGCCAATACAAGTCAGTTCTATGTGTCTTGCCAATACAAGCACATCATTATGATAAATGTTACATTGTATGCTTTTTGTCTTTATAATTATTGTAATAAACTGTGACTCCCACGAGCTAAAAGAAGCTCACCCCAGCCTATTATTGATCCTCAGGTAGAAATGGAGAGAGTGATTGAAGTTGAGACGGAGCCGGGGAAGCATATGGTGGTATCATTTTAGTCACGAAATTTTAGTTAAATTTGATATTGGACGATTTGAACTGGATTGTTTATGTTTCTGGAAGTCAATTTATTCTCGTTTATTTGAAACAATTAATAGGTGAAAAATGTGAGTGATTAGTATATTTGGAGTTACTGAAATTTTAAAATATAGTTGATGGCATGTTTGAATTTCATTAACGAATTCTCATAATAGGTGCATATTTATGAATTAATTTTGATTAAGTTATTTCTTGTTGTAATTTACTTATATAAATAAATAAAATAAAGTAAAATAATAGGGATTTATGCTAGACTTCTAATTTAATTAAATTGCATGTTAAGTTGTGTTAGTTCAACTAGTTTTATTTAATTCCGCTGTAAATAATTGATATTATGCCTTAAATAATCAAAGATGTTAAAGTAATGCATATATATAATTTATTTTAATGTACCTTAATATATATTATATTACAATATGGCAAAAGTGAAAATTTTATACAAATAGTAATTTGGTAATGACATCATTGAACAAAATAATTATTTCTAAATAAATAAAATAAACATTATTTTTTTCTATTTTACAATCTCTTAAATTAGACTAGAAAATCGGACTGTTACAGTACCTGTTGAGCCGATAAGTCGAATCAGGTCAAATAGTGTGTACTTGTTTATCCGATAAGCCGAATCGGTCAATAGTGGGTACATGTTGAGTCGATAAGTCAAACGGTTCAAATAGTTGGTACGCCTTGATCTAATAAGTCGAATCAGGTCAAATAGCGATACCTTGTTGATCCGATAAATCGAATCGACCAAATAGTTGGTACGTCTTGATCTAATAAGTTGAACGGGTCAAATAGTTGGCACATGTTGATCCGAGAAATCGAACGGGTCAAATAGTGGTACCTTGTTGATCCGATTAGCCAAATCGAGGCAAATAGTGGGTGTCTGTTGAGCCGATAAGTCGAAACGGATCAAAAAGTGTGTACTTGTTTATTCGATAAGTCGAATCAGTCAAATAGTGAGTACCTGCAGAACCGATATGCCAAACGTGTCAAATAGTTTGTACGTCTTGATCTAATAACTCGAATCGGGTCAAATGGTAGGTATTTGTTAATTCGAGAAGTTGAATCGAGTCAAATAGTGAGTATTTGTTGACTTTAGTAATGGGGTCAAACGGATATCGTGAAACCAAGGTTCGTGGAACCGGACCGACCGGTTCGACCGATCCAGCCTCGAATCGGCCCCTAGTCCGGTCCAAAAGGGCTTTCAAGATTATAACTGACTCCACCCGATCTGAGACTGCCTTTCAAATTCCAATGCCGCAAGTTTTCTCTTAGGGTATGTTTACTACAATGGACAAGGGTACATATGTTTAGTTAGTGTACCCCCTCATTTACTAGTATGTTGAGCATGATTGTTTGTATCCGCAGGCCCGTTACAAGGGGTTAATAAATCTACTGTTCATACTAAATTAATCAGCCCAATTGAGGTGGGTTAGAGACAACTCATGAATGGGGTTAATTCCATCCTTGCTCATAGCCCAGTAATTTACTGAAGGCCCAGCCCATCTTTACAATCCATTCTAACAAAATCCAAATTAGGTTTTCTTCCCCTCATTTGTTCGCGTAGCTGCTGTTTCACCTCGCTCCGCCGTGAATTTGATTTCTGCCTTCCTGCACTACGCCGGCAAACGGCGTTCGGTGAATTATGGAAATTTTACACCATATTAACAAACCATAAAAAATGTGCTATTACCAGATTTTCAAGATACAAAGATTAAATTATTGAAGCTATGAAGATGAACATCTTGGAGAAACTACCAATGAGCTTCGGGCAGCACCATTGCATATCCAATGTAAGGTTTTATGATTCTTTTTCTGTCAAATTGGTAACCCAAATTATCAGGGTGAATTGGGGGATATGGGCATATGGTTTCTAATAAAATGGGCTCAGATTTCCTTAACCATTAATCTTGGAAGAATAAACATGATAGTAAACATGGGTATACAAATATTGTTGGAATGTATAGTGGGGTTATCATGGTAGTATGCATCGGACCAACTAATCCCTATCCATCCCAAAGCCCGGTGGATAGGATAAAACAATAACCAAGTGATATCTCAGAAATTGTAGTAAACATGCCCTTATAGTTTCATATGTTATGACCATCAACAAGAGTCAAGAAGGTATAATGTAGGACTCTTCTTACCAAACAATTTTCTAGCCCTGACCAATTATATATTGCTTTGTCAAGAGTTACAAATCGAAGTGGCTTAAAGATCCTCATATGCAATGTGGAGAAACAACATGACAATTCAAATGTTAATCTTGTATATAGATAAGTTTTTCAGATCCTTTAGTCTTTAACTTTTTCCATTAATTTGCATTTTGTGTAGTTTATGATAATCAGACGTGTGTCATTGCTACATCACACTTTTAATCAACATAGTATAACATTTCATACAAATCCTATAACATCTTATTAGTTGCATATTTTTTCTTTCCATTATGATATGTATTCACATTTAAATTTTAATAATAATATAATAGAATAATGTCTAGCCCGTGTATCACATGGGTGGATAGCTATTACTAGTTAAATAGAAAAATAAAATGAAACTGAATGTGCTAGGGCAGATTTGAACAGTTACCTGTTGGGATAGTTAAAAAAACACATATTAATATACAAGGGAAATGTTATGAATATATAGAAGGATATAAAAATGTACAAAATATTCTGGGAGGAAATACAAACTAAAATATGCATACATTAAGCCAAAACAGACCATGCCGATACTAATGTGGAAATTCGGGTCAGTAGGGATCATAATGGTGGAGTTAAATAACAGTTAGAAGATAAACCCAATTATTCAATGCTCGGGCTACTAAGAGGGTGTTTGACTGAGCTTATAAGCTCCTAAAAATATCTTCTAAGATGTTTAGGAGCTTATAAGCTCTTGCAAAATGTTTGACAAAAAAATATATTTGGGAGTTTGAAAGACACAAAAATAAGTTCTAAGAGCTGATAAGATCTAGAAAAATAAGTTGCTATACCTCATCTTATTTCCATCTTATTTTTTAAGATCTTAATTATTACATTCAAATTTCACACACAATTCACACACTTACACACACTACAAATATTTCACACACTACACACACTACACACTACACACATTTCATACACTAATCAAAATGTGTGTTTAATATTAACTTTAAATTAGTCCCCAAATTTATAGCTAAATCACTATATTCAATGCAAGCTTAAAACTCTTCTATTCAAACATTTTGTTAACTTATAAGCTCCTTAAAAATTACGTCTTATAACTCTTAAAATAACTTATAAGATATTGTAGCTTATAAGGTGTTTAAAATAAATTTAGCCAAACATCTTCTATCATATCGGGTCCGTTGGGATCAACAATGCTGGGCTACTAAATCATAGTTAATCAATAAGCCCAATTCTTTCTGGAAAAAGAACCGATAAGCCCAATGATTCAATGTTGGGCTACTAAATCATATTTAAAATTATAAGCCCAATTATTATTACTACCAATAGGCCTAGGTTTTAAGAGAGAAGAAAAAAAGTTGCACACTGGGATTTGGTAAAATTGGAAAAAGAAAATCCACACACATACACACATATATATATTAGGAGGTCACGTAGCACCTGTATAAAATTGTTACATAAGGAGGTGCTCACAAAGGTGCTAACATATATGTGCAGCAGAACAAAACTCTTCATCTTATATATGACTCAAAATTTTAATAATCAAAATATTATAATAATTATTGATTAATTTTATATAGTAATTTTTAGTTTTTCTTTGAAGAGAAAAGATAGTAATATTTTTATATAAGATGAATCTGTAATTTATTTATAATTATTATAAAAAATATGATAAGTTTTATGTTAATGTATTCACAGCATAGTTTAATAATTGAATAAAACGTCAAGCATGTTATTATAAATGAACAGGGTAAATTACTTTACCACTTTGAAGATTGGGTTAAATTATCAAATAGGTTTTTGAAATTTCAAACAATCCCTTACAACGACGGGATTTTTAATATTCGATTCATCTCAATAAAATAGTATGATATGAATAAGAAATAAGTGACTTATTACTAAATTATTTATCGGATTCAATTGAAATACATGATGAGCTTTTTGTTTTTTCATAATGAAGAGGGTTTGTTATAATTTTTACAAACCTTGGGGTCCAATTGATAATATAATCCCGAGGGGATAAGTGATAATTTCTTAAAACATTCTTCTGATCTCACTATTATCCATATACCCAAAAAGCCTCAAGTTTAGGGCCTATTTGTTGCGGCCCATTTCAAATTTGGACTTTCGGCCCGCCTGTGACCTTGAGGCTAGTTGGGATTCGGGTCGGGCTGCGGTATGTCCGTCCGACACGACGCCACTAGTTTCGTATTCTCACTCTCAAATTCAAACGCATAAACCCTAGTCCCCGTCCAAGCTCTTTGCTCGCCGGCCACCGTATCGCAGCCGCAGCGTCGCTGCCCTCAATCTCAGGTACTGTGGGGATCGAGATTTCGTCTGCTCCTCTGCTCGGCACTCTCTTTCACCGCCACACGTCCGCTGCGATCTCAGGTAGTTAAACCACTTCCGAGAACGTTCGCAGTTCATATTCACAACAAACATACAAATAGATATGCATATTTAAATACACATACAATGTTGCCTTAGACCTAGATGATGCTATCTCTCATTTAGCCCCAAACATCCGAATTATTCATCAACAAACTGATCATGTCACACGAAATGGGTTTTTTCCTGTTTTGTTGAATGTGTGTAAAATGTGCTCTCTTATGTTACCAGCAGAGTATTCTTTTCCAGCACTTTTAATTGCTCTGTGAAATGTCTCGAGAGCTGCCCAACGGTTGGGGAGATGGTTATAATGTGGTGTTTTACAAAGCAGTTTTTAGAGTTTGTAAACAAAGTTCCTGCTATATAGGTCCTATCTATTTGTGATAATTGTTCAATTAGAAGAAAATGATGATTTGCCTTGATTATTATTTTGGTGTTGATAGGTAAGTAGTTATGTTGTGTATGAAATGAACACATAAATTGTGATTTAACTTTTATGTTTTAAAGGCACAAATGTTTCAATTGTTAGATTTTTGTCGTGTAACTAAAATTTTATTACATTATGTGTTTTTATTTGTTTGTTTTTTTTTTTTTTTTTGAGCTGTTCTTTACATCATTGATTATTAATTTGAAAAATAAGTATGTTTGGGTGGAAAAGTTAGATTTAAATATATAGTTTTTTGTTTTTGACTCGTAACCTGAAGGCCGGTAGGGTTAGGTTAGGTCAGCAATATGACTAGCTTGTATAAATCAACCCTTTAGTCAGAAGTCTGCTGGGTGAACCCAAACCGTTATGGGGACATCTGAAGCCTGGTTTCAATTTCTAGTATGATCATAGTTTCTTTCATTTTTTCTAGTTAATTTGGTTTACAATTTTTTTGGGGATTTAGTTATGGTTCACTTATGGAGCAGGTATCTGCTAGCTCTTGAAAGGTTTATAGGCTATTGCTGGAGTAGTTGTGGGTGGTAGACCAGGAGTTGCTACTACTACTAGCTATGGTTCTTTTGTTCTATATTCTTGTCCTACGTGAATGATTTTTTTTTTTTCCAAATCCATGCTGATAGTTATTATTCTTTGTTTGGCAGCTGATGGCTGGCACGGGCTTCTCATTCTCCGGCACCTCCTCCTCCTCCTCCTCAACTTCCTTATTCTCGTTTAACCCAAGCTCTGCCTCCTCAGCTCCTTCTTTCGGCTTTGGTTCCGGAACGACATCTTCCACCACTGCCTCCCAATTCGGTGGCACTACTCTCTTTGGGTCTTCCTCTTCCGGTGCGGCCCCAACGTCTAATCTATACGGATCGTCTTCAGGCACGGGTACTTTGAATTTATTTGGGTCAGCATCCGGTGCCGCCCCTGCTTCCAATCCTTTTGGAGCAAGTTCTGCATCCAACATCTTCGGGTCTTCTTCCAGTGGAGGAGCTCCTACTCCTACCCTTTTCGGATCCACATCTTCTAGTGCAGCCCAAACTGCTCGTCCCTTCGGTTCGACTGTTGCACCATCCTCACCATCACCTTCTCCATCTCCATTCGGAACAGGCACCACAACGCTTTTTGGTAGCCCTGCTCCTGGCTCAACAACATTTTTTGGATCAGGTGCTCCAACTCCAAGCCTCTTCAGTGCTTCTTCGGCAGCTTCTACGAGTAATACTAGTTCACCTTTATTTGGGTCTGGGTCGGCCGTGGCATCCAATTTATTTGGATCATCCGCACAAGCATCCACTCCAGTGACTAGTGCATCAACATTTGGGTCGGGTATAGATCTAAACAAAAGTCAATTTGGATCATCAACATCAGCGCCAACTGCTCCTGCCTCTGCACCTTTATTTGGGTCTGGTTCTGCCTCCGCGGGCGTATTTGGATCCTCCGCACCTTTAACTCAAGGTCTTTTTGGGTCATCCTCATTGTTTGGATCATCTTCAGCTTCCTCACTAAGTGGTACGTTGGCTGCCAATACTAATAGTTCAGCTTCTTCAGCACCAGGGTTTTCACTCCCCGGTTCAACTACATCGACTTCAGGATTCTCCTTATCCATCAATTCTTCAAGTTTGGCGGCTTCTGCACCTGGGTTCTCTTTCCCAAGTGCTTCAACATCAACTTCTTCTGCGCCAGGCCTTTCGAGTCCGGCATCATTTGCCTCTTCGACGCCTGCATTTTCATTTTCTACAGCTCCTGCATCTATAGCTTCGTCTGGTTTTTCTTTTCCAAAGAGCACCAGTATTTCTGCCTCTTCAGCATCAGCCACAGTTTCTTCATCATCCTCACCTGGATTTTCTCTTTCAAGTGCACCGGCTTCTCAACCGTTGACTTTTGGGACCACCCCCTCTGCTTTGTTCACCACAGTTACGACTACAACAACTGTTAATGCTTCAGCTCCAGCTACAGTTGGTGTTTCATCTGCTGGTACCAGTGTTAGTTCTGGGTTGACCTTTCCAGCATCTAGTGGTACATCTTCTACAGCTTCTACACAATTGGTGACCAGTACATTTGGTCCAACTTCAGGTTTTACTGGTTTCGGTCCGACGAGTACATCTGCATCATCCTCTGGAAGCACAAGCTCTTTCTCACTGTCCTTGAGACCTACCGCGACTATAGCATCATCTACATCACAGACGCAAACAACTGCTGCAGCACCTTCATTTGGTAGTATATTTTCCTTACTCTATTCAGTTTCTTGTATTCTCATGTACCTGTCCAGAGTTTGCTGCACATTTGTTGTTATCTGCTGCACCTTTATAATTGTTAGTGCTATTATCCTTACATTTGTCGAAGTAAGTAGTCATCCAATTTTTAAATTGTTGAGTACTAGATTATATTTGTTCTCATGTGTTAGTATTTGTTCTTCTTAAAAAAAGATGTTTTGTTGATTTGCCTGTCAATTTATTATGATGTTACTAATTTTTTATCATTGAACATTAAGTCTCTAATTTATTAAGATGCGAGGTCTATGGGAAAATTTATATTTCTTAGAGAGTTTTTAGGAGGAAGATTAACTATTGGCGTATCCGATCAAATCAAGTTCTGCGGCATCATTGAAGAGACATTTCCCCTTTCCCTACTTCCCTGTTGGTGTCGGTGTAATTTGTTGACCAACTAAAGAATTGATCAGGAGTAGTATTCTAGTAAATTGAATGGAAGTTGTTTGGTTACATCTTGCGTTAAAATCTTATCATATGGCCCAGAAGGTCGACAATTTGCTCCTGACTTCTTTTTTCTTGTACATGATGTTTTTTGCTTTTTCCTTGGCATGATTCATTTCTTTGGTGAGGCAAAAAAAGTTAACATGAAATCCTACTAGTTGCTGTTAACCTTCATGGATGGCTTTGCTTCACTTAGAACTTTACCTCAGACAGTGGAACCTCTACATTTCTGTGGTAATGATTGACTTGATGTTTTTGTAAGATCACATTAGGAAAAATTATGTGCATTCGTGGTGCTTTTTTTGGAAAGTTTTAAATATGGCCTAGAGAGAATTGTATAGTTTTCTTTATGCATGAGTTTTTTCTGGCAATATTATTGATTATGTCATGACACAATTATAAGATTATTGTGTCCATGACATTTCTCCTCGTTTATTTTAACTTGTTTCCCTTATTTTGTTGGCTGGCTTTATGATATCGATATTTTATTGACTGACTTTATGATATTGATATATTGTTTGTTGGTATGCCAGCTGTGAGCTCAACAAGCGCCGCAAGTTCAAGTACCAGTTCTACTCAAACATCATCTGCTCTTGTTGTTGCATCATCTGGCAGTGGGTTCGTACATTTTCCTACTGTCATGTTTTGCATTTTGTTGAATACAAAGATAATATTTAATATCCCGATTCAGGGCTATGTGGGCAGTGTTATTTGCTAGATCATACGCATTTAGGAGTGTATGTTATCCTGCGTAATGCACTATTTTCTCTTGTAGCATGTCTTTCATGAAAAATATTTGATGCTGTCTGCCTATTTATAAATGTGTAGTTATGCTATACTATGACGTAGGCATAATACATTCTGGAAAATGAATTTATTCTCGTTGAACCTCAATCCTTCGCTTGCTTTATGGATGATAAACTAGATGGCACTGGTACTACTGTATATTGCTAAGTGCATACAACTCTTAGAACGTGAGGTACGATATGTTAGAAATAGTTATTTGCAATAATTGGCCATGTGGGATGAGAGTTGGATTTTGTGGGAAATTTACTTACAGTGCTCTACTGTATCAAAAACTTTGCCTCTTATTCTTCTTTTATTTTAGAAACAAAGAGGAGCAATACCAGATTTCCTTATACTCTTATAGTTAGCCTAAGATTTGAAGCATGGGGTTTATTTTCGAAGTTTGTCATGATGACTAGTGAGAAGTGCATCTAAGAATTCACTTTATCTGTCTCGTTGACTCTTTGCGTGGTTATGATTGTTTTGCAGGGCTACTTCAAGCACCACTGCAGCGTTGTCCCCTGCTCCTAAATTGCCTTCTGAAATCACAGGGAGAACTGTTGAGGAGGTACTAAAGAATTTTTCAATTATGGATTGTTTGGTGGATTCACAGTTTGCTTATGAGTTCTTAAATAACTATTTTGGTTGTCTGTAGTTTTTACTTTAACTGTGTTGATTCTCCTACCGCTCAACCTCAATGTATCCCCCCCATTCAGGCCTCCCCCATAAGAAGAAAAAGATAAACTGGGTGGTGAATAAATAGATGAAATAAAAAGAAATCAGGTTTGCCTGTGAAAAATGCGTGAACTTCATGGTTGTCTGCTCTTTTACTATGTCAGAGTTTAACACTGTATTTCCATCAATACAATGGATGGGCTGCTTTATTCTCCATAACTTTTTTTCTATCGTTTCCATTTTCGCCCCCTACTTGTGCTGTACTTCAATTCTCATATTGATATTTTTGCAGATCATTAAGGAATGGAATACGGAACTGCAGGAGCGTAGTGGAAAATTCCGCAAACATGCTAATGCTGTAGCTGAGTGGGATCGAAGGATTCTGCAGAACCGTGATATTCTTCTCAGGCTTGAGGTATTTCAACATCTTACATGGTGGAAAATGTTGCTTGCACGGATGCGTATCTTGAGCCTGGTTTAAAGTATTCAAAGTTTATCGTTCTCTTGTATTGGTAGTTTCTCCACGTAGATGATATGTTAATCGGCTCTGGTTCACGTATAGTTCTGTCCAATAAGAAATTAAAGCCTTTAGGAGGCTTTATTTTCCTTTTCTCGCTCAACCTTTTTGTGCTGAATGCTGCTTTGCAAAGTGGCAGTTCCGTGGTAAAAACTAAAAAGGTGTTGTACATGGAAACATGCATTTTAAATTTTTTGAGTTCCTTATTAAAAATTCATTATGTTATGCACTGAAGCAATATTAAAGTTGAACATATACTCTTGTTTAATGATGTATGTGTATTTCAAACAGGGCTTTACTTGTGTCTGGGTCTTAAAGTTTAAAAAATTTCTTCTAAATTTGGTTCTGGCACTGAGTTTAACTCTTAAAATTTCCCTCAGAGTGAAGTTGCAAAAGTAGTTGAGACGCAAGGTACTTTGGAGCGGCAGCTGGAACTTATTGAAACTCATCAAGATGAGGTACTACTTGGACATTATTTCTAAATGTAGCATTATGGAAATTATATGCTTTGTTATCATGTTATATGTGATTTGAGTTTTTTTTTTTTTTTTTTTTTTTTTTTTTTTTTTTTCTGGTAAGTAAATTTACCTAGTGATACAATTACTTTGCCAAAATAAAATAAAATTGTTTTACGGTTAAAGCTGGAGAATTTTGTACATATAATTTGACCTTTTGTTTGAAATACTTAAGATTGGGATTTATCGCCCATAAGGAAGATTTTTAATATTTGACCTTTTGGTTTACATTTGCTTTAGGTTGACAAGGCCTTGCAAAGTATAGAGGATGAGGCTGAGCGAATGTACAGAGAGGAACGTGGAATGCTTCTTGATGACGATGCTGCATCAACTCGGGATGCAATGTATGTATCTCTGTCGTAATATGGGACTCTCCTCTGATTTTTGTTAACATGAAATGAGATTTTACAAAGAATAAAAATTTAATATTTCCATCAACACGGTTAGATAGCCAACTGCGTTGCTAACGATCAAACAAAGGCTTTGAGGAAATTTGTTAGGTCTCCCCATTGAATCAAGCATTTGAGAAGGTGGTAAATAGATGATTTGATTATTTCTTTATCTTTTGATTTCAGGTATGAGCAGTCTGAAATGATAGAGCGGGAGTTGGAGCAGATGACAGAACATATTAAATCAATTATTAATACTCTTAATGCCAATCAAGTAAGTGCCTTGATAATTAATATATATATTTGTGTTTTAAAAAGAGCAAGGATGTGATGATAAAATGGTTTCTAAATTAGGGTGGAGAGCTTGAGGCAGCGGATGGAATGTCTCCCCTGGATGTTGTTGTTCGAATATTGAACAATCAATTGAGTTCATTGATGTGGATTGATGAGAAGGTATTTTGTTAACCAACCAATCTTCCTTATGAAGCTAATTTTCATTTTCTCCATTAATGGGAACCTTTGTTATTGCTTTTGACAGGCTGAGGAATTTTCTTCGCGTATTCAGAAGCTTGCTAGCCAGGGTTCTGCTCCAGATCGCGAATTGACGGGCCCTAAGCTTTGGCTGAACTAAGTCTCACTGAAACTTTTTGGCTGATGAGCACAGATACATAATTCCCGTAGGGTTCCGCTCTAATACTTATTGAGTTCAATTAGTAAAGATGCTCATATGACCTTTTCCTTTCTTTCTTGAATATGAATCATAGTTGGCTTCCGTTTCGTCCAAATGTTCAATTCCGATCATGAACACGGAATGTGTCCCAGTCTTTCAATCCGCTGCCAACTTCCCAGTATTTTCTGTTCGAAACGGCTGAACGTTGCTTAAATGGCTGAAATTTCCAAGATGGTAATGTTCTGGAGAAAGAAAAAAGTTTGTGCATTTTCTTTTTTAATTTCAACCACACTAACATTTATATATATTTGAATGGCTGACAAAAATATTATAATATACTACACATAACTGATCTTTTGGGTAGAGTATCTGATTTTCTTTCTTTTTGAATTTAGTGTAGTTAGGACTCTAAATGAGTTTAGTCGAGCCAAATGAATTGTTGTTTAAGGTTGTTTGAAATATTATCGAGCCTCTAATATTATGAGTTTATCAAGTTGAACACAAACCAAGCTTGTGTATGACATTTTAACACTTGTTTTAATATTTTTAACTTATCGTGCTTGAGTTCGACTCGAACTTCAAATTTTATCAAATGCAATTAAGTTTTTTCATTTTACTTGGAACATAGATTAACTGAGCTTTCATCAAATGAGTAGTTTGGTTTAATTTTCGATCCTAAATGTAGTCTTAAATCTAGAGATAATTTGTCAATGCTTCTATCGTACAAATTAACATAATTTGAAAAGGTTTAAATCGATTTGGGAAGTAATAACAATGTATTGAAATATGTTTAGGTATCTATTAATGGATATATCTATATATATCTATATATATTGTTTGAAACGGGATGCAGAACTAGTTTGGTATTAAAATATATTGATTCAACTGTAGATTTGGAACCGTTGGGAATGGTATTAATATTTTTGATACGAATAAGCAAATCTCCGAATCTTTTCGGAGATAGAGCCGAAAAGAAAAAGCTTCTCCAGACAAATAAGTGATTTTAATTTAATATTTCTGAACATTATAAGAAATATTCATCATTCTAAGTATATACTTTTGCATTTAATGAACAATAAATTAACTTGTCTTAAGATCTTTTTTTTCTCAAAAGCGAACTATTTCCTTGAAGGAAAAATTAATACTCCCTCCGTCCCGTTTTAGTTGGCTTAACTTTCATTTTCATTTGTCTCGATCAGTTTATAAATAGTAAATTTCTCTCACAATCTTCACCCTTAATCTCCATCTTTGAAAAAGTCAAAGATTCCACAAAATTTATTTTTTCTTAGTTTTCGTACCCGATCAAGATAGGCCAATTAAATCGGGACGGAGGGAATAATTCTTTAGTAGTGGGGTGTCTAATGTAGGTAGATTCCACAAATCCCGAATGAGTTTACGTGATTAGGTCGATACGATAAGTTGGCGAGACAATATAGTAGCTGGGGAAATTTTCAAGAAATCCCTACGTAATAAAGAGAAACCAATATATCCCACGGTAATAAGAAATGGTCTGTGGTGCATTTCTAAAAAGAAAAACAAAATTCTGGACATGTGGTGTGTGGAAAGCACTACCAATTGAAATTAATCTTTCTTTATTCTTTTTCTTTCTTTTAACCTAAAATTTTAAACATCCACAATTTTTCCCTATCAATTCGTTCTTGACAAAAAAGATATCAAATTAATTATTATTTCACAATTTTTAAATAGACATCTATATTGCATATAAAAATAATATAATAAAATTTAAATTTAAAATATTTTTTGTTAAGTTAATTGTGATGCATTGAGATTTTAATATATTTTCGTCTAAAAGAAGTGATAGTATTCAAGAAAATATATCTTTAGTTGACTTTCACAATTTTGTATTTTTATAATTTTTGAACTTTCAGAATTATTTCGTTTTGATGAAAAATTAGTGAAATGACACAAATTTGTTAGATTTACACTGATGTCCAATCATACATGCGCACGCGCACGCACACACACATATATACACATGTATGTATGTATGTATGTATGTATGTGTGTATATATATATATGAGTCTCTTTTAATGAAGTTTGATGCATAAATAATTTAGTTCACTTTTCATAAACATAGATTTAAGACTCATATTGTCTACATAAAAATGATAGTATTTTCTTAATTTTAATTCATAAAATATAGTGTGTGTGTGTGCATTATGGTATAGGTATGTTTTGCAATCCTTTATAACATACTAGAACTTAAACACATATCGTTAATGTAATAGAATATTTTATCACGTGCATCACACGGACAGACATCCAGTAAGTAATTAAATAGGAGCCAGAGTCTTAAATTAGTCTAACAATTGAAAACAATTAAAAACTCCAACTGAAGGGAACAACAATATTACATAAATCGAACTTCAACCGAACCGACTTTATTCGTTTGAAACGAAATAATATATTTTTCAAGTATTAATTTCTATTTGTTGTGCACACTTTCTCTCTATCTCAAAATAATTACAAAAAAGTGTGAGTTTTTTTGCTGGGTCATATATATATATATATATATATATATATATATATATATATTGGATATATTGACCAACCCCTGAAAAATTTATCTAAGAGGATTTTGGTTGCCTATTCGTCTTATAGTATATCTAGGTTTAAACCAAACCAAATAATATAAACGATGAACAAAGATGATCGAAAGCCCATCTCACATATAGCCTCTTGTCCTTATACCCCTCAACAAAACGGTCTAGCAAGAGGAATAACAGACATATTGTAGAGGTAGGTTTGGCATTAATGGCTCAAGCTTGTACACCACAACACTTTTGGCTTGATGCTTTCAAGACAACTGTACATATTATAAACCAAATTCCCACAAAAAACCCTTAAATACCTTTCTCTTTTTGAATCTCTTTTTTTTTTTTTAAAAAAAAAAAAAAACTGATATCGCCCATTTTAGAGTGTTTGGTTGTCTTTGTTACCCTAATCTCAGCCATAAACCAAAAATAAAACTGGAATACAGATCTGAGCCTAGTACTTTCATTGGCTATGCTGATGGGTACAAAGGCTATAAAGTGCTCCTCAAGTCTGGAAAAACATTAATTACCCGAGATATTATTTTCTTTGAAAATATTTTTCCTTTCTCTAGCCAAAACAATCCAAAAAGTCCTGACTCCCTCATTAAAACCACCTCAGAAACCCTGTCCTGTCTTATTGTACCTACTGTTTCTAACCAACCAGCAGCCACAACCAAACAAATACCCCAGAAACAGCCAAAACACCACCAATTTTAGCCTTTTTTATTCTACTCACTCACACGGCACCACAAACACACCTAGACGGCCAAGCCATTCCTCTACGTCTACACCTTTAGCCCATGAGTTGCCAAATGAGAACTCAGAGAATTCTGAGCCCATTAATGAGATGACAACTGAACAAGTTGTTCAAAACATCCATCCCATGACAACAAGAGCAAAGGCAGGTATAAGGAAACCTAGAATATTCACTGTTTCTCTCAACACAAGTTGTTTTGAAGAAGCAAAGTCTTCACCACATTGGAGAGAAGCCATAGCATGAGATGGATGCCATGGTGAGAAACAAGACATGGATATTACAACCATTACCTCCTGGAAAGAAGGTAGTTGGTTGTAGATGGGTGTACAAAGTTAAGAGAAATGCATATGGGAGCTTATCAAGGTATAAAACCAGGTTAGTGGCAAAAGGATCACTCAAACCCCAGGTTTTGACTACGAGGAAACTTTTAGCCCTGTAATAAAGCCTGTTAGTATCAGAACAATTCTTAGTGTTGCTCTCAGTCTTGGATGGGAAGTTAAGCAATTAAATGTGAACAATGCTTTTTTAAATGCTGAATTAGAAAAGGAGGTGTTTATGCAACAACCACTAAGGTTTGAGGTTGAGAAGGAGAAAGGCCTAGTATGTAGACTATCTAAGACCATTTATGGATTGAAGCAAGCTTCTAGAGCTTGGTTCAATAAATTGAAGTGTGTTCTCAAGGAATTTGGTTTTAAATTTTCTGTTGCTGGCAATTCATTATACTACAAGTTTGCAAACGGCACATGTATCATTTTACTTGTGTATGTAGATGATATTTTGATCACATGAAGTAAGAAGGAGGAGGTGGACAGCCTCATCAAGTTGTTAGACTCAAGGTTCTCTTTAAAAGATCTTGGGAAGGTCCATCAATTCTTGGGATTGGAAGTGTCTTATACCGATTATGGAATGCATCTAAATCAAGGCCAATATATCAAAAATCTGTTGAAAAAGGTTGGTATGGAAACAACAAAGGGGGTTGCTACTCCCATGGTAACATCACCTCCCCTGTCTAAATATGTTGGTGATGTTGGAGTTGATGCCACTTTGTATAGGAGTGTCATTGGAGGTTTACAATATGCAACTCTAAGTAGGCCAGAGATCGCATTCTCAGTGAATAAACTGAGTCAGTTTATGCAGCAGCCACTTAATACTCATTGGAGGGCAGTAAAAAGATTGTTGAGATATCTATCAGGGAGCTTGAGTTTTGGGTTGGCCATTACAAAGTCATCAATTGATAATATCACAGCATTTGCAGATTCTGATTGGGCCACGGATTTGGATGATAGAAAATCCACTTCAGGCTACTGTGCTCTTGGGCAGAATCTTATTTCCTGGTGTTCGAAGAAACAGAGTTCTATATCTCGCTCGAGTACAAAGCAGAATATAGGTGTATTGCACATTGTGCATCTGAAGTGATCTGGATAAAGTCCTTACTCTCTGAGTTGAAAATTAATCTCTCCAAATCTCCCACCATTTGGACAGATAAGTTAGAGCTGAGTGCTTGGCTATCAATCCAGTCATGCATTCTAGGATGAAACATGTGGAGTTGGACATCCACTTAATTAGAGAAGGTTGAAGATGGAAGCTTACGCGTTCAGCACGTTCCAAGCATCGCTCAGACAACATATATACTCACCAAGCCTTTGTCTGGGCAATCCTTCACCCGCTGTCGTGATAAAATGAGAGTAATTCCCAACAGCGTGCACGGATTGAGAGGGGATGTTAGAGATATTGGAAAGTGAATATTATAGCCATTGTAATATGTCTGCATGTAATAAATGCAGTCTTTGTTCTTATGTTAGAGTTGAATAGTCAATGTAATAGCTATCACTAGATGAGCTAAAAGTGTCAAGATCCTAGCTATAGATAGTACAACATATTAGGGTTACCTTTCTATATATATCTGTATTATCCAATGTGTAATTCATTGAAACAATATCGATATTCCCGCAGCCAGCTATGAGCATATCATGTCTCTTTCAATTCACCTTCTCACATGCACTCTTTCCCTTGAATTCTCACACCTAGGTGAATTGACTCCAAGCATTTAACCAAACCATACTTCTCAAACGGATGAGTTTCTAGTAGACGTCTAGAGATGACATCCCTCTCTTCAAATAACTTACAATGATTATAGAACGCAATAGTGTAGAAAATATTGGAATAAGACTTTCGTACCTCCAGTGCTGAAGCGCTACGGGCAATACGTTGGGCAGGCCTGAGTGGAGAATCAGGTTCAGACTGTTTTCTTCGCTGGAAAGAGTATTTTCCCTGGTTGCAACATCAGCATCACTTGAATCATCATCTCATCAGACTCAGTTTCCTCCTTCTCATCAGTATTGACATCTTCTTCCAGTTCTTTAGCAAATTCAGCAATTCATGTAGCCTCTTCATCAACCGTCTCTATTACATGCTCCCCCAGAGATCGAGGTCGATTTTTTACGATTTGAAGAAACTTAGACAATGTCTGCTCACATTCATAAGCAAGAATATGAATCTCATCGGAGAAGGATGATGGAAGAATTGTGGGTGTTTGGGAAGAAGTTGCAACAGGGTCTGCAACATTGTGTGAGGATTGCCCAAAATTAGGGTTTTCTTTCCTTATCATTTCATCAAACACTTTCTGAGCACTGGGGGTTCTGACTAAAAACTTCAAAATTTAGATCATCCTCGTTATCATCATCATCATCATCTGAAGGGAGTTTGTACAGAGGAGTAGGCTATCACGTCCCGTTTTGTGGTTGGAGGGCCATCCTCTCCGAGAGTAGGTGAATACCCACGTTACTTTTTAGAAGCCCTAGGAATTGGACCTGTTTGGGCTTGAACTGTTACCTTGATAGGATCGGAGCTTGGAAGGTCATCCAAATCCACTAGATTTCCTTGATCTCAAGGAAGTTGCATGTTGAGATAGGCATCAGGTAGCACAAATTCCTCCAATGCCATTGAAGCACTTGGATTCTGATCAGAGGTCATGAAGGATTTAGCAACGGAGGGTGTTGTGACACCTGGAGAAACACTTTTTCCTTGAGAATGGGCAATTTTTGCTTGAATATCATAAGGATTTTGTGTGGGATCAGCCATAGAAGATGTGTGAGATGTTGTTGTAGAGTGAGAAACAGAGTGAGAAGAGTGGGAGTTAAACAGGTGTGGCAAAATAGGGGTTGTTTGGTCGTTTAGACCTTCTTTCATGTAGGCTAGTATATTAGCAATATCCTCATCTGAATCCGTCATTTTTTACTGGAAGATAATAAAGTGATGAGACAGATTATGGGATTTATTTAAATATACAGAGGATAAGAGCAGCTAAAAGATGAGATAATTCAAAAATTAACTACCCATCACCAATAATCCACGATACCCACTAATGCCATGAAAATAGAGAATGTGGATAGAGATTAAGGCTGACGTGAGATATCCAATTTTGAGAGAAACTAACATTTTCGAGAAAGAAAAAAAATTTGAAATAAATAAATAATAATATTTTTTAATTTTTTTTAATTTTCTATATGTTTTTTACTAAGACTAGAAAGACTTCACAGAGGGATATGTAAGAAAAGTAGGGATCAACATAACAAGTAAAAGGAATGGTCACTAAAAATATGATGTTTTCCACAGTGATCCAACACCTTATATAAAAAATATGAAAGAGCATGCTTGGATTTTACCATTGTTTTATCATCATAAGAAAAATCTGAAAGTGAAAAGAAAAATCAGAAATAGATGATTATTAGATAAAAACTAAGGAAAGGCAGGGGATTGTAGGAAACTACCAATATCATCAAACCACATGGGACCTGCTGAATCCTTTTACTTCTTCTTAAGGGTAAGAAATCTGTGAGTCTTAAAGAAACACAAAAATGAGTTAGAATCTGAAAAACAACATATAAATAAGAGAGTATGCCACACTAAACCAAACAGGTGTGGCAACACCATGAAAAATACCTTTTCAAATATAACATAATCCGAGATATTTCTTTAGAAAAGAAAATCTCTCAAAATCTAAACCTTTGGTAAAAATGTCTGCTAATTGTCTCTCAGTTGAAATATGCTCAATGTGAACCACCTTTTTCTCAACCAAGTCATGTATAAAATGATGTCGAATGTCAATATGTTTTGTGCGGGAGTGTTGAACAAGATTTTTTGTAATGCTTATAGCACTGGAGTTATCACAAAACACAGTAAGGATATTGCTATCTAAGCCATAGTCATCTAACATTTGTTGCATTCAAAGTAGTTGAGCGCAACAACTGCCGAGTGCTATGTACTCTGATTCAACAGTAAACAAAGAGACAAAAATTTATTTCTTACAATGCCAAGATTATTTCCTAAGTAAAACAGCCACTAGAAGTATTCTTCCTATCATCCGCATCCCCAGCCCAATCAGCGTCACAAAAGCCTACCAAATTAGTGTTAGTATCCCTCAAATACCAAATTCCTAAATCTATTGTTCCACTAACATATTTAATGATTTTTTCCATAGCATTCAAGTGAGATATTTTAGGATCTGATTGATATCGAACACATACTAAAACACTGTAGCAAAGATCTGGATGACTTGCAGTAAGGTAGAGGAGACTTCCTATCATGCTCCTATACAAGGTGTATTCAACACCTTGTCCAACACTATCTTTTCCAATTATCAGACTAGAGCTTAAGGGAGTTTTCATATGTTTGGCATTCATCAAGTTGAATTTCTTGACCAATTTTTTAGCATATTTTGACCGGGATACAAAGGTTCTATTATCAAGCTGTTTGATTTGCAAACCGAGAAAGAAATTCAATTCGCCGACTAGACTCATTTGAAATATTGATGACATTTGATGAATGAAACTCCGTAATTATTTTTCACAAGATGATCCGAAGACAATGTCATCAACATACACTTGTACAATTTAATTTTTGAAGTAGATCTTTTGATGTAAAGAGTTTTATCTACATTGCCATGCTCAAAGCTAAGAGATATAAAAAAATCTATCAAATGACCATACCACGCTCTTGGAGCTTGTTTCAGTCCATATAAAGCCTTTTTGAGTTTGAAACATGATTAGGTTTATATGGGTCAACAAAACCTTTAGGTTGTTCAATATAAGCTTCTTCATTTTTAAAAAAACATATAAAAATGCACTTTTACCATCCATTTGAAAAAGCTTAATGTTGAGAAAGCAACCAATTGCAATCAAGAAGCGTATAGACTCTAGCCTAGCTAGGGCTGTGCATCGGTCGGTTTCGGTAATCGAACCGACCGAAAATTCATAATCGACCAAAACTGAATTTACAATTTTAAAAACCGAACCGAAATTTTTGGTCGGTTTTGAGTCGGTTAACCGAAACCAACTTTAAATTTGAAAAAAAAAAAAAACTATTTTTTGCAAAAAATAAGAATAAACTGTTTTATACTAACGTATGTTAACAATACAATAATTTATAACTAGGGAATTCATTCAACATTTCACATTGATTCCAAAGTTCCACTAATTCAACATCAACACCAATTTTTAAGTCTAAAAATCCATCATTCAATACTTCAAATATGAAGCATAGTCCAATAAGTTAACTAAACATAAAACATCACAACACTTAACAAAAGTTACATAACAGTCTAAATTGCGAATACATAATAAAATTCGTTACAGTCCAAATTAAAATTTCAGCGTCCAACTCGGCAACTTCACCGCAAACTAACTTCATCTCCCAAGTTCGGCTCCAAGCCTTCAACCGTCCAAAGTTTCAACCAACTTCACCACAAACCAACTATTAAACAATTAAATCTTCTCAATGAAAATAATACAAAATCCTTGAATAATGTTATGTTAATGAAATAAATGTACCTGAACCAAAATCTACATGTTTGATATTGTTTGTCCAAGTCCCACATTAGGCAACTCGAAAATAAAAATGAATGTTTAGCATGTTAAAATTTATAATAACAAAATTTACATAAGCCAACATAAAATAAACATTGATAAACAGTTACTAATTCACATATATACGTAACTATTTCAAAGTTTTCAAGCTCCTCAAGTTGTTCTTCAACACAAACCGGAAGGTCTTCATTTCGTAGCCAATCTTGTGCACATATCAAAGCTTCGACAATTTTTGGAGTTAGAGAACTCCGAAATGGATCTAGTACCCTACCACCAGTACTAGGTCGACTCTGATGCAACAGTTGATATAGGAACACACAACATGTCACGAACCATTCTTGAAAGAACGGGAAATCTTCCACAGTTGACCTTCCACGACTTTGGCACATCAAGATTTTCGCCCTCTACGATTTCCTCATTCAAGTAGATTTCCAGTTCAGATTTCCTATTAGAATAAGCTCCACTTTCCAATTTTTGTCTCTTGAATTTGGCTTTCAAGAAAAAAGAAGGCTTGCTACTAACAGAATCACAATCTGTAACACTACCACCTCCGGCTAAATGTGAGCCACTTCCACTATCCGAACTTGTGGTTCCATCATTCTTCGGCTGATATTTCCGCTTATACTCATTGAACAACTCAACAAGTTCACCCTTCACATTTTCCAAAATCCTATCCCCCTTTTCCAAGTCATACATCTCATGTAACGAATAAGCCATATTCTCAAGCTTATCACGTGGATCAAGAATATTTGCCCAAAATATGATTTTATTCATTTTTTCCGGCTGCCCCCAATATTTATCAAATTTTATTTTCATAGACTCACCTAAACTCTTGACCAAGAGATCATCACTCTTCCTCCACTCATTTAAAATGCAACATAAATCACTAACCTCACTAAAAAAAGTATTTGAAGTGACATACAAAGAACCTGAAACACATAATGTAATGTCATAAAAAATACTTTAAGAGGCTAGTAATTTTGCGAACACGTGACCAATCACAAGAACTTGGAACCCCCATGTTCCCTAAATCACCAACAAAGGAAGTATCCTCACTTTCATACCTATCAAAGGCCTTCTCAAAAATTTCAGCTGTGTTAAGCATTAAATAAGTGGAGTTCCACCTAGTAGCCACATCCAAACACAATGATTTCTTTGTTTCTATCCCTTCCCACTCAACACACTCCTTGAACTTCCATAGTCTAGCTGGGGAATTCCTAACATACCTAATTGTATCTCTGACACACTTAACCGAAGGGTTTACTTCTTTCAAACCCTCAAACACAACCAAATTAATTATATGTGCTATACATCTCATATGAAGATACTTGCAATTTGCTACACTCCCACCCCAATTCAACATTCTTTTTTTCAGAAATGCCAAAGATGTATCATTTGAACTTGCATTATCAACGGTTATGGTGAACACATTCTTCAACCCCCAGTCAAGGACACATGTTTCTAAGGACTTGCCTATGTAATCACCCTTATGACTACTGACTTGGACAAAATTCAAGATTCTTTTGTGTAAGTTCCATTCATTATCGATGAAGTGGGTTGTAATGCACATATAGTTAATTCTTTGCAAAGAAGTCCAAGTGTCAGTCGTAGGACTAACTCTTTGACAATTACTCTTCGAAAAGGATTTCAATTTTGCCCTCTCGCTAACATATAAGTCATAGCAATCTCTAGTAACAGACCATCGAGAAGGAATGTTAAACCTAGGACATGCTTTACTCATAACCCTAGAGAATTCTTTACCCTCCACAAACTTAAAGGGCAATTCATAAACAATAATCATATAAGCAAGTGCTCCTCTAATTTCATCATAATCATATTTCCATGTGGTCAATGTGCCTACCCCAGAACCACCATCTTTCTTATTTGGTTGCAAATTAAGTAAAGCTTGACGAGTTTCAAGATTATGTGGGTTTTTCATAAACTATTCATATGACTCGTAAGTGATGAGGTGCCATTTTTTTTAGAGTGGGCAGCAAGATCACCTTATCAATAATTGCATCTTGCCTTTCTAATGACTCCATCCGGGTCTTTGATTTTTTCGAAATGATCCCACACTTGGAATTTCGACTTTGTGCTCTTTCTTGTCTTTGGAGCTGCCGAAGATGCATTTGAATCTGCCGACGAATTTGGTTGGCCATCAGAAGACCATTCTAAAGGGCTGACTGGCACCAGTTTCCCCCAGTTGAGCATCATTACTCCCGCCTAAATCTTCTGAAGTCGACATCTAAAATATATAGGCAAGAAGAATGGATTAAAACACTAAAAATCAGCAAAATATATATATGTGATTCAATTAGTATCAAGTTTTATTTTTTATTTTTATTTTTTTTTATTTTTTTTTCTTTTTATATTGATTGCAAAACATCATGAAATCTTCTCAATTTGTCTAATTATTACCAAACAATCCAAAAATCAGAATGCAATTATGATGAATTTTTTAAAATCAAACATGAATTGTACAAAATGAAAAATTACATAGCATTTTAAAATTACATACAACTTAACATTTTCTAATTAGCAATCAGAAAAAATGATTTTTTTTTTTGAATTATTAATTTATTATGACCAAATCAAACATAAATTATACAAAGCATAATCTGTACCAAAGCATACATACAAATTACATACAAAATATACAAAATGGAGCATGATAACAAAATGAAAATTACACTGCCTATATCACTGCCTATACGGCTATACATACAATTATACATATTATTCAAAATGAAATATTACATAGCATGATAACAAAATTCTTAACAATATCAATATGTATACAAACAAAGTCATATACTGACATATAAACAAATCACATACTGACATACATTATCTCAACAATATCAATATGTATACAATACATAAAAACAAAATTCTTCAATACAACATATATATTAATTACACACAACTGATATAGAAAATTCATGTTACTCACTCCGATGCGGACACGCGAGCGACGAGGCAGGGCAGACCGGAAGGGCGCTGATGGTGTAAGTGAGGTGGCGCCGATAGAGAGAGCGAGGTGGCGCCGACGGTGTGAGCGACGTGGCGCCGACGCGACGGCCTGTCGGAGTGCGAGAGTCTGAGAGAGATGAGGGTGAGGGTTTGAGAGAGATGAGGGGTGAGGGTTTGAGAGAGCTGAGCGGCTAGCGATGGAAGAATTAAATTAGGGTTTTTGCATTTATACTTATTAATAAATTGGTTCGGTTCGGTCAATTCAGGCTTTAATTTCAGAAAATCAACACCGACCGACAAAACCGAATTTTTTCATTTCTAAAACCGACAACTGATTTTGTTGTTTAAAAATCGAACAGATCGAAAAAATTCGGTCGGTTATGGTCGATTTTTTCGGTCAGAACCGAAATCTGCACACCCCTAAGCCTAGCTACAGGAGCAAATGTTTCATCATAATCAAGTCCCTCAACTTGAATGTACCCTTGAGCTACAAGTCTAGCCTTGTTACGAACAACTTTACCATGTTCGTCGGTTTTGTTACGAAAGACCCACTTTTTTCAATAACATTCACATCATGAGGTCTAGGTAGCAAGTCCCAAACATCATTTCTGGTGAACTGATGAAGTTCTTCATGCATACATGAATCCAAAACTCATCTTGAAGAGCTTCATCTATGTTTTTGGGTTCTAAAGCGGACAAGAAACATAAGTCATGTATCAAATGAAAGGAAGAAGTAAAGCAAGCAAGTTTTACCATTTTTAAGTAGTCCCTTCATTCCTTAGTACGTGTACGAAGATTGTCAAATGTTACCCATTACTTGAAAATGGATGATTTCTACGAATTCTGCCTGGTGGATCTCTTCTTACCAAAGGCTTCTCATGCAGATCAATATTGTTCTCAGAGTATTCTGAATCAAGATTTCTTCCTGTGTTATTTTGAGTGGAATCAGGAGCACTTTGATTATGTTCATTGGAAGGTGTTTCATTACTTTCTGGAACATGTCCCTGTTTGTGTCCAGAATTTGATTTTCATGTTGTTCAAAAAGATCTTGAACATCATCTTCATCTCTTTTTCCTGCAATATTAGACAGGTCATAAAAAACTACATTAAAACTTTCTTGAATTGTTCTTGTTCTTAGATTGAGAATCCTAAAAGCATGGATATTACATGAGTATCCAAGAAATAACCCCTTGTCACTTTTTGAATCGAATTTACCTAACTGTTCTATATCATTGAGAATATAGAAAAGGCACCCAAAAACATGAAAGTACTTAAGATTAGGTTTACTACCTTTAAGTATTTCATAAGGTGTCATAGTACTCCCTGCTCTAAGGTACACTCTATTTGAAATGTGACATGTTGTATTAATATCTTCAGCCCAAAATCTTTTAGAAAGATTCTTTGCACACATCATGACACTGGCCATTTCTTGAAGCAACCTATTTTTTCTTTCGGCAACCCCATTTTGTTCAGGTGTTTTAGGCGCTAAAAACTCATGTTTTATTCCCTTTTTAGTGTAGGATTCAGAAAATGAAATGTTCTCGAATTCTCTACCATGGTCTGTTCTTAACCTACTTATCCAAGTACAATGTGAAGTGTGTATTAGACTAGCAGGTGTTTGAAATGAATCAAAATCATCTTATTTTTCTTTAAGAAAATAGACCCATGTAAACCTTGAAAAGTCATCTACATAGACTAAGACATATCTCTTACCACCAATACTCTCAACTTCAATAGGACCCATAAGATCCATATGACAAAGATTCAAAGCAGCGAGATGTACCATGGTGTTGCAACACTTTGTGTGTGCCTTTTGTTTGTATATATTCTTTGGTGCAAAAGCTGCATACTTTCTCAATTACCAGAAATTTTAGGCAGACCTTTCACTGCCTCCATGTTAGCCAGTTTCTTGAGCTGTTGGTAATTCACATGCCCCAGTTTCTGGTGCCAAAGTTCCACTTCATCGATTTGAGCTTTATGACAGGTTACTCTTTCAATAGAGTAGCAGTTGTTTGAAGCTCGAGTACCTGTCATAATACACTCATCTCCACAATTAAACACACTACACATATCCTTTTCAAACTTTACATGAAAATTTTCATCACAAAGTTGACTAATGCTAATAAGATTAGCCATTAGTCCTTTAACATGGAAAACATTTCCCAAATTGAGAATACCTTTAACGTCTAATGTTCCTTTACCAAAAAATTTCCCTTTTGCACCACCACTAAAGGTCACTTTTCCACCATCAATCTTTTCATAATTTTTCAAAAAAGTTTTGTCCCCGGCGTATGTCTGGAACATTCACTATCGAAATACTAGATACCAAACAGATTAGCACTTAGAGAATTATAAATCATATTACAACACTCTTCAACAAATGAATTTTATCAAGGTGAAATGATTTTGGGTTTGAAACAGTATGATGAAGGGTGTTGCAACATTGCCTTAGACATTTTCAAAAGTTTTTTGCGAAACAATTTCCTTTTTCTTCTATAGCAAAATGGTCTAATGTGACCAAGAACATAACAAAAATCACATAAAAAGATTTTTTTTTTATTTGAATCATCTTCAGTTTTACCTCTTTTCAAATTGAATGAATTATCATAAGGAACAATTGAATTTGAATCAGATATATTCAGTTTCTCAGTTTTTAGTGATCTTTGAAATATCATAATCAAACTTCATTTTCTTAGGAGAAGTATCCTCAAGAGATAGATTTTGAAGTCTATGCATTTCCCTGGTAAAAAAAAAAAGGAGTTTTGTAATCATCAATTGAAAGAGAAAAACTGTTTTGACTCATACATTCATACCCTAGACCATAAGAACCAAATTGTTGAATAGACAACATTTTATTTAATTTTGAGGTACCTGAATTAAATCGATTCAAGCAATTTGATTTACTCTTAAGATCAGAAGTTACCTCTTCAAGAGATTTATCCTTTTAGGATAAAGTTATTTCCAAGTAAGAGATTTTTACCTTGAGTGAATCATTTCCATATCTGACCTCATTCAGAAGCTTGAAAGTCACAACAAGTTCTCCATGCATCTCCCTAAAACCTCTTAGTAGCAGATCATATTCAGATAACTCAGAATCATCATCCCCAAGCGTCATTGTTTCATCAAGTGTTTCAACAATGTGATCAACACATAAGTCATCTAGTGTGACCATGAGTGTTGACACTTCTTGTCAATTGTGACTCTTCTCTTCATCATTAGATTCATTATCACTCAGTGTTACACAAAGATTTGTCCCCCTCTTCATAATGCTGTTAGCACACTGATTTGCATAGTGACCGAAGCCCGAGCATGCTTTACATTGAACATTGTATAGATACATTCGAGTGTAGGGACTTATATTTGATTTGTTGTATCCTGATGATTAAGATGGAGTGTTCCTTCCACTAGACTTAACAAAAGATTATTTTCCTGCACTATACTCCTCAAAACCTTTTGTAATAGGGTTAAAAACACCTTTTGAATATTTTTCTTTTGTTTTTTTATATAAATCTTTGATATTTCTTAGTAAGATAAGCAATTGGATCATCAAGATTTTCATTCAAAAGGATGCTATCACCTTTGGTTTTTGAACTTGAATCTTCAGTTTGAGATGGAAAAGCAATAGTTTTATTGTGTTCCCTCATTTGTTGTTTTGGTCAACTCAAAGGTTTGAAAAATTCCAATGAGTTCATCCAAGGACATCTTGGATGTATCTCTTGAATCCTCCAATGGGTAGTCTTTTATATTGAATCTTTTGGGAAGAGTTCGAAGTACCTTAGTTACCAATCTTTCGTTACTAATTGCATCTCCAAGTGCATGAGATTCATTAGCTAGTTCACACAACCAGACATTGTATGAGGATATGCTTTTGGTTTCATCCATCTTCAGTGTTTCGAATCGTGTTTCAATCATTCTGAGTTTTGACTTTCGAACACTCTCTGATCCTTCACATTGTCTTTGTAGAGTTTCCCAAGACTCCTTAGCTGAAACACAATTTTGGATCATCCCGACAGTGATACATCCACTGATCAAAAAATTATGTTTAGTGCTTTTGACTTGTAGCAAGACAGAATAAACTCGTCATTTGTCCAATCTGCTTCAGATTTGGTACAAAGTCACCGTCTTCATCTTCTTTCTGAGGAGGTGTCCATCTAACTATTATTGATCTCCACGCCTGTTCATCAAGGGACTTAATGTAAGCCCTCATTTTAATCTTCCAAGTCGAGTAATTCATGCCATCCAGAATGGGTGGACGCATAACTGCAGTGCTTGGGACATCCATAATTCTTAATTGCAGGATCTCACTTAGTGTAATCAAGTGTAGGCTCTGGATGTCAATTGAAAGAATTTATGCCCTGATTACGGAAAAAGTGTTGCACAAGGTGTCGCAACACTGAAGACAAACCAATCAAAGTTGAAAAAGAATTGTACATAACTATAAAATATAAATCAAAGACAAGATTACTAAAACTCAGACATTCAAAAGTCTGAGCATCGTTCTTGATAACAACTTAATACAATGTTTCATACATTGCACTCAAAATTAAGATATTGATTGAATAAGATAATCGATCAAATATTTTACTCTAACTAATATAACATACACTAGAGAATTTCTTTTGAGAGAAATCTCTACAACTCCCACAATGTATAAGTGAGTGTATGTGCGAACAACTTTTCAACTTTGTGGATGATTCAACTTTGCAACTTTCTTTCTTTGCTCTCCCTATCTAAAAAACAACATAATGACTTGTCTCTCCTTCTAAATCTTTTGATGACGGTTTCCTAAAAGAGAGAAAACAAAAACCAACTGAAAAACTTTCAAAGGAAGTTTGTTAGCTATTAAAAGGTATGAGGATAAGGATTATATAATTCAGATAAGAATTTGTTTTCAAATCTTTATCCAAGAATATATATATAAAATAAAATAATACAAATAAGTCAGCAAGGTGAGAATTTTAAGTTAGAAAACAGAATGTACTTTACAGGGTATTTACAAGTTTCAACACTTAGTATTGAAACACCCTGAGAAGTCCTGGTTTCAACAAAAACCACACACAAATGCCATAAAACCTGCCTTAACCGAGGCAAACAAGTTGCAAAGGCTAAAGTATAGCCTTAGTTCATTGCACTTGGAAAGTCAAACCAGCAAAATAAGGTTTGAATCTATGTACAATGTTATTCACATCGATGAGAAGTGGTTCTATATGCAAAGGTGCACCGAGAGAGCATACAATTTGCAAGATGAAGATGATCCATATAGGTCATGCAAAAGCAAGAGATACATACCAAAGATAATGTTTATGTGTGCAGTTGCTAGACCACAATATTCAACCAAGGTGAACTTTAGCTTGACGAAAAAATAGGAATATTTCCTTTCACAACACAAGCACCGACTCAAAGGAACGACAAAATTAGAGTAAGAGGGACATTGGTTACTAAACCCATAGAATCAATAACCAAAGAAATCATCAAGGACTGCATTTTGCAACAGGTATGGGTTTTAGCTGTCAGAATATAATGTCATCATCTAGCTAACTCTTACAGTAAGCCTCCTAAATGGTTTCTAACAGCTTCTCTAGCTATAGATTCTATTGGTGACATTACTATGACAATACTTTAGTTTTAGCATATTATACCAGCAATAAAGGCTAAATGACCAACATATGCAAGCAAAATAATCATAGTTCAGCAAGACAATGCAAAGCCACATATCAACAATTATGATCAAGATTTCAGATCTGCTGTATCATCAGATGGATTTCAAATTTAACTAATTTGTCAGCCACCAAACTCACAGACACAAACATGCTTGATCTGGGCTACTTCAGAGCAATACAGTCATTACAAGTGGATACTCCCTCACACATTGTGGACCAATTAGTGCATAATGTACTAAAGTCTTTTGAAGACTTAGAGGTATATAAACTTCACAATGTTTTCTTAAGTTTATAGGATTGCATGATTGAAGTTATGAAGCTTAAGAGACATAATAGCTACAAATTGCCACACATTGAAAAAGTTGCATTACAAAGGGAAGGCAATCTGCCAATCACATTAGAAGTGGATGAGGAAGTAGTAAGAGAAGGAATAGAACATTTAATTGCACATGAACAGGCAGCTGGCACATATGACATATAGGTGGGCTGATGACAGAATTGGGCTATGTTTAGAGGCATATAAGTGTTCATTTTGCATTTTGAGGAAGTGTTTATGGCATAAACACAATATAGTGTACATTTTGCTTAGGCTGTAAACATTTAAGGCTTGTTTGTTTATATTTTCAAAAGCATACTTTTCACTTTTTACTATGCTAAACATAAAAATCATGTTTGTTTTACCATTTTCATCCATATACTCTTTTCAAATCAATCATTACATTTTAATTAAATATTTATTTTGTGTCACTTTACTATCGATTCATCTAATATAATAAACTAAATTTCAATCATCATTCTTTAGTGGGATCCACCATTTACTTCTAATAAAATACCATATCCAACCATATTATTCAATAATTAGTCACATCTATATAAACATCAATCACATTTATCAAATCATATCAAAGAAAATCTCGTAAACAACGCTAGAAACACTAAAACTGAAAATTAGAGATGGAAACATAACTAAACATCCCCATAGATTTCTATAGTGTATTTTTCAGTTTGTTAACTAATGCAGCATTTAGTGTGTTTAATTTTATCCCTCAACCCTCATAATAGATTCATCAATGGGTTCTAAACCATTCAGCAAAATTCAAACCATTCAGCATCATTCACACAATTCACATCACCAAGTTTAAACAATCACCAATCTCAAGGCAACAACCCACATTATTAAAGCCACATAGAACATGGACAATTGTTTAAACCATCAGCACAATGGCAACACACATCAGAATAGGGACAATACCTACAACTTACACCATCTCATGCTTTGCCACATAAAACATTGGCTAATTTTTAAACTATCAGCAAATAACATCATCTAGTTTAAACAATTAAATTCTAGGCAACAATCATTCAGAATAGGGACATAGAAGAGGGACATATGTTTAAACTATCAGGACAAAATACATCATCTAGTTTAAACATTAAACACAAACAACCAACTATTTTCGAATAGGGATAATTAGCATCATAAGAACCAACAGTTGTTAGCCACATAGAACATGGACAATTTATTTAAACTATCAGCATGAACCACATCACAATTAGCCTCCATAATGTATCCCTACAGCTACAATTGAGCCATAAGGACACATTGATGGCAAATCGAGTCATTAGATTAAAAAACCCCCAGTATATGCACAGATTAAACATAATGAGCCGTAATATATCAATAGATCGATAATCCCTCAAATTAATGCACTGGTCAACACCTTAAACAAGACAATAAAGCAAAATATACTGAAATCCTCAAATTTTTGCATAAATCCAGAAACCCCAAATTAGGAATAGAAAGTTAATCTTTAAAAAAATGGGAAACCAGAGGGATAGGTGCTGCAGAAAATGCTTCCGTTTCTCCTTTGTATCAAGCAAATCGTTGATAACAGGAATCGGAGCGGATTCCTTCTCCTCGCCATAAAGAGTAAGATCTGAATCAACATCCGTCTTTGGAACCGGGATAAAATCTTCGAACGGGAGTGAGGCAGAACACAGATTCAGATCTGAATCTGGTTCTTTCTCCTCACCAAAAACAACAAGTTCATTCGGCTTCGGAGTTTCGAGGACACAAAAATCCTATGATTATGAAAAATAAATCCCAGGAACAACTGAATCTTCCATTATAAATATGGATCTGAAAAACCGAAGCCCTCAGAAAGTGAGAAGGATGACGGATCTTCACCAGTGGGATGAGATCAATGAAGAAAGATGGAAGAGGTGTGAGTGATTTCGTCAGCGGCGCAGAGTGAGAGAGGGTTTGAGAAAGATCTAGAGAGTGAAGTTGATTTAGGGTTTGGGGGGTGAGGAAGCTGAAATGGATCGAATATGAACCAAATGTTAACAATGGAAATGGGTAGGGCTTTGTTTAGTGTTAATTAGGCTGATGTTAGTTAGAAGAATTAATTAGGTTAGATAAAATGTTTAGTAAATAAAATCTAAATTAGTAATGACGTTGTAAATAGTGTGTAATGTGGGGGTGGAATTTAAGAGAATAATTTCTATTTTAGGAAGTGTGCAAATTTGCTTGGGACGGACGAAAATGGGAAGTGTGCAAGTTCATTCGGGACGGAGGGAGTACTTTTACTACCTTATTCAGCGAACCTAAAAGAAAGGCTCAATAAAAAATATAAAAACTTGAAGTTCACGGACTCTCAAAAAAGATGCTAAATAGAAAAACATAAAATTTTTGGAGTTCTAAGAATTAATACTTTTTTTGTGAAGAAAAACTGTTATCTTTTGAAGAAATGTGTGTTTGAATTAAAAAATAGATGAAATATCCATTTATAAAAAAATGTATCACTTAACTTTTCTTTTATAGTAAAAATTGATGTGATTGAATCGAATTAACCCAATATATATATATATGAAGATTCGTACATATATTATATATATAATGATACATAGTGCTTATATATCACAAGATGCGTAACATGCGTATATCTAATATATTGATGATCAATATTTTACATTTTTCAGTTAAAAAATATTTTTTTACAATTTTTTGGGACGTGCGACTTGTCATAAATGCATAGTGTCTCCTGGAAAGAGATTTGTTTAGAAAAGGAGTAAGGAGGAAAAAGGTTTGTGTTCTCTAAGATGGCATGGCGGATCTGTACTGTACATATTGTTGATGTAAATATTTGCAGGTGATGGCGGAGAGGACATACGTGCAGCTCACCAAAGACCAAAACTCTTTACAGGAAATCACCCCCGGCGAATTGAATGAGCCTATTGATGTTGCAACTGTAAATCACCTTCTCGAATTTACAGATCTCTGAATTTAATTACTCTGTTTGGAATTTCTGTTTAATGATCGTGACTGAGGATTGGATTTCATTTTGGCAGATATGCTGATAAATAGCATTGTGTAACTATCTCTTAACCTATGTCATGATGGAGAACACGTACCATGCACAGAGTTAATGTAACTTTGATTCGTTCTCGCTCAATCAATATTTCTAATGCATTCATTTGCAATTCGAATAAGTTTTTTTATCAGAGAGGCTATATTCGATTATACAAGGAATAATCATGCCGAACTTTTATATAAATAATGTGATTGTTATGATCTGGATAGGATCACAATGTCTGTAGCTCGGTTCTGAGATTTTTCGCAATTGCATTTTTTCAGAATTAGAGAAATTACAGAAGTATTGAGAGTGAGTGAGTGAGTGGGCCCTACGGAAATAGAAGAAGGACGAGAGAACTAAGAGGAGTCTGATTCTGAACCCCCTCTCTACAGGCTTCATCCCGATCCAAACAGTGTCTTTTGGCTATTCAATAAGGATGTCTGAACAATCGTGATAGGCCCCTTTATGCATTCCTCGTGTTTGTGCAGTGATTGACTCACGGGGTTGATTAATTCCTAAACTTTTTACAACTTTTTCATTTCAGTTAACAGAATTGGCTGGACCTGGACTTTGTTTGACAATTGATAGCATAGCCTTGTTTTGATCTTGAAAAATCATGCAAGTTTGTCTCATTTGATTCAGAAAATTATAGCACAATCTTGAATTCTTAAGATATAGCAGTTTTTGTTTATCCCTAACAGTGTAGTTTTAATCCAGAATCTCCTATTGTTCATTTGGTGTTGTTAATGATTTCTTTAACAGATTAATGCTGCGAGATGCGAAGGATGTGGACAAGTATTGCCACCGAACTACATTCCCCCAGCTGATGAGGACTGGATGACTGGGATTTTCGGTTGTGGTGAAGATCGTGACAGTTGTAGGTCTTCTTGACCTCTATAAACACATATCACTATTATTACTCTTCATAGACTTTGAATCATGTAAAGTTTGAAGATGAATGATGATATCCTCTAATTGTAGGCATGACAGGACTGTTCTGCCCCTGTGTACTATACGGGCGCAATGTTGCAAACTTGAATGAGGATATCACTGACAAAAGCGCGTGTATTTGCCACGCGATATGCCTAGGAGGTAGCACTGCACTTGCTATATCTACAGCAGCATGCTATGGTGTAGATCCGGATACCGCCACCGTTCTGACCGAAGGCCTGTTCTTCGCTTGGTGGGTTTTTGGTCTCTACGCTGGCATGACTCGACAAACTTTGCAGCGGAAATATCACTTGAAGGTACATCCGTTCTCAAATCTTTCAATCGTAATGAAATGTTTATATAATTACTTGTGGGATTTTAATATGATAAGCACTTTGCTGATGTAGTATATGTGAAAAACTGACACATAACTCGGTGTGCAGAATATCATAACTCTTATTAGTGTTTTTTATAAATATGAGCTCCTAATTTTAGTGTTGTGTTTTTGTGGTTGATATGCAGAATTCACCTTGTGATCCATGTTTGGTGCACTGCTGCCTCCATTTGTGTGCTATTTGCCAAGAGCACAGAGAGATGAAGCACCACCTGTCGGAAAGCGTCTCAGAGGATGAGACGGTCGTTAATCCCCCGGCGGTTCAGGAGATGAATGCTGCTGAGAAACAGGAGACCGCATCATCATCTTAACACAGGGCAGTAATTTGCAAGTGTGAAAATCTATTCTCAAAAAGTTTGATTTTTTGAGGAAGAATTCATATTTTTTGGTAGTAATAATAAAGATAAAACGAAGAGCATTAGGCTTTACATATTGTACTTGCTATTGTGTTGTATTTTCTTTCATGGTCTATAAATTAGATCACCATTGATAAGTACTATCTTGGACTTGCATATGCTCTGCAGCTTTTTATATATATTTTTTTAAGCAATGTATACGAATTAAATTTCACTTACTCGTATAGTTTTGAGTGGACATGAAATCTGGACATGAAAATTATCATTACATGAATTTTAATTTATTATTTGTTTAGGAAAAGAATATAGTACAATTACGAAGATATTTTCAAATGGTCATTAAAAAATGAGTAAAATATATTAAAAATTAGATAATGATGAAATAAAATAGTCACGTCTTCGTTCAGACGGTGAAGTTCATAAATATCATTATCATAAACAAACATACCCTGATCTTTTTTAATGTTGAAAGCTAGAAGTCAATCCAAATTGACAAATACAACTCCAATTTGCTTTATCATATAATAGTCACCCTGTTTACTTTTAATTATTGTTTCGCTTTGTTAAGGATATGTTTTTTGAGGGTACTTTGTTAAGGATTTTATTAATTAGTTATGGTTCTTAATATTTTTTTTAATATTTCATCCAAAAGATGAAAATTAGCAACTAAAATAATTCCTTCTTTTAAGTACAAATTCTGATTTGAGTTGGATTAGATTATAATTAACTTTGACGTATTAATTATTGTATCAACTAAGCTACAATTCATTTCCACTAAAATAATTCTCTCAAAATAATATTTTTATAGAAAGCTGATGAGGAATTTTTTGATTAATTACTGAAAAATAAGAAGCGAGAAATTGTTTATTTTAGCTATTTGACTATTAATTATTTATTTACAATAAAAACCCTGACTAAAACCACTAAAAAATCTCAAAAACCATCGGACTTTCATACACTCATCGTTCTTACTCTTCCCACCGGGCAGGGTTTTTCCCAAAACCCTCGAGAAAATGGCTGCCCGCTCGGCTCGATCCTCGACCACTCGCCTGCTTTATTCAATATGCACCAACTCCATTAACGCTACACCACAGACTTCGAACGCGGCTCTGCTGTCCGGGAACTTCCACATCCGCTATTTTTCCGCCGGCAGTGCCGCCGCTGCGCGTCTGAGGGAGGAAAAGGATGCATGGTGGAAAGATTCCCTCCAGAAGCTTCGCAATATCGGGATATCGGCACATATCGACTCCGGTAAAACGACGCTCACAGAGCGGGTGTTGTACTACACAGGTCGGATCCACGAGATTCATGAGGTGCGCGGAAAGGATGGCGTTGGGGCGAAGATGGATTCCATGGATCTGGAGAGAGAGAAAGGGATTACTATACAATCTGCTGCCACGTACTGTACCTGGAAGGATTACCAGGTGCTTCAGAAGTTAAATTCAGTTTACTTACGAGCTGATTTATTGAGAAAGAGTCGTCTTTTGCTCTTATGAATTTCGATTTATCCTTTAGCACATAGTTTATGATTCATCCTGAGTGAAATGATGCTTTGTTTGAATCTGGGAGTTAAGCTTGAAGTAATTTGATGAAGGCCTGCGATGTGCTTGTTTTTTTTATATTAGTGTTTTTTTGGGGATCGTAAAGGCTGCCTGAAAATCTAGATTGATTTTCTTGATTGCTGTTTCAGGTTAACATAATTGACACACCAGGTCACGTTGATTTCACTATTGAAGTTGAGAGAGCTTTACGTGTTCTAGATGGTGCCATTCTAGTCCTGTGTAGTGTAGGCGGAGTACAAAGTCAGTCAATCACCGTGGACAGGCAAATGAGAAGATATGAGGTTCCAAGAGTTGCTTTTATTAACAAGCTTGATCGCATGGGGGCTGATCCATGGAGAGTTCTGAATCAGGTTTTGCAATTTTGCAATGCTGCTATAGTTAGACCATTCAGACTGACATCTGTTAATTGATGTCCACCTTAAACTTTGTAGCAACAAGATGCATTAGTGTTGTGTATCAGAAGGAAAGTGAAAGAAAAGGCATACTGATTAACTTCAAGACTAGATTGATTAATCTGCAAAAGTAAACACCTATTAAGTAATTCTAACAATTTATTATCAGATATAATATTTTGCCCACCTTATGACCTTAAACTGCTCCAGTGCCCTCATGTAATTATTGTTACTGAGTTAGCCATAGACTTCTGATGTTTCCAGCAATTCAGACTTGGCATAATCAAATGATACTGGTCGTAGGGAATCCTAATCTAGTCAGGAAGACGCGCTTTATAAGGAAACTGATTTTATAAATTGTTTCGTAATTCTTTTATTTAATTTTCTAATTCAGAGAGGAAGTATTGTAACTTACATATTGTTTTAGCTGTTCTTCATATTATTAATTATAAGTTAATAATACATATATCTTTGTTTTGAGTGTAATCCTGTGGTGTTCTTTTGGCCATGTGATTATCATTTATGTTTGTTTCAGTTCATATTATTACCTATTAAGAGGTAACAAGTGAAAATACAGAAGAAGCCTTTGTGCCACTGAGTATTATGACGGCAATAAGCTAATTCCTGCTCTCGTTCTTTCTGTACAGGCCAGAACCAAACTTCGGCACCATAGTGCTGCTGTGCAGATGCCAATTGGTTTGGAGGATGACTTCAAGGGGCTTATTGACCTAGTTAATATGAAAGCTTACTATTTCCATGGTTCCAGTGGGTCTGTTTGCTAGCTTATTACTGACGCATAAAATGTGTTTTGTTACGCATTTTCTTGATAAATGCCCCCTCCCTCTTGCAGTGAGAACATTGTAACAGAAGATGTTCCTAGTGAATTCGAAGCGCTAGCTCAAGAAAAGCGGCGTGAACTTATTGAAGCAGTCTCAGAGGTTGATGATATGCTGGCAGAAGCATTCCTTAGTGATGAACCTATATCAGCTGCAGATCTTGAGGTATGAAATGATAATATTCCCACATTTCCTAGTTCCAGGAAAATATCTAAAATTCACTCGATCGGTTCAGCTTTGAACAACATCTCCAATTCCCTAAGTCCCACAGCCTGTAGTTGCTATTAGGGCAATGAATGCAAACTTTTGGAGTATCAGACGTCATTAGTTAACGGGGCAAGATCGCTTTTCTGTGAAGATCAAAATTCACTAGTTTTATATTGGATGATATATTTGGTTGTTTTCATGTTTTCTAGTCTTTCAGTAATGCCTGTTCTGTTATGAAGGTTGAACCATCACATAATCTGATAACGTTCGTCATTTATTATTTAAGAAACAGAAAGCTTCTTATAAAAAGGAAATGAGATATAAATGGCTGCTATGTGGTCGCAAACAAACAGATAAATTTAATCAGATTATTTGATGCTTTGAGCTTCATAAGGGAAGTAGTCCCATTTATGTCCATAACTGTACGTTTACAAAATATAAGACTACCAGATATAGATAAACTAATGATGTTTCTGTATGTGCAGTCTCAACAAAAAGTATAACTTGTATTTTGACTGTGTTGATTCTTTTCATCTGCTTGTATTCAATCATGATTGAGAAAATGGGCAATAATCGACCGTTTATGATGCAAAATAACTTTTATAAATCAGATTTTTGGTGAATTCTGATGGCCTGGAGATTAATCTAATGTTATTGTAGTGTATGAGAAGCTTAGTTTAGGTCGGTGTCTGCAGTATACGCTGATTAGTAGAATTGGTAACATAACAGTTACTTCTGTTTTTAGCTAACAAGCCTTTTGATCCATCATTGCCTCGGATAGCTAGCTTTAGAACCTAGTGTTTTGCTAAATATGATTTTAATTTTTCGTTTTACAGGAGGCAATCAGAAGAGCTACCATTGCACGGAAGTTTGTGCCTGTGTTCATGGGTAGTGCTTTTAAAAACAAGGTGTGTTCTTTCATCTTTGGTACATTCCAGTGTTCTGTACTACTCGTTTCTTCTGTTGCTCAAGGGGATCTGTATTCTTGCATTTGTTGTGATCATATTTCCCTTCTAATATGTTATTGCATAAGCTGACAATTGGCACATTGACTTTTATCATTCTTCTTTTGTGCCCTCAAACTACTGTACTCATCCTTTTGACTTGTGAGAATATGGGCTATATTGGTAAGTCTTAATAAATTGCACCTAAATGAACCTAAGTATTAGCAACTTGGGACTATCGCGATATTTCTGTAATGCAACATATCTCACAGACAGTTACTTCCAAGTTAAAAACAAGGTAACAAACTGGTAAAGAAGTAGATGATGCAAATATCTCAATGTCGCTAACAGCGACTAAAAACATTACCTTTCAAATCGTTCAACCAGAAAGCAGCCGAATATTAAGAATCTGCGGAAGGAAGAGAGTGCTACTCTAGTAATATGGGACTTTTGACTTAACACTCTTGGTTATGAACCAAGAGGTCTAGGGATCTATTCCCACTCCCACCCCAACATCCCATTGTACTTAACATCTCAAAGTTATATGCCTCATTTGATGAATAGGTGAACAGTTATGCTCAAGTATCAATCCACTTTGTAATGTTTCTTCAATTAGTTATAATCTTCTCATCCTGGACTTATCCTATTATGCAAATTCCTGTCTTTATTTGGCTAATAACGCAACTCCTCAGAGATGCCTTGTAATTTCTCTCTGCTGGCTTCTCTGCAGTTAGTTCTTAGGATTATTTAGATAGAACGATTGTATTGATTACAAGGGAAATCTCATCCCTGCATACTTTTGATAATATTAATAAAATTTCTGTTTCTTATCAAAAAAATTCTTTCTCCATGCTATTGTGCTTATAGGGCGTTCAACCCCTTCTTGATGGTGTACTTAGCTACTTACCATGTCCTAATGAAGTTAGTAACTATGCTCTTGATCAAGCTAATGATGAGGAAAAGGTACGCCTTCTACGTTCGTCATTGTTAATTGTTTAAAAATCTATATTGAAATTTTCAGTATATTGATCTGGCGAGTCGCAATCATCTCTTTATACTTTCAACTGTTCAGGTTGAGTTATCTGGAAGTCCTGCTGGTCCTCTTGTTGCCTTAGCTTTCAAGTTGGAAGAAGGGCGATTTGGTCAGTTAACATATCTGAGGTATATATGTCTTCCCATTTTTACTAAGCTTTTCATCATCTTAAATTCTGAGGGTTGGATATGATTTCATTCTTGTTACCTACTTATCTGTATGTTGCTTGACATATTTTCGTGATACAGAATTTATGAAGGTGTGATTAAGAAAGGTGATTTCATAATCAATGTGAATACAGGCAAGAAAGTTAAGGTAAGCTTGTTATCACAACAGTCTACCCTATTTGTTATGTTATAATGATGCAGTGATAAGAGGAAGAAGAAGAATCATATAGTAGCTACTAAAATCTATACTGGCTCTGCAATGCGATCCCAAAAGAATAGCAATCTGATTGAATGTGTGTGAATTTTAAGCAAATTAATTATTGTGGGTGCCTTAGATTTGATTCATAGTTGGTTTGACAATAGGTACCTCGCTTGGTTCGGATGCATTCAAATGAAATGGAGGTTAGTCGTCGTTCTGATGAAGTTATATTGTTTGGTTCTGAATGCGGTTTCTGTATCTCTGGAAGCATCAACATGCATTTCATTCTCATGATGTATTTGATAAGAAAATGATTAATGCTTCTAGGTATGAATAGGTGGTTGATACTGGTGCTCTTTTTGTTCATAAGCTTTCCACTTTTATTCTGCTGATATATTGTTCTCATACAAGCTTTAGCTTCATAAATAGATATTGGTATTTGTATTGTTTACTCTCTCTAGGATGCTTGTTATTTTCTGACTTTACCTTTACTTACAGGACATTCAACAAGCTCACGCGGGACAAATAGTTGCTGTATTTGGTGTGGACTGTGCTTCAGGTACTTACGTAGATATGAGTTGGCTCAATTTCTATTTGCCTTTAACTTGTACCCCCTTTCTCAGTTCAGATTCTCTCTCAGCGGGTCCTATAGTTGCCATTACTGAGTTGCGATTTCTTCTTTTCTCACAATATAAGTTCAATTTTCTTCTGCGATGTCACTAGGAGATACATTCACCGATGGTACAGTTAAATATACCATGACTTCTATGAGTGTGCCTGAGCCAGTTATGTCTTTAGCAATATCATCAGTTTCCAAAGATTCCGGAGGAAATGTGAGTCCTTTAAATGATGCCTTTATGTGGTTTGGCTCAGTGAGATGATTGTAAAGCTGGATGCTATTAGTTCTTATATATGTGGACTAATGTATCTCCGTTTGGCAGTTTTCGAAAGCTTTGAATCGCTTTCAGAAAGAGGATCCAACTTTCCGTGTTGGTTTAGATCAAGAGAGTGGCCAGGTATGACTTTCTTATGTTGATCCATCATTATATGTGTCATACCCTTGGTGAGGATTATATGAAGGAATCATAAAATGGTTTGATTGCAATCGTTTTCATGGTTTGCTGAGCAGACAATCATCTCTGGAATGGGAGAACTTCATTTAGACATATATGTGGAGCGCATGCGGAGGGAATATAAGGTGTTGCCTTTTCTGTTCATTATAGTTCCCTGTTTAGCATATGACCAAGAAAAAAGGAAAGACAAATAACTCTATTATCGTTTTCATATTGAATCTGACTTTGTTTTTCAATCTTAAGGTTGACGCAACAGTTGGGAAGCCTCGTGTCAATTTCAGAGAGACAATCACCCAGCGTGCTGAGTTTGATTATCTACATAAAAAGCAGAGTGGAGGACAGGGTCAATACGGAAGGGTTACGGGGTAAGTTTGTACTTGCCCTCCGTTGATTTATCTAGGTGTTTCCTTTTCTTTGTCTCATTGTGCAAAGTTTTACCTCCTAGTAATACTATTTTTATATCTCAGCAACTGTCGCAACTATATATTCTTTCCAATGTCTGTGTATACGTAAGTCGGCTTTGACAACTTCCAGAGAAATATCATCTAATTCATGTTCAATATTGAAACCTTGATTTCTAGTGCACTCAACTTTATTCCCAGCTAATCTTTTAGAGCTTTCTGTTTTTTAGATATCTGGGAACAATTTGTAATTGTCGTTTTGGTGAACCTCATTGGGGTGAACATTTTATTGTGTCCAAGAGATGATTTTCTCATATAGTCAAGTTCTCATTGTTGACACTGGCATTTCATAACCAAATACTCTGGACGTACTTCTTTGGGCTTGTGTTGACTGGCACTTAAAAGATTTTTCTGCTATGTTCCTGGGAAAGAGCTTCATGATAGCTATGTTTCTGCAGTGTTTATTTGTAAAACAAACATGCACGAATGTGTGGCCTTGAATGATAGATGAACGAATTGAGAGCAGTTGTCATATCCATCATTTTGCTTGTAATACATAAACTCACATCCTTCTTTCTTTCCTCTGGCAGTTACGTGGAACCACTTCCACCAAACTCAGGAAGTAAGTTCGAATTCGAGAACATGCTTGTGGGATCAGCTATACCTCCAAATTTTGTGCCAGCAATTGAAAAGGGATTTAAGGAAGCTGTCAACTCGTGCGTATTGAATTTCTTTTTCTAAATATGAGACTATTTGACAAAGTAGTGATTAGCCATCAGCAGTATCATGTGCAGAAATAATCACGTTTTCCTTGGATGGCTACTGCAATAGGCTAGTAAATGAGCATCTCTAAGAAAAACAAACCAATTCTATGACATACCTGTGTTTGGTTGTTTTTGCTGATTAATGACAGTGTCTGAACATTTGTTGCAGAGGCAGTGCAGATACATATATGCATGAATATAAGCTGCATCACTCTATCATGTTCTGCATACATAAATTGTGAGAGTATTCCAATAAAAACATGTAAATGAAAATGTGGTCTGTTACATTTGGATCTTGTCAAAAGGGATCTCCCTGTTGCTACATTATTGGTGGATGTCAGGCAGCTTATGTTTTTTGTCGATATGAAATTAGAAGAGGCTCAAACGGGGACAACTAGTTTTCTAAGCTGTGTTAATGATAGGCTTTATTGTTTTCATTAATTTAAGTATCTTTCATGATTGAATGGAACAGGCATTATTTGTTCAATATTTGGTACATCTTCTAGGTACATGCTTTGATGCTTTTTTGTTCTATCATCATCCACTTTAACATGTATATGCTTTGCATCTTTACAGGGGCACCCTTATTGGTCATCCTGTTGAAAATATCCGTATTGTTTTGACTGATGGTGCATCCCATGCTGTGGATTCAAGTGAACTTGCTTTTAAATTGGCCTCTATATATGCCTTCAGACAGGTTTTTCTTTCAGGATGCAAGACAGTTTCTTTTCCAGGCATTTTTTTATTGCCCCCTATCATCATGTTTTCATTGTATGATAATAGGTCTATGAAAAAGCAAAACCTGTTATATTGGAGCCTGTGATGTTGGTGGAGGTAAAATTCCCCTCAGAGTTTCAGGGAACCGTCACTGGTGATATCAACAAGTTAGCCTTTAAACTCAACTCAACTCAACTGAATTGAACTGAACCTCTCTCTCTCTCTCTCCCAAAACAAAATTTGGTCTGATTGGTCCTCTTGATGACATGCAGGAGAAAAGGCATGATTGTTGGGAATGACCAGGAAGGAGACGATTGTGTAATTACAGCAAATGTATATACCTTATTTACCTGTCTTAACATCAACTTTTTTCAGATCACAGTCGCGCATGAATTAAGTTTTCTTTTTTCTTTTTGGAATTGCATAACATGTTGATCGTATGTTTAATCCTGGACCTCTTCTATTTCTGTAAGTTGACTTGTTTTCTATTTCAGGTACCTCTCAACAATATGTTTGGCTATTCAACTGCCCTTCGTTCAATGACTCAGGTGAAAGCATGTTGTCACTTTGCCTCTAATACTAAAGCTGAGTCACTTAAGATGAAATACTTATTTATTTTTTATCTCATTTTTTTCAGGGAAAAGGTGAATTCACTATGGAATATTTGGAACACCTGCAAGTTTCTCAGGATGTGCAGTCGCAACTAGTTAAAAGTTACCAGGCTACAAAATCGGGAGATTAGCTTGCCTGTGTTTGAAGGCGAAGGCGCATCGGACCAATCCATGTCTTAGGGCAATTCACATGTTACATAGTATGATTGATTCAGTTAGGATGATAGGTCATATTTATTTGAGGGCAAAATAAGTCTTCATTCAGTTTTGGAAAGCCTGGAATAAGGCATACGTGTTCACATATAAGAATAATGAGAAGCTGTTATAACTGTATTCTCAACAGCTTTGTACTATATAGGCAGGAAAGATACTTAGGGGGTGTTTGTATTTTTTTTTTTTCTAAGTGATTTTTAACTTATAATTTAAGAAAAGTTATTTTGCAGTGTTTGCAAAGCCAACTTCTATTTTAGAAGAAGTGCCCCAATTTAAAAGCTTAAAGCAAAAATTTAATGTTTTTCTCTACTCAATGACAATTCTGTAAATAATATGATATTTTTCAAAAGACATAAGTGATTCTATAGCAAATACTCCAACTTCTACTTTTATAGGAAATTACTTTTCTTTGCAAATAATACTTACTTTTTATATAAGTGATTTTTATAGAATCTCTAATGTTAATCATTTTTTTAAAAGTAAAAGTAATTGCAAACACTCCCTTAGATTGTTTCCGCAATAACTTGGTGTTTAGGGAGTGTCTGCTCTTGAAAAAGTGATTAAAATTAAAAATTATTGAAAATTTGCTTAAAAGCAGTAGTGTTCGTAAAATAATCACTTCCTAATATTTTTTTACTAAGAAAACATAAATAACGCTCCCATTTTTTAGAGAGAGAGTCCATCTTCTCTCTAGGAAAAAAAAAAAAAAAAAAAAAAAAAAAAAAACCTCAAACCCTAGTTCGTTTCTCCCCCCCCCCCCCCCCCCCACTTGGGCCGCCGCCCATTCCTTCCCCCACCTCAACCCACCATTTCCGTAGCCGACTTGAAGATGGTGGCAGCCCTCATCTCCCCCCTCCCCCCCCCCCCCCCCCTCCCTGCCTTCGTTGATTCTGGATCTGATGTCGGTTTTAATTGTCAGATCAGTTTCGACTTCTCTTCTTTAATGATCTGTGCGGCTCATGGGAGGACGGTGGTCGGTGCTTGTAGGCTGCCTTGGCCGCTGCAATGGGGGGCTGCGGGTCGGCATTGGTGGAGGAACGGAGGAGATGTAAGACGGCGGTTTTCAAGCTTTGGAAGGGGAAGAATCCATTTTCTTTTCTGTTGCTGCATTTCTTTTTTTACTGTTTGCTTGGTTTTTCTTTAGATCTGTTCGGCTAGTTCCTTCTTTTTCTTTGATAGAGACGGATTCAAGAAAAAACAGTGTTTGGCGGTAGGTTGCTTAGCATCAATTCCGGCTAGATAGGTTTTGTATTGCATCGTATGTTTTTATCTTTGATTCTGATCGAAGCATAGTTTTCATTGTGGGAATGTTTTGTCTCCTCTATTGGAGTGCATTTTCTCCTTTTTAGGAGGATTTTGGACCCAACATCCTTTTGAGATTGTTGCCTTGAACTCTCTTATTTGGGTTGAATTATTTCGATAGTTCTAACAATTTTTTGACCCATTGATCATGTTAATGAAATTTCGAAAAAAAAAAAAAGCCAAAGACATAAATATATTTAAAACAAGCAAACGCTCACATGACTTATTCTCCCTAATGACATTCTTTGGGGACATTTAGTTTATTTTCGATTTCAATTCTTCAATTGTTAAAAAAAAATAAAAATTGTATTGGTTTTACGTATAAAACAAAAAAAAAGTTGTAAGTGGTGGGTCTATTAGGTAATAATGGTTGAATTTTGTTGTGTTATATTAAAAGTAATAATAGTAAATGGGGACCTACATCTTAAATACTTTGCCTTAAGTGGGTGGGTTTATTGAAGGAGAAACTTTGTTTTGGTCCAATAACTTAGGCCGTTTCAGAAAAAAAGTCGTGTATGTTTTTAATTATTAATTTTAATTTTGTGTGTTATGATCGAGTTTAATTTTAGTTTTGTATGTTAGGATTTTGTCTAATTTGAGAACACTTCTTGCCAGAACTTGTAAAATTGACCGGAATTTGCCGTGTGCACTTGACGTGTTTACAAATTTTGGAGTTTTTCGATCAATTGTTGTTGACTTGTCCAAAATTGTTGATGTAGCACACCGTCTCATTTAAAATTAAAAAAGGACGAGCCACTTGCATTTGCCTCTATCGCCATTTCCAACACCTTCTTCACATTCGAATTAATATTCGCAACTGTGATCACCACACTCAGATTATGGATCATGATCAGACACAACAACTTCTTCACATAAACAAAATGTGCCGTCCAAGACTACAATGCAGGTCTTTCTGCCGAATGTGATTCGAAAATTTATCTTGAAGAGGGGTGAGGGCTTGGACTCCGGATATGGAGTGGGCGTAGAAGAGTGCCTCGATTTTTTTGGGGTGCACTGCGGCCCATTGAGTAATGTAGCTAAAAATTTGTGAACACATGCAGTACAAGTGACAAATTCCGACTAATTTTACAATTTTCGACAAAATTTGTCTTCAAATTGGCCTCGATCCTAACATACAGGACTTAAATTGGACTCGACCTAACATACTGAACTAAAATCAATAATTCAAAATAAATGGAACTTTTTTTCGACCGGCCCTAAGTTACAAGATAAAAAAACGAAATTTTCCCGTTTATTAAATAATGATTTGAATATATTTTATTATATTATATGAATATCCATTTTGAAAATTAATATAGGGTATGTTTGTTTATGGTTTAGTCCAGTAGATTTAAGAGATCAAATCTTAATAAAACATACTCAGTCAAGTTTGGCCCAACATTCTCCAACCTTAAACAGACATACCCATAGAATTGTCTTGGAAATGTGTAAAACAAACATGTTTTCGCGTGAAGCAAGTTTAAATTGATTAATTGCTTCCGAAAACAAAACCTATCTTTCTTTATCAAACCGTTAAAAATAATAAAAAACATTATTTTTGGGAAACTCGCAAATACTTCTTTTAGCTTAGTTCCGTCTTATATTAAAGCCTTTTGCTGATCTAGTGAAGATTGTCACCATACATATTAGATAGATATAAGTTTTGTGTACAAAAAAGATCAGTTTTGTAAGTTTCCACAACAAAGTTGGAACTTGTAGTAATTAACGGTAGTTTTGAATTTGCATCTATTCGTAATTTGTATAGATAATACATAAAGTTATGCATAGTGCTAAGATTTGAAATTTTTACTTTTGAAATGTTAAGGAAAGGATAGTGAAAATAGTTACTTTCAGAGAAAATAAAGTAGAAAATAAATGCAGTGTAGCTTTGATATATTACGAAACTGAAAGTCCCTTTGGACAGATATTCCTTGACATGCTGATTTGCATATTATAATGTCAATTTTCCTATTATTCAACGTATGATTTGGCTCACGTTGCTTGTGCGTTTTGAGAAATGGGATATTTTACTGTGTGTATAAGAGGATCAACCATCCTTAGCTGGTGATATCATTAGTGAATCAAAGTCAAAAGGGATAAAAGAAAATAGAAGAATTAATTTAAGTAAATGCTTCTCGCTGTTTTGTGGGTAGCTCCAGTTCAGGCTCGAATGCAGAGAGAGGAGCAAAGTATTGATCAACCATGTCCTGCGATACGTGTTCCAAGCTCGGAGGATCCCACTGCATTTTGTTGCCAGTTCAATGAGAGTGTGAGACAGAGAGAGAGAGAGAGTAGTGTTGGGTAGTTTTTTACCTTGGGTGTGAAGTCTTTATGAACCAGCTTTGCCCGAATACCCTGAAAGGGAAGACACAAAATCGAGTTCATGATGTCAAGCCCAACAGATGTGTTCATTAACCTGCAATCCAGAACAGTTAATACCTCACGAAAATCACCAGTTATCTGACCAGAGATTCCTTGTAGGGACATTCTATACTCACGAGTGAGGCACTGATCGAGAGTTTGATGTCTACCTTCTCGTATCTGGACCAGAAAAGGTGGTTAGCTAAGAGTTTGTGCAACTGAATAAGTCCAATGAAAGGAACTTACAGATTTCAATGAAACCTTCAAGCTCAACGGGGCGGCTTCTTTAAGTTTCTTCAATGTTGAAACACACCATGCATCGTTTGTTTTAGCAGCCTCCATTTCCTGGGGAGATGTATAGGACATCCAAAATGCCATTTCAAGATTAAGGTTGCTTTTGGACTGGAAAAGATTTGATATAAGGAGAGAATTTAGGGAATGTATTCACACGGTTCCCCATATTATGCAAACTTCAAGTCCAACAATCTAAATGAAAGCCTAATGGATTTACATTATGAATTTGAAATACATAGCTCAAGTCCAACAAACTAAATGCAAGCTTGAAGATTGCTCTCTCCGAGATTTCAAAAGCTGACTTATCACAGAGCCCAAAAGTTCTAAACCCATTGTCATTACCACATGCTGACAATTATATCTCAAATGTTTGAGCTTACTTATATTGCTAGAAACACAATTATGTTGCTTGGTGGAGAACGGAGTGGAAATTTATTTATTTGACACTTTCATTCTTCGAAATGCTTATGTTTAGCATTTTATGATCTCTTCATAAAAAAGAAGATGGGAAGAAGCATTAGTAAGTGTAAAAAGCACTTAATTGCTTACCAGACATTCAATGATTTCTTCAACATTATCTTGGCTGAAACATTTGTCAACTGTTCTAATCCTGACCAAGCCAGAAAGTAATACAGGACAAAAATCAACTTACATTTATTTATCCACATATATATACACCCCAGAGAGAGCGAGACTAGGGAATCGTAGCACCATTGTACAGATCAACTTTCTTTTAAGTAAGCCTCCGACATTCAGCAGGAAAAAGCATGGCACAGAGTTCAAGAGTAATAATTGATAAATGTGGTAGTTCTTAAAGGGATTTTCGCATGTGAGATCAGCCACCATTCACCTACTCATGGTGATTGTAAAGCATTTAGTATCACATGAGCACTAGAGCTAACGTTGCATCAAGTTGGTCCTTTGCAGCAAAGACAGGAAGAGACTTCCAAACTAAATCACCAGTTTGATATTGATACCATGTCAAAAGATGTATACATATTCCTACAGTTAATTGTATTAAGGTTTGATGTTTCAGAACAAATCAAGATCACTTGTAAAACTTGGAAAAGCATAAAAGTTTGTACTATTTAGCACAGAAGTGTGACAAAAATGTTTTGCATAGTTGTTTTCTATTGTTTACTAGGCAAGTCTTCAAAGAAATCCAACAGAAATGTCACAGTTAGGAGAGATCAACTGAGTATGGTTTAGCAAATGCAGATAGATGCTTGTAGTGGAACATCGAAATGTATGACCGCACCTAAGTTAACTATATTAAATTAGCAACTCAGTAAGAAGAAAAGGTACCTGCACATCACACTAGTCTGATCGGGAAAGACTATATCTCCCTGGTTTCCCAAAGTACTTTCAATGTCACAGGGATCATCAGTAACCAAGTTTCCAAGTTGTTCTTCAACCAACGGAAGTTTCTGCAGATGATAAATGACAACAGAAAAGGAAAAGCTTATCAAGTAATGCAAAAGCATACAAGTATCCAAAGTAAAGGAAAGATGTCAGTAGGCAGGACCGCAATTGGAGAAAAGTGAGTGGCAAGCCCACAGGATAGCATTTCCGCTCCATTTAGCTTCTCCCCTGTTAGAGCCAAGTATTCACCTAGAACCAGATAATAGAATGGAACCTAAATAAGCTGCCACACCTGTTGGAAAATGTAGCTAATGACTGCAACGACAAGCATAAATCATTTTGCAGGTAATTTCCCATCAACGTGAAAGTGCGAATAGGACATATATGAATTGGAAGGTACCGTATCTTACAGAGAAAAGAACTAGTAACTAAAGTCAGCTCTTGATGACCCTAGTCAGCTCGGTTATGGGTACTTTTAAGAAGCATAATGTATATATTCAACATTTCTTGAGCAATAATGGATAGGAAAAAGAAAAATGAGATCAGTAAAGCACAAACAAAGAACTTGATATACTCAGTCACATTTTATCTTATATTAACCAGATCCAACAAATGCTTTTGAATTGACCATGATGAGTTCCACAACCTCCCCCTCCCCCCCCCCCCCCCCACCCAAACACACACACACACACAAAACACACAACAACAAAAGAAGGAAGAAGAAGATATTCACCCAAATAGCCAGGAAGATGGGAGAGATAAAAGGATGCCCCTGCATCTGGATGGAAACCAATTAATGTCTCCGGTGTAGCAAATATCTGCAGCCATGGGAACAAAACAGCTTAAGTTTTCAGGGGAAAAGAATAAATTACATGCATTAGTGCGCAGAGGCCCCAGCATCCTAAAAATCTTAGCAGAAATGACAATTCATCAGCGCACTGCACATAGAAGTTGCCTGAAGCCCCTAATGACTGTGTTGTGCAGCATTTTAAATAATCTATCAACTGTGACAGGGGATTAGTGTTCTAAATGTAATAAAATCCCTGATGTGAATGCAGAGGTAGAGATACTTCCACATAAAGCAACAGGGAGAGACGCATGAACATTTAAATTGCATCCAGCAATTCTAGGATTTATTTCCTTTTTCTTGTTTTTCTTTTTTTCTCAAACTGAATAAGTCCTTCGTGATACAAGAAAAGCTTTAGATGAACTACACATGCTTTACATTGTGATTTCACAGCCAACAGTCGACTGTGCTTAACGAATTGCATCATTACACAAATAAGCCATCATTCTTTACTAAACATCACAAGTACAGAACTAACTTAAACTGACCGTGAGAAATGACAAGAATGAGAAGAAGTCAAAACTATTTATGTGAATATCATCTTATACAGACATACAGTTTTATCAGTCGCAACCCGAAATGTGCCAGGGATAGAAATTCCAGCCCCACCACCCATTGTAATCCCATTTAAGAGAGCAACCTGCATGGAGTATAAATTTATTAAGTCCAAACTGAAGTAGATAGTAAAGCTGCTATTTAGCCAGTTAAGAGGCATCTGAAAAATAATTGACTAATTATGTTCAGTGCCATAATATATCTCCAAACCAGGCAAATCTCTATGGAGTCATATTATAAAAAATATATAAATTAAAAGGTTTAAGAGCATTAATATTTGCAGCAATGAATTCTATTACAGGGAAAATGAAGCTTTCAGTTCAGGAAATAAAGTAGTTTATGCACTAGCCAGTGGCCCAGAAAGATAAAAGAACACAAGTCATAAAGAACGCACATGCATGCTGATAATAGATACTCACATGTGGCTTCAAATAAGTACCAAGAAAGTATATAAAACTGTATATTGTCCAGAAGAATTGTTTGCCCTCTTCTAGTTTTCCTGCATGATTTAAACAGTATGTATGACTATTTTCACCAGAAAGAATAGAGATGAAATGCAGCAATACTCAGTCTCTCTCTCTGTCACTCTCATAGCCATTTGTCTAGAGGCATGTGTCGCATGTCATTGTGAGCAAACCCCCTCCCGCACCACTACCACCATTAAAAGAAAAAGCAAAAAAAGGAAAAATAATAAGTGTCGCGAGAAAATAGTTACAACTATGAACATTGCATTACACGTATGAGGAAAGGTGATACCGCGTTTTATAAATTTAGCATAACCTATTGCTTCGTTATAGCTTCGAGCTCTAAGATACGCACAACACAGATATAACCAGCATTCCCTGCATTTAGAAACTCTATGATGACTATTGTTGACTTATATTGTTACTTACCACAGTCAAGAAGGTGATAGGATTGCAAAGGCCAAAGGTTACAACAACAATTTTTATCACTATACTAAGTCATAATGAACTAGAGGAAAGAAGTCAGTGCAGTAACTATCTCGTGGGCTGATGGGCATTTGTAGAACTACATATTCATACTCTAATGAACAGGTGTTGCACTTAAAGGAAGAATCAAGTCCAATGAAACCTTCCAAGAGTTCCTTGATTTACTGTATACCAAACATACCGCATAAGCCACAACCAGAAGTGACTGTAGTCGTACACTCGTACTTGAAAGTGTAGGTAATACATATGGTCTGAGGTACTCAATAATCAAGAGGATAATTTATGTTCTTTGCTTAAGTGTTCGCTCTATCAGCGCATCACCAGTACCTACATTTATACAATTTGCATGGTTACAATCTAAAATTTTACGTCTTATATCCCACAAAATCCATAGCAACAAAAATGCATACAGATGCATAATGTCTCCTTGGATGGGCGGGCATTATGATATCTAGAGAGATACCTTCTTTTATCAGATTATAGAGAGAGACGATATCTCCACCAGCTGCAAATGCCCTGCCTCCACCACCCTTCAAGAATATAAGATCACATTTGAGCTAACTCCCCTTGTAAGGAGACCAACACAGAACCCATAACTCTTCACGAGGTTCGGGAATAAAACAAAGAGGAACAAATAAAACGTAAAGAAGTGTTTTCTGTAGCGCAGATGGCAGATTGTTGGGGTTGAGAAAAACATACCTTCAAAGCAACAAAACCAATATTAGGATCATCTTCCCAATTTTTGTACAACTTCTGGAGCCTGGCAACCTATGTTGCATAATATGCACAGGTTTATACACCAGAACTAACAAATCACTCGACTCTAATTAGCATTGACAGCGTTTCAATAATCACATTTCTTAATGGAAGCAAACAACATCTTGACAATATATTTCAGGCGCAAAATCAAATAGCATCCTATATGATAGGCGACATTCCCAACTAACTCCAATTTCACAATTAGCAAATTGAGATTTGAAGTATCACAGAGAACGTCAGCACTTTGTCTCAGGCAGAGGTCTTACGTAACATTAGAATACTAATGCCAGCCTACTAAATGCCATAATAATTCTACAAAATCACAATCAGCGATAAGAAAGCAAGCAAAAAACCTACATACATTGTAAAATAAAAAATCCAACCATCTGATTAATCTTTGATGCTGTAAAAATTTTCAAATATGCCTTGTCTAGCAGGACAAAATTATCGTACTCACAACTGGTAACACACTTAAAAGTGTACATATCCACACTCGAGTTTTTTCCAAAATCAATCACCTCAATAGCGATCGTGAAATAGAGCGAGTACTTAGACAAACAGCAAACCATGTCAATAAATCAATAAGCAATTCAACGAACCTGGAAGCATCTCGCAAGAAGGCAGTTCATGTAAACAAAAGTTTAAAGCTGGAAAATAAGGAAAGCTTTAGCCATAGCTTACATATGAATTAATTAAAATTACCATAGAAGTGTTTAGAGCATTCAGAGAATTAGGTCTATTGAGAATTGCTGTTCTCGAACCAGCTTTCCCCTCAACAACAACCTGAGCGTTAACAATAAAAAGTAATTCATTTCTCTGTATGAGAGAGAGAATGATGGAGAGACAAGTAAAGTGCTAGCACTTACTAAATTATCAGAATCATCAGTAAGGGGATTGCTAGAGAGCGAGGCAAAGCGTCGGCAGCCATAGCTGAGCTTTTCCCGCGACAAAAAACGGCGTAGTAAGAATGCAGTACAGCTTCGCATGTCTTTCCGGCGAATTTCACTCTGCTCTCCGACGAAGTTAGAAAACAGTTGCAGGGTAATGTATTTTTATTGTACTTTTTGTATTTTATATTAAATGTCGATTATTTCCGATTAATTAATTACCTGAGGAAATGAGTTGGAATATATAACAAACTAGTAATTAGTAAATGCTCCCATCAAACGGGCTATTCTTTAAAAAAACTAAATCAATATTAACATGAATAATACTTTTTTATTGAAAATGTATTTTTATTTGATAATATATAAAAAAAAATGGTTAAATTTTTTTACAAAGAAAACTTTTGTGTTTTTTTGCAGTGTTATTCATTCATTGCCTCTTACTTCGGAAAATCAGTAATTTCCACTAATAAAACACACATTTTAATTTTTTCACGAATTTCTTAGTCGTATCTTGTTCCAGATTTTTTTTTTTTTTTATCTTGTCTCTATCAAAACATTAATATTAAATTATGATAAATTTTGAATAAACTACACTGATTGGTAATAATAATACATAATCCAGATCCGATATCAGTTAATAGAATTGAGAAACAAATAATCTTAAGGATTCTGGATTATTTGTTTCTCAATTCTATTAATTGATATCGGATTCTGGATTATGTATGTTTGCTTTATTTATTATTACCAATCAGTGTAATCTATTCAAAATTTATCATAATTTAATATGAATGTTTTGATAGAGACAAGATAAAAAAAAAAAAAAAGAAAAAATTGGAATAAGATACGAGTAAGAAATTTGTGAAAAAATTAAAATGTGTTTTTATTAGTGGAAATTACTGATTTTCCGGAGTAAGAGGCAACGAATGAATAACACTGCAAAAGAACACAAAAGTTTTCTTTGTAAAAATTTTAACCATTTCTTTTTTTGTTATATATTATCAAATAAAAATGCGTTTCAATAAAAAGTATTGTTCATGTTAATATTGATTACGGGAGCATTTACTAGTAAGCTATATTAAATAATAGAAACACAAAACTATCAGATTTAAAACATATATAGATCTAAACTAAACTCAGTAGATCGTATATTTAGCTAGACATAACGATAGAACACAAAACTAATAGATCTAAACATATACAAATTTAGATTTAGTGAATTATACATTTAGCTAGGCATATAGTTGAACATAGAAGCACAACATTTAGCTAGACATAAGACGATTTGAATCATATAAAGAGGATTTTTTATAAAGTATGGTAAAATATACATTATAATTGTAACGAGGGTGGATTTACTTAAGGTTTCCCTTAGTAGATTTAAGGGATCAAATCTTAATAAATCATATTCATTAATTTCCTCAGGCAAGTTTGACTCAATCATTCTTGATCTTAAGCAAACATACCTTAAGTTATTGGGATTTGTTGGTAATAATTAAGAATTAATTGGATTAGTAGATTTATATTATTATATGAAAAATCCATATATATATATAAACAAAATGAATTTATACTACTTTTGGAAAAAAAGTGTTTTTCCCACCCATTTATCATTACTTATTTGGGAAAGAAAACATGTAAAAACAATGAAATCGTATTGATTTGATGATCCCTTAAAATAGCCGACAAAATCTCTTTTATTTGGTAATTTGTTACAATTTTATAAATTAGTTTGACAACAAAATCAATTTCCCCCTACAAAATATATGGTTGAGATTTTCACTCTTTGTTGATATCGATAGAGTATCAATTTTAATTAAAATGAATTAATCTATATCTATATCTATATATATATATATATATATATATATAATAACAAAATGTATTGTTTCCACAATTAAAAAAATATTTTTTTTCCCGCTCAGTTTACATACGTAATTGGGAAACAAAAAATTGTGCAAAACAGAATAATCCAATTTAATTGGCAACCTGTTTGATGTATCTGGAGAAATCTCTTAATTTTAACAAATTAATCTTTTTATACATTTAACCTAAAACATAATTAATTTTATTCCAAAATAAATTTGTTGAGATATTCCCTCTATTTTAAAAACTGAAAAAATCAATTCATAATATAGTAACTACAATGTGTCTACATTCATCTATATTGTTAAACAAATCATTTTCTTAAAAAAAATCTGTATAGATTTGTTAGCAAAAAAATAGGGGTTTTGAGAACACATTCAAACCCCAACAATATCAAAAGATTCTAAATAAATATAATTGCACATAATTAGGGTGTAAAAAACTAACATCAAACCCTAGCCATTAGTTTAAATACTAGATCATTTTTTGCCCTAAAACACACTTCCATAACTCCATATACTCTCGGTCGAATCGACCCGAATCCTATCGCTACTCTTCTTGCTTTCATCCGACAAAGTCTTTGGTTAATCATTAGAAGAAGAATGCGATGGTTCACCATGCTCGCATGCTCGCGAGAAGTAACACGAGTAGAAGATATGAGTGCAGGAGGTCTGTCATCAGCTTTGAGGCACGAATTTGCAGGTGCTGATGTGGCATCTGGACGAGGCTCAGAAGAAGCTTTAGCCCAAGCAATCTATTTTTCTTTCCTTTCCTTTAGAGCTTTCTGGACTAAGAATGCTCTGACCACTGTACATGTATATTTAGTTATTTACATGTATATATAGTTTTATTTTAATCTTTTCTAATTGAATTAACAATAGATGTTAGATTATAAATTTTCCTTCTCGACACCAATAAATTGAGGATGATCGAGTTTAAATCGAGACTCAATCTTTCAAGTTTTCAGTCATTAAACTCGAGCATATACATTGATTCGATTACGTTTCTATATAATAGCATAAAAAACTAACATGCATCACATTTTTATTCATTCCATTTTCTCTTCAGTTGATATGGGTTAAATGCAATTCAGCAAATTTTATGCACTTCCCTTTCTTCATCAATTTCTTTTTCCCGTATGAGCTATCAAGTTGTTTTTAGAAAAATCTTCCTATCAAGTTAGAATAAAATTTTCAGACTACAATAAGGGTAAGAAAACCAAGGGCTAAATAAGTTACCACTAAACTATACAAATTTAAAAAAAAATAAAAAATTAGAAAGATGTATATGTGAGTTTATTAACAGAACTGTAACCTCTCCAACTAATCCTCCGGGTTAATAATTTATATTCTTTAGAGGATATAATAATTTATACTATTATATATAGTGATACCAAAGGATTCTACAATATAGAGAAAAAAAAAAAAAGAAGAAATTTCAGAATAGTGACTAGGAGCTAAGCTGAGTACCGTGCGCAGCGGTTTGGAAATTCGAAATTTTTCGGAACCAAACTAAAATTCAAAAATATCCGGAGATTTCTAATAAAATCTCCAGAATCACTCCACCTATCAGTTCCTTCTGCAAATGAATTGGCCTGCTTCGAGTAATCGGTGATTTTTGAATTTTTAATTTAAAATAAATATTGTTATTTGAAAAAACTACATGAAATGATTATTGTATTGTTGTATCTAAGATAAAACTATATTCTGTATAAAAAAAATTGTAAGATAGTATCTTAAAATAAAGTATCTAAGTTATATCTTACAACAACTCCTAAACCTAAGCTTATAAAATAAATTTTACAAGTTAGTAAAGTAAACGACTCATCTAAAAAGGAATAACACTAAATTATAAAGTTGTTAGCTTTGGTTAATAAACCTCTTTTTCGTATACCTTACAATAAAATTTGCCTCATACATGAATTTTCGTTCTTTTAGTTATAAATAGCTTAAAATGACTAACTATGGTGAAATCATAATTAACTTAAAAAGAAATATGAGATTTCACCAAAAAAATGGAGAACCAGAAGCGTTAGAGTTCATGTTTATGAATTCTACCTTTATATATTTTAATAATGAACTATTAGATTAAAATAAATTTTATTGGCAAATTTGACTAAAAAGTAAGTTAAATTTAAACATATTATTTATGATCTATTACTTTATATAAACTACAAACATATTTACTATCTATATATTTTATATCTATATAATATAATAACAAATGACATATTTTTTTTTATAAATCATTTTATCGCTCATATGGCTTTGCCAATTTAGGAAATAAAAATCACCAGGAAAAAAAAAAAGATTTCCCTCCATTTTTTTCGCCCAAACACTAGAGAAGTTTTAAATTTTAACTTGATTTCTTGGAAACAATGGCATACCCACTTTTTCGCAGCACTTTAACATTCTAAGTTAATAAAAAGTTATGACGATTTCAAACAAAAAATAAAAAGATATAAACTTCAAATCTTTTCAAATTAATGCATGAGATAACTAAAATATATGTTTTGATGTGAAATAGCATATCATGATTCTATTTACTAGACAAAAGCTTAATAGTGAGTATGCAAGTGATTTTCTTTTTGTGTGGAGTACGCAAATGATATTTTGATCAAGATGCACAAATAATATAAAATAACGGTTAATTTTACCCTACTCCCGTGAATAATACCCGTGTACACTATGAACTATTGGATTAGTTCATGTGTAGATGTGAATCAAAGTAATATTAACCTTTGATTTTATCTCTACACATGCAACAATCCAATATGATGTATGAAGTATGCATGTAAAATTTATATTACTATAGATACGTACAATCAATTAAAACGTCTTTCCACGCATCGCGTGGGTGCCTATCTAGTTAGATGATAAAGACAAAACGGTTTAGGTGTAAATTTTGGGATGTAAAATGTATAGTCCATGTAAAATAATGTGACAAACTATTATTATGCAAGGTCTAAGATATATATATGTGAAATTGTTTAATACTCCCTCCGTTTCATAAAGAATGTCATTTTAGACACCTTAAAAAATTTCACAATAAGTGTCATTTTACCAAAAAAACTACAAATCTTCCAATATTATCTTAAATAACCTACTTAATTTAGTTGATTATTTCCTTATTTCACAAACTATACCAATTAAATATCAATCATTAATTTCTCAAAAAATAGCTAAAATGACATTCTATGAAACGAAGGAAGTATCACGCAAAAAAAAAACTCACAATGATATACGTTTTACAGTGTAATCTTTTGTTTTTTTCTCGTTTTATTCATGTTTCCTTTTTCCTTTTGGTTGTTTAGGGAAATGCAAAATAAAAATAAAATTAAACGTGTCTTAAGTTTTCACATATTTTTTTTTTAAAAAATAATCAATAGCGCGTTTTACCATGTAGACCTCGTGAGTGTTTCTTAAAGATAATACAAAAAAAAATATATAAATTATTCTATTGCAACTCACGATAATATAGTTTTCAGCTCTAAAAGTTGAAAATATTCAAATCGATTAAACTTCGGTACAGTTATTTGTGGATGTTCAACAAATGCAACTATTAGCAGTATTAGCTTCTTTTAAAAAATTAGTTATACTCCCGCGCGATGCGCGGTATATTATCTCATAAATTTAAATAATAATATGTAATTATACCACTTTAAAATAATAATTATTTTATATTATTAATGAGAATTGATAATGTAGACTTGTTAAATTTAAAAGTTTAAACCATGATTATGACTTCCGTATATTTTAAGTTTATTAAAGTTACTAAATCTGTAAAAGATTTTAATGCTATATATGTATATGTGTGTGTGTGTGAGAGTTAATTAGGGACGTCCATAATTTACATATTATTAACTTTCAACCATGGTCTTCTCATACATGAGATCGTTAAACAAAATCAGCATTTTCTAAATTATTATTCAAGATATTATTACCTTAAACAACCAACTTTTTTTTTTTTTCCTTCAGAAATCAACTTGATATTGATTATATATTAGAAATAATAATATGTCAAAAAATAATTGTAATAAACAATATGGATAGTTTGAATAGATACGCATGAGAAAGAAGCTCAAATAAAGAATTGAAGCATAAAAAACCCTCTCGTTCAACCTTAAAAGTTATATGCATTATAATAAAAATATAAACGATTCATTAGAATTCCTAACATTGAATGATTTATCATCAACTTATTCGGTGTTGCTCAAGCGCGCATTATGATGGAATAACAATAGCAATTATCAATAACAAAGAAACAACATCCATAAATTAAGAACACCATCATAATCCTTTTAAACTGTTTAAAAACATAGTTATTCAAAATCAAATAATTTTTTACAGAAAAATACATGCCTGCATTGAAGAAAAAAATTTAGATATCCTACTATAGTGGAAAAGCAGACCAATTTTTGATGTCTTCATAATTCATAGTTTCCGTATATATAATTCATTCAATATATAGTTTCCGTATATATGATTTTCCAGAATACGATATGTAATGCAAAATCAATATATAGTTACAATTGTTAAGTATAAAGATGTAATAATATAGACCCAAAGCTAAAATTCTGCAAGTTTGAATACATAGTTAAGGAATTACCCAAATAAATTAATAAAAAAAATAAAACTTAGTTGCATTCTAATTAGTTTAATTAAGGAAAGTAAGATGTAACATTATTTGAAGGAAAAATAATAATTAATTAATGTTTAGGTAGAAATTAAAAATGCATTTAAGATAACTTTTAGGCGGAAAAAAGAGAATTACAGAAATATCCCTCATTTAGCTTTTATATATATATAGATATAGATTAGCAAGGCAATAGTAGCTTACTACCGGAGATAATAAGCAACCCACGCAATCGTTTTTTTTTTTTTGGGTTACAATTTGTTTTTGGAATTTCTAATACTTCATATGTGCATATTTTCTCATAGACGTAGTGTGCATGTAGTAAAGGGGATGTTTGACTAAACTTATTTCAAACATCTTATAAACTCTAATATCTTATAAGCTTGCAATTGAATTGAGTTATTTAGCTATGAACTAGTAGTATTCCCGTGCGATGCACGGTTTGTAAGTGCAAATGAATAAATTAATATTCTTTTATATTTTTATATAATTTTAATATAATAAAATATTACAATCAATAAATAATAAGATATGAAAAATTATATGTTAATGAAAAAAGAGTACAGTGAAAAGTATTAAAGACTAAAATATATATTAGAATGGATATGTATTTTTCTTAATGTATGAATATCTCTAGCATCCTTCCAAAGAAGTCATGTTAATGATTGGGGTTGGAATTGCAATATGCGGTTGACAGGGGATATATTTGTAATGTTAAAAATTAGTTACTGTCTTCATACATAATTTTTCATTAATAATAGTCAATAAATTTATAAAAAGAAAATATGTTTTTTTCGGCCTAGACAAAATCAACCCAAATAGCTTTATGATATTTCTTTAGGCTAATATATGACAAGTTATTGCCAATAATTGTGTTTTATATTGGGTTGAATTTTATATACAAAAAATTGTGATCTTCAGAATTGGTAATAGATTTTGGGCGGGAAAACTTCAAAGTTACTAATTTCAGTGAATTTTGTTATTATATTAAGTATAGATAGTTGTTTCCAAATTATAACCATAAGACCTCCAAATATGACGACATTGAAGTTGGAGAAGAATGCAGTTTTTGGTCACCCAGCCCATTACACGGCCCATGCGATATGAGTCGAGTCTTACATGCACTTTTTCCTAATTTTTTGAGGATTTTCACCCTTCAATTCATATTTTAATTCTCCAACTATAAATGGGGACCTAAAGATAAAATTTTATACATCTTCTGTCATAATTTGGAGTGTCAAGCAAGGGATTCAAGGAAGAGTTCAAGAATTCAAGAGCAAGAAACATTCAGTTATATCTTTTTAATTGTTTTGTTCTTAGCTACTTATGATATTTTTGAGGATTCATTTTTTACTACCAAGAGGTTTATTATTAAACGTTGACACTCAAAACTACACATATTGAAATACAATGGTTCCTGGCGAAAAACACCTCCTGGAGAAAAATCAGTTGGGCTTCATTACCGAGCCCAGAATATGAATACTTATCAATCACAATCTTTGGAAATTATAATATGATATACTGCCTTGAGTTTGAGTTGAAAAGGTTATGTTGCGAGATTTGTGTAAATCAATTATAACTTATTACCAACTTTAAATGCAATTCCGGAATTAAATGGTTTGAATGTTTTAACATATATAAGATAATATCAATTAATGCAGCCAATTATACTATATATAAGGCTTAACCAATTAATGCAGCTAATATTAAAGTTTCTAGAATTAGCAGTGTTGTTTTGAGCGAAAAAATGTTGATATTACTATTCTTGGCGGATTTTGTTATATTATATAGTATAGATTTAGGGTTTAACTAAAAAATTAATATCACACATTTTGGTTAGTGAGTGGCGTGTTGTGTGTGTGAAATGTGTGCGAAAAAAGTGTGTGTAGTGTGTGTGTAATATGTAAAATTCAAATGTAACTTATAAGATCTTATAAAAATAAGGTAGATTAGAGATACTTATTTTTTGTGGAGCGTATAACCTCTAAGAAATTATTTTTGCATTTTATAAGTTGTCTAATATTTTACTTTGCTAAACACATTTCAAGAGTTTATAAACTCTCAAACATCTTATAAGATATTTTGAGAAGTTTATAATTTTAAACAAACACCCTCGTAAGTAGATAAATTTTTCTTAAAGAAAAAAAGAGGTGGTAAACTATTTTAAATATCGTGTATGAATAATATGACCACTTATTATGATTAAAAATGCCTAGTTCTAATTGCACGGCTCGAGCCCACTTCAAATAGATGTGGCTACATTTTTTATGAGAGTAAAAGTAGATATGCCTGCTATATAGGTAGGTTGCCACTTGCCTAACTTAGTGGAACCCTTATTAAGCTCGCTTTTTATGCCATTTATTAAGCTAGCTGATTTATTCTTTTTCTTAGGGATACTGGGCTGGCATGTTCTAATTTGGATGGGGCATAATTCATTTTCAATATATTTTATTTTACAATTCAAAATTTAGAACGATCCATCATTCAACATCATACCCTACTATCTATCACCTTTTACAATTCTCAATACACATTTTACAATTTTCAATACATCTTAACAATTTTCAATGCACATCCTACCCTACTATATCCTTAGGCCACGTTTGGTTGCATTATTAATAATAGCCCATACTTAAAATAAACCATATTATACGGAGTATGTGCCATCTTGATATTATAATATAGTGTTTGCTTGATTTGGATTTTTATCCTTTTTTATTTTCAATCCATCTTTTTAAGTTATTTGGTTAAGCTTATACAAATGTTGTCTAAATAATTCAAACACACAAACACCCCCCTAATTATGCTTTTACGCACCATTCATTCTTCAGAATCCAAATGGGTTGGGGTTTTGCAGGTTTGTGTTGAACGCGTCGTCGGAGATGTGGCCGGAATTTAGCCGGCGTATCAGTTTCCCATACGGCCTGAATTTATGATGCCATTTCGTTCCAACCCAAAAAGTCGGATTAAAAAAAAAAGATCAATGAGTTGTCGCTTCCAAGTTAGGACAAGAATTCGGAATGCGAAAGGTATATCCAGATTTATCAATATCATCGAATTTGGAGTATATTTCACTATATGATTCCTGCGCAATCTGATTTGAACATTGCAATGACAGTATTACCAATTTATTTTTCGTGCAAATAATGTCTGGTGGATGTGACGGCTGTTGTATATCTCTCTATTTTCATTAAAATCTGCTTCTTGTCCAAACGGGCACGCCTCTGTTTTCTGATTTTGGACAAACTTTTAGTAAATTTTCAGCAGAGAGAAAATCAGCTATACTGATTTTGCGTCGACTGGTAATGAAATTTTCAGCATATTGTTTCACAGCTAGATGATGTTATACAGGCTGTATCAGCATCAAAGGAATATATTCCTTCCTAAAAGAAAAAGTAAACCTCCAATCTTGGTGTCTAATTGCTGAAAATGTAAAAAAGTTGTTTGTGATTTGGGCAAAGGTTCACAGAATATGTCCATAACTACTAAATCATGATATGGTCAAATAGCTTTTACTAATAAATACTTGTACATCTTTCCATCTTTGATTCACTTGTCTCAAATTTGTTTGCAAATACGTAATGGCAAACGGTCCCCCAAGAGGCTCGTTGGCGCAGGATCGTGTGTTCTACACGAAAGAGTGGACCCAGGAGGTAGATAGAGTCTTCATTCGAGCTTTGACAGATCAAACAGTCCATGGAAAGCTTATCATCCATGGTGCTCCTGATCGTGCCGTCATTACATACGGCATGTCAACCGTCAATGCACTATTCAACAAATCGTTTGACTACGATTTCTGTGAAGACCGTTTTAGGAAGCTGTATAAACGGTTTAGAGTTTTCAATTGGATAATAAAACAGGATGGAGTTGTGCACTACACCCTCAATCACCAAATTGACTGCGATGACGCGACCTGGAATGCTATTTGTAGGGTGAGTTAGTAGAAATTTTTCTATCGAATTCTCAGCATATGATGTTCTTCACTATAGTGTTATTTCTTGATTCACCATCTTGTAATACCATTTCGAGTTTCTCTCATATCTCCACTGTTTTTTAATTATATATTTTTCAAACAATATATTAGCATGACGCCCTAGGGTTGGCATATATGAGGCAAGGTGAAGCAGAATACGACAACCTACAATTTATTTTCACGGCAGCACACGATACCGACAGCGAGCCAGAGCAAGACGGTGCCAATCTCAGTTCCGGCAACCCGGATAATCAGACTGTTTCAGCTGACCCCACCGACGACTGTTTCAACGCCTTCAGTTACGAGATTGCTTGGTACACAAGCCCAACTCGAAACGACACCTCAGGCTCCAGCTTCAGTTCCTACAGTGGCGCGTCCTCTAATGTCTGCAAGAGCAAGGGTAAACGACTAACCACCAAGCGCCCATCGTGCCCGAATGGTCCTACTCCATCAGGACCCAGCTCTGTAGCATCGAGCAACCCATTCAAGAAACCATGAACAAGATCGCCAACTCTAATGAATGGAATGAAGTTAATAGGAGTCACTTCTGACGTCGTTCGCCGTCGACTTTTATTTCTCGTTTCTTTGTCGCTTAGTAATTTGAATACTAGTAGGTGATGCAGGATCAAGAAAGTTGTTGTTTCTTCTAGGATGTTTTATTTAATTTGACCACAAAATTGTTTGTTGTACTTGGCCTGTTATATTGATAGTGCCAATTCCCCCTTTAATACAACTTACATTCTGTCAAAATTGTGTGTTTGATCGAATTCCTACTGTTGTATAATTCAAGATCATTAGGCACGTGAAAGTGAATCATCAAAGGTAAAAAAAAAAAACAAGACAAGCACAGCATGCCAACTTCCAGCTCACTATAATAACAAGGACAAAGATAATTTAGGTGACAAAGAAATCCAAGAAGATAATGTTAATATCACTTGGTTAACAGATTCACGTGAAATTTTTTTAGTGACTCTTGAGTCTATATATCACATTCAATTTAAGTGGCTTTTCTTACAAAATGTTTGGAGTATAATTGAAAGCACCTACCGTGCATATTGCTTCCAGTTATGGCTTCCTCTAGCGATGAAAAATGCAAGCGGACTTTAAGTCAAGAACATATATTTTATACAGATAGTTGGAAAAGAGATGTTGAGGGGAGATTTATTTATCTGCTATTAGATGAAGCTGCTCGAGGTGGTTTTGTCCGCGGAGGTAATAATAGTCTTGCAGTAAGGCGATCAACGAATATACTCAACAGTGAATTCGGGAAAAAAATTGATTACAATTTTTGCTATGATCGAGTTAAGAAGCTTGTTCGACGTTACGAGGTATTTACTAATATTATCCAGTCAGAAGGCGTATATTACAACAAGGACCTTAATAAAATGACATTCACTCAACAAGCTTACAACAAGTGCATAAAGGTACAGTATTTTTTAAAATTAACCTCTTAAGGTTATTATTTACAAATTATGTTTATTATTTGTGTTTATATCTTAGTTTTTTCCATCTTTTTTCCCTTGTTTGTTTGTATTAACTCCATTATTCAAATGTTAAGATGGACACACATTGCCGTTGCGTACTTGCGTAATGGAGAATCGGAGTTCAAAAATTTGCAAATGTTATTTGCAGTAAAAGAGGATTCGGTGGAGTACTATAAACTTCCAACACTAACTCGCATTTCTACTGATCTTGGTGGTTTAAGTGTTGGAGAATCCGTTCGCAACTCGGATATTTTATCTGAGTCCGTTGGTGCACAAAATGAGCCGAAAACACAACTTCTTCCAGACTACACGTTCGAAGACGGAAAGTAGTGCGTTTAGGTGTTTTATGTTTCAGCAACCATTTTCTTTTTTTAAGATGTTTTTTTTTCGTCAATTTATTTAAGTATTGTGCTTGATGTATCAAAAAAATGGAGGAATATTGTATTATCCGTAGGTATAGTCAATGTTCTATAAAATCTGTCTTCTAGCTACTTGTCTATACCTCTAGAAATGACATTATTATTATTCTTCTTCTATTCGTTTTTTTCAAGAGAAAGTGGAATGGATCATTTTTTTCATAGATAGCATGCGTAGGTTCATCTAAGGCTGCAAATTGATTTGAACTAAACATTCACATGTTTGGAATATGGAATGACGCCACAAGGTTGCAACATGTGATCATCTTGATCATCCTATAAATGAAAGTTGGGTTTGGATAGTTATGTGCAGTGTAGTTTTTAGCTAGCAATGGACCCCCCACCACGTCGTTCACAAAGAGACTACTTTTACAGCGATGAATGGCCAGAGGAAATCGATAAAACATTCATCGATGTAATAGCTGATAAGGCCACTTACAGAGACTTGTCAGTTGGTGCAAACAAAGCAGATGCAGTGAGTCACGCTCAATTTGTGATCGATTTCCTATACAAGAAAGAGTTCGGTTTCTGGTTCTTATGGATGAAGCTAAAGAAGCTACAACTTAGGTGGTCTACTTTTCGCCACATCATTTCACTAAGTGGGTTTACATGTGTGAGCGAGGAAAACAGGGTCGATGCTACCGAGGAGATGTGGATTGAATTGCTTCGGGTAATGATTTCTGAAATTTTTTGAAGTTAATTTTTAATTAGAATGCACAAATAAGCATATTTACAGCAAGGTATGTCATACGAATAAGCTCCAAAATTATATCACAAATTAATTTATTGATTAGGGACATCGTTTCGCTAATGCGTACAAAGAACAAGGTGAACCACACTGGGAGGAACTTCAGGCGATCTTTGGTGCTGTCGGCCCACACAACCCGGATGATGCTACGTCCGAGGATGAGGATTAACCTATGTATGCTTTTACTTGTATTAGGATTAATGAGTTGGTAGTGCATGGAAAAATGGCTTGTTATGGATGAATACTGACAAGCAAAGTAATATGTATGGTATTTGCTTTGGTTATTTCTGTTCGAAGACGTTTTAGCACAAACATGCCAATGGCATACCTCATTATCAAAGATTTTGAAGATAAAAGTAGAGCTTAGTATCTTCAACCTAACAATAACAATGAAAATCGGGTGAAAAAAACAAAGCAGCAAGCTGTTGGTTCTCAACAAACTAAGAAATTCACACAACTTTACAATTCAGAATTTTCAATAAAAATCGAAAGGCCATTTGTTGTTAGATTAAAATATTCCATAAGCTCCCAAAAGCAAATATTTGACAGTCACAGTAGTGAAACACAATTCATTCAATCCAACCTAAAATTAAGTTAGGGCGCTGTTAGAGATTGTTTAGCCCACCAAAAATATACACCATCAAAATTAGCAAAAGTTTACGCCAAATTGTTTAATGGAATCCCAATCAAATTATGTGCAATAAATGAGCACCATCTTTGATCAAAAGGTTAGAGCTTGGATACAGCACTTAGACTGCACCCTCCAGTTTCATCCTCACCCATTCTTCCTTTGCGTCGTCTGGTAAGCCAAGGAAAATGTCAACATCCTCCGTCTTTTGGGCCAGCAGTTGGGTGGCGCGTAGTTTGTCTCGGAGGGAGAGGCCTTCAATCTTCGAAACATAGTTGTAGATGCCACGCCGAGCAGTTGAGAGGTCCTATTCGTAGCCTATACGCTTGGCTATTTCGCCCAGCCTACTTGTAGCAGTTTCGCAGAAATTGCTCACCATTTCGCAAATCGGGTCTAGCCGTGAAGTAGCCTTCCGCTTAGAGCCACTAGCTGACTTGTCACAGCACTTGAGACTGGTTGATTTTCAGTATTTGGGTCAGTTTCACCAGCCTGTTCGCCTTCGGGCCCTTCAGTATCACCTTGAGTGTCGTCGGCCTCTTGTGCATCAGCAGGAGGAATTTCTGCAGCCGCTTCACCAATACCCTCGGCTCCTGCACCGTTTGCCCGATCTTTGCCGAAAATTTCGCACCAGTCAGCATATAGTGGCCAGCTTTTGTGTTTCATTAGCCGAACATTCGGATCAATCTAGATCAAAAAAGGAATTAGAAATCCATTAATCAGTTTCCTTTGTTACGAAAAATTGAATGTTGCACTATCCTCGGATAACTAGCCACGACTCTTAACAATAATTCACCGATCAAAGAAAGCATTATCAGAACAAAATAGATGTTTATTTACCTTAAGGTAAGCATCCCAATCCTCTTGGGTACAGTCAATCATTCCGCTTGCGTCTAACCCAATCCCCGTCTTAGAGAGCATGGAGAATAGGCTGTAGTAGCTGCGCTTCCACGTAGTAATTCGAGAATTGATGTGTGGACTGCCCTTTAGATCAATATCTGGAAAGGTGCGTTTCATGATCCGCTCGAGCTGTTGCAGATAGCCGCCTCGGAAACCGTTGTCCGATTTCCACCCATCAGCCATTAGCTCTCTCAAGCCAGCAATCAGAACTTCCTCCTCCCGAGTGCTCCAGCTACGCCTTCTTGCGTCATTCCTAGCCCGGTGTGGTCGAGGGCGATTAGCTCTTCCACGTTCCATCACAACCTGTTTAGAAACACGAATGTTGTCATATATAACCTCAGATTAAAATTAAAAGAAACAAACCAATGCAATCATTATACCAAGAAGCAATTGACAACAGCTAGTTAGAAACCTTTCAAATTTTATGCAGTGTGATTTATCATCCACCTTCAATCCAACAAAAAAGAACTAAACCATGCACCACGTAATTAAAACTCCATAAAATCATTAAACACAGAAACACAACAAGTTCATAGCACCAATTATGCATATCAAGTCTCTAAATTACTTAAAAAAAGGAAAATAAGATAGGTTGTTAGTTCCACAAATTCTGGATTAAAGTTTTACATCCCAACTGACACAAACTAATAAACCCCAAATTTACTGAGCATGCTCTAAATTCCACTGATCCCACGTCTCTTGTGCCAATTGGTCGCGCCACTGCGTCCATGCAGCAGACGGTTCAACACTGTCAATGAAGTCAGCCCCGTTTCCACCGAGATTATCGTTTTCAGCTATACCCGATTCTTCATCGATCACCTCGTACGGCATTTCATTCCTAATGAAATTATGGATCAGCGCACAAGCCATTATCATCCGATTTTGAACTCTAATAGGGTAGAACGATGCGCTCCTCAAAATGGCCCAGCATTTTTTCATCAACCCAAAAGTTCTCTCAATCACATTTCATGCTTTCGAGTGATTCATATTGAAAAATTCCTTTGCATTTTGTGGAGCGTTATTGCCATGACTCCATTCGTCTAAATGATATCGGACCGACTTGTAGGGTGCTAGAAATCCTTCCCCGTTCGTGTAGCCATTATCACAAAGGTAGTAGTGTCCTATGAATAACATGAAAGGATTACAAATTAGAAATAATCAGTGCAAGTACAAATGAGTAAATTAACATTCTGAGATATATAGATAATAGAAAATTTATACCAATCCAAGTCAATTAAGGTAATAAAAGATTTAATTTATGTTAAAGTACGTAAAAAGCATGCCTTGCAGATTAAAAAAGCACAGCATCTATTTAAGACGAACTTCGAAATTTGAGCTGCCAATTCAAATATTGAACTACAACTATCTCACTTTATTGTAGTAAAAAGAAGTGTACATAAACACCTAAAAAAAACTGAACAAGCTATTAATTTCACAACCTAAAAGAATGCCAATATAATGAAAGGATTAATAAAATTCTGCATTGGTCATAGAAACAAGTTAAAATTTTCAAAATTATCTCAGAATAACATGGATATTTCTACCTTGTGGAACTCTAAATCCATTTGGATGCGTGACAACATCTCGAAGTACCCGGGAGTCAGCCGCCGACCCTTCCCAACCAGTTAGGAGGTAGACAAATCGCATGTCCCGGTCGCAAACCGCAAGGACATTCACAGTTATATTCCCCTTCCGGGTCCGGTAACGTGGTTTATCAGATTCGCGAACTGTGGCGTCAACATATGTTTCGTCTAATGCCCCGAGACAGCCCTAGCACGCACAACAATTATATGGTTACGAATAATTATGGAGCCGAGGGTAAACTTGACATATATAATGGAAAAACAGAAAAAACATGGTAATGAAGTAAACGAGTTTATAAACTACCTTGAACCATTTCCACCTCGGATGTAGGCAATCTTCTTCAACAGGTTCGGGTTTCACCAGTAAAGTAGTGTGCAGTCGGAGTACAACTTTCATAACATTGTGCACATACTTACTTACGGTTTGAGAGCTTCTTTTAAAGTTAAATTTCACTACCCGCATCTTAGTGTGGTGGGCAAAAACGCTTAAGAAATAGGCTACTTGCTCCGGAACAGTGACATACCTAGAATCTCTTAACCCCCCTGGTGTCGTAGTATGTAGCACAAACGAGCAAAGGTTCCCCGATTCATTCTCAGATTGTTGTAACAATCTTCGTTTGTAATGCCCACAAGATCTTGCATGTGTTCAATTTGCCTAAGAATTCGATCGACCATCCTATATCTAATGCCCACCCCCCTAAGATTATCCGGTCGCGATTCTATCAGCTTGGCTTGGGTAAGAGCAATCATTAACAATCCAAATAACTGGAAAATAATTTCTTCGACAATCAACACAATCTCTGCGGACCTCCTATTTATCCGAGCCATTTCGATCTATAAAAACAAGCTACACTGAACATTTTTATGATTAAAAAAGAGTACATTAAGAAATTTTGTCTACAATAAACACAAACATTGCAAATTTAATGACGGACAATAGTAATATGTTAGCAGGAAGGTAAAACAAGCGAATCAGCTTTCATATCATTCTAATAAACAAGTTACTAGTGAGTAGGCAAACAAATTTAATGTCTTGTAAAGTAATCCCATGTACGTTGGACAAAAAAAAACTTCCGTTGATTTGCTACATATTAAAAAAATAGCATACACGCACAACAAAATGAATCACCAAAAAAACTGCTAGAGCTCAGACATCAGTTAAATCCAACAGTTAACAAGTAAAAATACAAATAATTTCCACAAAGATCTCAAAGAAACGAACTGCTGTTGCACACAAATAGCTAATATTCTGAGTTAATGATAGAAATATTAAAGGGTTATAGAAATATACTTGAGAGCAGAAGGATTCAAATGATTAACGATATAAATCTTCTCCTCGAGCAGCCGCAAGAGTTCGCAAAACAGACATACAAGATGTAAGAAAGAATTAAAAAGAAGTCGAAAATAAACGTATGATAGTAGCAGTAGCGTAACGAGCTGATTTACGGAGTAGGGAAATGGATTAAGGAAGAAGAGATGTTTTTACCTTCTTGAATCGTTCTTCACTCTTCTTCAGACCTGCTCTTCGTCTTTGCGGCTGAGCGTGAGTTGGAGTACAATTGAAGCTAGGGTTTAGAGTGAATCAAGTGTGAATGCAAGATATGGGCAATTTTGTCTTTTCGCAAACCAACCTAAACGCCCATATTAGAGGCTGGACTGGGTATCGGACCCCCCTGCTGAGATTCTACATCCATTGAGCCCGTTAAGAATGTGGCGGGCTAAGGCCATTATAAGGGCCCATTGTTGCTGAACCAAACATTGTAAACGCACGGATAATTGTTTATTTACAGCCCATTAAGGCCAACCAAACGTAGCCTTAAACTAAATACTTTCTAGATGTTCCGTCCTTGGATGTGCGCCAACGAACATGGCACATGTCACTACATCCCAAACTAAGTTATCCCCTTAGGAAAGTACTAGCATATCTATTAAATATGTTACACGTTCCTACTGTATTATTTTGAACAACTACTATCATCCACTTACGATACACAGTTTGTATATTTAACATAAATAAATATATAATAAGAGTTAACATATTTATAATTTTATAATATAGTGAAATGTTATAATCAACGTATAATAATGATAAATATTGTATGTTTGTTAGTAAAAGAGAAGACTAATAAAAAATATTAGAAAAATTATGAAATATTTATATTCATTTGTCTAAGATACCGATATTTCGTTCATCCTCGCATAGTGATAATGCTCATAAAATAAATACACAAATATACATGATATATTCATACAATATGAATTATTCATCATTTTAAAAAATTCTTAAAAAAATTATCATTCTTTGTTGCTCCAAGGAAATGGAAAAAATGACTAATTATTTTAACAATTAAAAAATTCAGGTGCATCTTTTCATAGAGATGTTGCAGTACTTTCGCATCTCAACTTTTTACTTTATGAATATAATCAAGTGAAGTTCCGTTGATTGAGTCCCAAATGAATATAAGGGGAATCAAGTGAAGTTCGATTGGTCGAGTCCAAAGAAGTCTAGTCCAATGATTTGAAATTGATTCCCGCCAAACATTCTCCCTTGAAATTGCACAAAAATAGGGAAGGATAAAAAAATTCAAGGTGCTTTGTATATGTAATAAAATTAAGGCAAAAACTTGGGTGCATAAGATGCACCATAGTGTTATTGTACACCTTGTGGGCCCCACTGGTTCAACCCAAATAAGTCGCGCGGTTCAGACCAGTCTGAATCGGCCAATTATTATTATATTATTATTGTTTGCGCGCGCATTTTATATATTTAATGGCCTGTTTGTTGAACACTAAAAGCAAGTGGTCTGGTGGTATTTAATGCAGTCTTAAATATCTCAATCTTGAGGTCAAAGATTCAATTCCGTTTGCATCTTTTTTCCTTCTTCCTTCATTTTTTTTTCCTTTGCCTTCTTCTTTTTTTTTTTTTTTTGCCCTTTAATTTTTTTATCTTTTAGCCTGTGAGTCTGGAAAAAATAATAAATTGTATTATTAAATTTTTTTATAATGCAACAATAATTGTATTGTAAGTTCAAAACATAAATATTGTACAATATACAAGAAAAATTAGTCTAATCAAACCTATACTGTCATACATCATAATATACACCGTATCGAAATATTAAATATACTGTGAGAATTGTAAGTTGGAAAAAATAAATATTTCGCAGTATGAAACAAAAATTAACTAAAACAACATATACTGTCAGGCATCACAACGTATACAGTATCGAAATATTAAATATACTGTGAGTATTGTAAGTTGGAAAAAAAAAATCGCAGTATAAAACAAAAATTAACTAAAACAATGTATACTGTCAGGCACCATAACGTATACTGTATCGAAATATTAAATATACTGTGAGTATTGTAAGTTGGAAAAAATAAATATTTTGCAGTATAAAACAAAACTTAACTAAAATAACGTATACTGTCATGCAACATAACGTATACTACATCGAAATATTAAATATACTGTTAGGCATCATAACATATACTATGCTCGAAATTTGAATATACTGCAGGTGAAAAATAAAAAGAAACAACGTATACTGTCATGCAGCATAACGTATACTACATCGAAATATTAAATATACTGTTAAGCATTATAACATATACTATGCTTGAAATTTGAATATACTGTTGGTGAAAAATAAAAGGTGTTGTTCATATACTCTCAGGCATTATAACATATACTATGCTCGGAATTTGAATATATTGTTGGTGAAAAATAAAAAGGTGCTGTTAAGATTCGAACCCGCGCACTGAAGGATAAAATGTCGCGCCTTTACCAACTAAGCTAGTGCCTATTTTGTGATTCCAAACACACCTTAATATATATAGATTGTGTGCACAAAAATTATAAGTGGGGTCCACAAGGTGTACAATAACACTAATGTGCATCTTATGCACATGAGTGTCACTCTAAAATTAATGATCAAATTCATTTAAATAGTTTGAGAATATGCTCTAATCGGTTCAAATAAGGTAGTTATAATCATTCGATTTACTTGATTTGCTTAATTAACTCGTTTGATAATTGTCATCAACAGAAAAAAGTTTGACTGATAAACCCAACGCTGAGGAGTACAACGAACGTTTATAGATGGAAAGTTCGACATGTTTTCCTCAATTTTCTAACCGAGTATTATGCACGATTTGAACTCTCCCAAAATAAATGAATATGACGTTTTTATTTTATAGGTAATATATGAATGAATATATACAAATGAAAAATTAAAATAAAAAAAAAAACTTCATTAACATGTATGGTTTGAACTCTCCACAATAAATATCGGCGATATGTAAGGTTAGAATTTGGTAGAATATCATCATAAACCTTACTTAATAATGATAGAAGATTTTTCTTTCAATATGAGAGTAGATTTTGATAGATTATAGCGAATTATTTTTATATGATTGGAGATCTTTCCTTGATATGACCGAGGAATTATTGTATGAGAAATATATCTAGGGGTGAAAATCAAACGGAGATGTTTGGTACTCGCCTCGAACTCGGCTCAGTGGGGCCGGGGCTCGTTCGTGCTCATTCAGAAGGCAATCGGACCAAGCCTGAACTGTATTTCTTGTTCATAAAATTTTTCAAGCCGCGTGCGAACAGAGGAATGATCGATTCGAATCAGACTCGTGATCCCGTATATATTTCATGTTAGATAGATTCGACTCGTGATCCCATATATATTTCATGTTAGATTTGTTTCCTTCCTTTCTTCTATTTTGAATTTATCACCTTGGAAAGTTTAATCAAATATTCAAATTCCTCAATTCACGCCCTCAATCAAGAATATCTTTTCTATTTTCTAAAAAATCAATTATTGGAAAATTAAGGTATTAGACCTTATAAATTTCTTTTCAACATGAGTAAATCAACCAGTTTCAAGCATTGCCCTGGAGTCTAAAGTACCGAAAGGTGAAATGATAATTGGTTTAAGTTCCTTTCTTTCAGTTAGCTATTGCATGAAGCCTTTTAAGTTTTAGTTTTTTATAATATTAAGAACCATTAGATCTTTTTTATGAAGTAAATACAAGAAATATGTTTGATTGTTTAACAACCCGATTTTCTAAACTATTTTAAGTAATTATAAAGTGCCAAAAATATTTAATTAATTAATTAAGAAATAAATTTTTAGTTCAATCAAGCCATTACTAAAAGCTATTTTGACATAACCTTTAAATGTGTCATGTCCTAATATAAATAAAATAAATTGGACTAACACAACTTAAACATGCAATTTAATTTAACTAGAGACCTAGCATAAATTTCTAATACTTTTAAATAAATTAAAAACAAGTAATATCTTAATCAAAATTATTTCCTAAGTAGGCACCTATTATGAGAAATCATAAATGAAAATTCTAATATGCCATCAAATATATTTTAAAATTATAATAACTCCAAATATACTAGCAACTCACATAATATCAGAACATTCACCCATCAATTGTTCAAACATACGAAAATAAATTAACTTCAAGCAACATAAACAATCTATTTCAAATAACCCAATATCATATTAAAATGAAGTTTCGTTACTAAATCAATACCACCATATGCTTTCCCCGCGCTGTCTCTGCTTCAATCACTCTCTCCATTTCTACCTGAGGATCAATAATGGGTTGGGGGTGATCTTCCTTCAACTCGTGGAGACACAATTTGCAATAATTAAATGCACATAGGAGACATAGAATGTAAAACATTTATAATGAATAAGATATGTAGTCAAGTAGCATGTCAATTGTATTGTAATATGACATGTAGCCAAGTAACATGTCAATTTTATTGTAATGCAACATGTAACCAAGTAGCATATTAATAACAGATCGCATCTATACAGTCATAAATATTACAATTAATTAAAATAAAATGTAACTAACCCACACCTGAAAATGAGATGATTGAGTGCAAATGCTTGAAATAGTCCGTTGTCCTAGGTTCGTACTCACATCCCTCGATTTCTACATTTTAATAATAAATAAATCATATTTAATATAAAAGTGGAACCGTCTATATTTAAAAACAAGAACATTTTCCCGCCCAAACGACCTTTCTAATTTTATCTACAAAACTATTAGTTCATATATGTCAATATATTTGTGGAGTTATTTAAGTATATGATTTAACACCATTAAGCCCTACTTTTTAGGTTGTTTAATTGCCTTATTTTATGTATATTTTTTTTTCAGCAGATCAGCCTCCGTAATTTGCGATACTGATGGCCAGATTTTTCGGAATACTTATTTTTTCCTCTTTCAGTTTCGGAGGATCTTTAATGAATTAACCCTAATATACTCTATATAAGTAATCATCTATTTTACGCAGAGTTATTGCACCTTTTCGTTGTTTCGTTTTTCTTCTCCAAGACTTCTCCAAAATCATCTGCTTCATCAGAAAAAATATTGGTGACGTCCATTTGGTAGATTTTTTTTTTTTTTTTCTAAAAATTATTTAGTAGAAAATGATGTGTCTGTCAGTTATTTTTTTTTTTTAATTATAAGATCATATCTCTTTTTTTAATAAGAGAATATGTTACTCAAAAGTCTTGATGTACAAGATTCTTAACGCAGAAAAGAAAAAATTGACCCAATTCAAATAGACGGACTGACAGAAGTAAAAAAAAAAAAAGAAATATTGACCCAATTCAAACAGACGGACTGACAACAGTAAAAAAAAAAAAAAAATGCGTCAAATGTCTGACAGTTATATTAGGAGTGATTTCATGTATATGGTTTTAATGTAATAAATTGTAGATGTTTTGATTGGTTTTGAATCTCTACTCATAATCTATTGAAATGGCAGCAACATAGATACTCTATTTTCACATTTAAGCTTATCTTTTTTCTAACTTTATGGTTTTTCATTTTATCTGTAATATATTATGACTTTATTAGAAGTATCAATTGTTTAGTCAAATAAAGATATGACTCCATGGGTGGAGATGGAACTTTAAATTATGAAGAGTTTGTTTTTGCTTCCATGTATTTAAGAAAGATGGCCAACGATGAGCACCTGCACAAAGCTTTGGCCTTCTTTGATCGACCATATTTTTATAATAGCTCTGAAATGCTTTGAGTGATGAGGATGATGCCCATAACTGATGCTACTCCACAGTTGATAAACAATGATCCACAACCCTGAAATTCCTGTACTGCACAGTTTATGTTCCAACACAACTGACGAAAATAAAAAACAGAAAAACGAACACCAAAATAAACACGGGGCTGAATCCCTCAGACCCCTCGGACCTTTGTTATTGATACTCTGTATAACGATAGGTTTTACAAAGAGACTCGATTCCCTAACACCTAACCTATACTATATCTAATAACGTTTGGCGACTCCCATCGACTTAGCCGGCACTAACACGGCACACCACCGAAGACCGAACGAGCTCTTCCGAACCCGCCTTGAAGTCCCTTCTCCCGAAGATTCTTCAACACAAACCCTATTGACTCAATGTGCAACATGCACCAATATATCTACTAAAAGAATTTTGTTCCTGACGAAAACCAACTAGCAACAAAATCAAATATATAAAACTAACAATTCTGGACCAATTAAAATCATCTCATAAGTGCATTATTTCTCATATACGTAGTAATTCTCTCACAAGTGCACACCCATTATAATCTGCAGAGCCTTATATATATAAGGGACACCCTCCATGCTTATCTGCCACCATCCATGCTTATTCGCCAATAAATTAAAGCCCATGGGCTAATCATGTGATTTCTTGTTCGCCAAGTTTTGTAGCTTTATATCTTTAAAGATACTCCATCAAATCTTATCCGGTTCTTATGATCCGCCTACTAAAACAGTAAAATATTAAAATAATAAAATATAGTAACATAGCTATAATAAATATACTAAATTAAATTAAAATAACATAAGGGATTTTGACAAAAATATTGCCAATACAAAATATCCTAACAATCTCCCCCTTTGACATTTTTTGTCAAAAACCCGAAAAATAAATAATGATCTACAAAAGCTACGACATCAAAAAAAAATTGCTCCCCCTAAACATAAGCAACAATGATGGTAAAGTAGTGTGGCGACAAAAAAAAAAACTAACATTTCTCCCCCTTTTTGTCGAAAAATAAAAAGATATCAGCTGACGCAAATAAATCAATTCCCCCTTACTATAACTCCCCTCACTTTAACCCGCTGACCCATAGTCAAACTCACTGTATGGGTGGTAAATTAAGAGGTGCAATATTCAGTAATTAAACCAAAATTCCAATTAGACGAATCTTTTCAATTCAAGGCCTATAGCATTTTTATTCATAACCTCATAGAAAATAATGCAGGGGATGCCTAAGAAAAAAATAGAAAACAATAAATGCATACTCAATTTTTATCTTATCACACCCACGGTATTAGACAAGCAGAAGTGTTTGGCAAAGAACTAAACGAAATTCCCCATCAACTTCATATTTGATTTTGACTTTTTGCACAAAATAATTTAGAGGCTTAAACGAAAAAATTAAATCAAGGTATCCTTATTCCTCCAACTGTTTTTACCCTCTCGTGGAGTAGCTCGCAAACCCCACGAGCCAATACCACAATAGGAAAATCCGGTGCGACGAGCTCTTGTTGATCCTTATAACCCCTTTGGTAATAGAGATACAAAAATATTAAGCAATTTATTCTTGTGGTCGGCGGCTTTCACAGGTCAATCACTTTCTGTGTTAGTAGCTCTTTCCGATTTGTGGACCGGTAGCTGCTCTCAACATCATTTCATGACCGTACCGCTTTCCGACAAGCTGGGGATAATTAAAACAAGATGGTCTTTATCAACTAGAAGGAAAAGGAATGTAAAGTTTTAAGCCAAATAAATCTTTGAACTTGCCCTTTTGCATGGAGTTTATAAAGAATAAAATTGAGATGGATGCATGAAAATAAATGCCTAATACAGAATCCTACATGATATGCATGTTGTAACATACGATTCTCCTTTTTTTTTTTTTTAAACGACTATGCAACACACAACAAAAATCCTAAAGATTTTCCAGAGAGATACGAAATTTTCTGCATTAGATCCCTTCTTTTCATATGATTCGCTGCTGGAATATGATAAATTCTTTTAGCACATTAACAAACCAATACCCAAAAACAGTGGTGACACGGGCCGTCGAGTTTACTTCTGGGAAGTTGAACAAGTAGATTTTTTAACCCATATTTTTCTTTGAGTGCGGTTTATCAAATCTACTTTAGGTCTAGGGGCTCGGCGTGGTTCTCCTCTAATATCCCAATCATAAATGTTACCATTACTAAGGTCAAACTGCATTCTGTAACAATTTGGACGTATATGACCTAAAATACCACAATAATGACAAATAGGCACAAAACAAGAATTTTCAGCAGTTTTTTACTTTCCATGTTGTAACATAGCAGGACGAGCAGTATTATTAACATGTGCATAATGTGATCCTCGACCAATATGTGCAAAAAAACCCCGTTTCTGAACTGGTGCAGTGTGGGTGCATTGATTATGACCTGATTTCTCACTAAAGTTACAGTGATCATTCTGTGTTGTAACACACTGACTAGAATTCAGGAAACCCCTTTGCGAATTTGAGGAAGACTCACTATGATAACCAAGACCAGTGACATCACCATGACTTTTGCCTAAATTAACAAGTTCGGTTAGAGTGACCTTACCAGAGTTCAATCGTTTCAGAACCTGTTTGGATTGTTCCAAATCGGTGGATAACTTCTCAATTGTTAGATCTTTGATTTCCATACTAGTTTTCAAAGAGTCGAAGTCAGTAGTAAAAGAATTAAAATCCATTTGAAGAGTTACTACCTCTTTCTCTTTTTCGCCAGTTTATCTTGCAACATGACTTCAGATTCTCGGATCTTCTCAGCAACTTTCTCATCCATGACCTTATGTTGTACATCAAGTTCCACCTTGAGTGCTGAAATTGTTTGATCTTTCTCGGCAGCAGCTTGTTGCAATGTTTTTACTTCATTCCTCAACTGGTCTGTTGTAACATTGGCTTCCAACAGTTGATTTTCCAATTGTTTGATGGCCTTGCAGCCTTGAAAACATGCGACCGACAGTTTCTTGTACATATTCTGCATCTTCTCAATTGTGGGACCTGCTTCTCCATCAGAAGCATCAGATTCATAAAAATTAGGTAAATCATGTTGGAACATAGAATTACCTTGCTCGCCAATATTTGTTGAATCAGATTCAATATGACTCGTGAGCCAAGAGTACACTCTAGTGGATGCACTTAATGTTTCCAGACTCGAATCTCCTTCATGACCCGATGAATCGATCAATGAATCTTTTAAAGGCTTATTCCGCTTTCTAAGGAAGGTAGGACACTCGATTTGGAAGTGGCCTTTTCCACCACACTCCCTACATCTCGCTTTATCAAATTTTGCTCCTACAGGGTTAGCAACAGATGTACTATAATGATAAGAATCAACCTTTGGAACATTTTTCTTACCCGAGGATGATTTTGGCTTTGACTTCCGCAACTTCTTCACCATATTTTTAAGAAAGCACATGAAAATGCAGACTTCCAGAATCGACCGTATTAGGATACGGACCCGCTCTGATACCACTTGAAATTCCTGGACTGCACAGTTTAGTTCCAACACAGAAACTGACGAAAATAAAAAACAGAAAAACGAACACCAAAATAAACACGGGGCTGAATCCCTCAGGCCCCATTAGACCTTTGTTACTGATACTTCGTATAACGATAGGTTTTACAAAGAGACTCGATTCCCTAACACCTAACCTATACTATATCTAATAATGTCCGACGACTCCCGTCGACTTAGCCGGCACTAACACGGCACACCACCGAAGGCCGAACGAGCTCTCCCGAATCCGCCTTGAAGTCCCTTCTCCCGAAGATCCTTCGACACAAACCCTATTGACTCAATGTGCAACATGCACCAATATATCTACTAAAAGAATTTTGTTCCTGACGAAAACCAACTAGCAACAAAATCAAATATATAAGACTAACAATTCTAGACCAATTAAAATCATCTCATAAGTGCACTATTTCTCATATACGTAGTAATTCTCTCACAAGTGCACACCCATTATAATCTGCAGAGCCTTGTATATATAAGGGACACCCTCCATGCTTATCTGCCACCATCCATGCTTATCCGCCAATAAATTAAAGCCCATGGGCTAATCATGATTTCTTGTTCGCCAAGTCTTGTAGATTTATATCTTTAAAGATACTCCATCAAATCTTATCTGATTCTTATGATCCGCCTACCAAAACAGTAAAACATTAAAATAATAAAATATAGTAACATAGCTAATCATTAATAATAAATATACTAAATTAAATTAAAATAACATAAGAAAATTTGGCAAAAATATTGCCAATTCAAAATATCCTAACAACAATTTAGAAGAGATTAAAGAGGCCCTTATGGTATATTATTAGGCAAAAACTTAGGTACATATGATGTACCATACTCTTATTGTACCCCCAATTGGTCCAGCCCAATTTTCGCCCGGTTCGGTCCGGTTTGGACCGGGTTTGGCCGGTTCGAACCGATAAGTTTTAACCCTACTGAATTTATTACTTTTTACTGTTTCTTTTTAAAAAAAGTTACTCTCTCTCTCTGTTCGCAACAGCATCTCGCTGTTCTCTCCCTCTCTCACTCTTCAAGATTCGTATCTTCACGTTTGGTAGTCGATTTGGTGGTGTTGGTTGCGATTTTGTTAGGGTTTTTACGTGATTTGGTGGCGCGGCGTTGTTTTTTGAAGTTGCTGCTCTTGGGGTTTGTTGCGAAGAAGGTAAACTCGATTTCTTGTTTAATTTTTATATTTTTGTGTTAATTTTAGCGATTTACTATAGTTAATCGTTCTGCATGTTAGGATTTTTGGCGTTTCTAGTCGCGATTGTTGCTCGTTAGGGTTTGTAATCGCGATTGTTTAGTTTTTCTGTTTTGGTGGTTATGTAATTGATAATGTTGCTCATCTGTATTGCGAATCATAAGCAACACACTGAATTTCTTCGTATATCAATGCTATCTGTTTGTGTTTTGCATATGTACAGTTTTGATAGGAGTTGGGTAAACATTGTTCTGTTTTTGCTGATGATTATGAATATGTATTGTGCATCTGTGATGTTGTGCTCTTTGCATATGTATAGTCAGTGTGCTATTTGTCTGTGTTTTGCATATGTATAGTCTGAAAATCTAATTCTTACTTTAGATTCATATTACCTCATAATTTTCTGAATTGTGTATTGCAGAATTCATAGTTTGTTTTATATGTACATCGTCCGCATTTTTTGTTATTACCGTATACTTAATGTTTGCTGATAGTATTTTTTATCTGCTTTACAGTACATGCTTGTAAACTGTATAGTCTTATGCCCTGGAATCATTTTTGTTATTACAGCATTGTTAATGTTTGTACATGTGTCTAAACTGTACATCGAATGAATGTTTTTTTTTTCATCGCAGTATACCTTTTTTTGCTTTTCAGTATTAACTTATTATTGACATAGTACATGTTTTTTTTTTTTTTTTTTTTCTAGTGTTGTTTGTTTAAGGATGGGTGATGTTCTTATTGTGCCTAGGCAGGATATGATATCTTTAAATCCAGCTAAACAAGTTTTTAATTCTATTGTTGACACGTGGTGTTTCATCATCAATGCCGGAGAAGTTGTGTCAAATCGACGATCCCGTTATGTTTTTAACACGAGTCATGTTGTAAGTTTATAATTTTTTATTTAAACCTTTGTTTTTCTGTGTATTTTTTTTTATTCTTTTCGGGTGTCGTGGGAATCTTTAAGGAGGATAGTGATGGGCATTGGAGATGAAGAAAAAAACAAGAATGAAAGTATAGGTGCTTGGGAGATGCAATCTTGTAGAAACATAGATTTAATAAAATCTGTTGATATGGTTAGTTTTTTATTATTATTTGTTGTATGTATTTTTTACTGATTTTATTAGTTCTCATTTATTAATATCTGTCTTCTTTGTTATGCTTGTAGATTTTTATGCCCTTCTTGCTGTCGTCTCATTTTGCGTGCGTTGTCGTGAACTTTGTTGATTCGAAGTTTCATTATTTGGATAATCGGAAGTATGGGGCTGACGAAACTGTTTTCTTTGAAGCTGGTGTGGTTTTGATAAGACAGTTTTTTATTTCATATTGTAATGTTCATTGAGTATAATATTACATATTTTAGAAAGTAATAGTATGCCAAAACCTAAACATTATCTTGTGTTTCCTTTTTTGTATAGCAAAACATTTTGTCTGTTTCAAGATTGCGCAATTTATATGATGAACAATATGATCTGTTTTGATGGAACTGTATATTCGGAACCCAATATGCTCAAGATATTTTCTCTCCTTTTATTATTTTATTATATGTTCTATGTTGTTTATTTGGTCTCATCTTTTTGTAACATTTTTTTTGTTCTATTATTTCAGGCTGATGTTCGGCGGGCAATACGCGCTGAAATTTGTCTCCAAATTGTTCAGTCAAGACTTAATGAAGCAAGGCAAGAAGTTTTTCAAGGTGTAATGATGTTCAACAAAGAGAAGCCAACAATAAAAGCAAGGATTGCTGGAGAGAAGAAGAAAAATGATGTGGGTAAGGGTAAAGCTGTTGTGAAGAAATATAATCGTCGAGTTCAACCAAAGCGGACTGCAAAGTGAAAGAATTTGAATGAGTTGTGAAAAACAATATTGCAAATATTGAATTTGTTTGTGGGTTTAATTAGTGTTTTGGATTTATTGAATCTGCTTTGTTATTTTTAATTTGTTTGTGGGTTTAATTTTGTGTTTGTTATGTATTTAAAACATATACTATCAGGTCACACACCGCACACTATAGGGAAGGTTTACATATACTACTGAAATACAATTACCCAATATATTACAATGAATGTTTTTCAAATTTGTATAACATTGTTACTATCACCCAACAGAAGACATACTATATGCAAAAATTAAATATACTGTAACCTGTGTCAGGAACATACTATACAGAAGAATGTTTTTTAAAACTGAATTGAATAACTGCACAATGAAAAAGCATTATGCCAAACGTATACACTATCAGTCAACAAAACATACACTATAAGCAGAGATTAAATGTATTGTATTCTGTATAGGAAATAAACTATACAAAAGAATGTTTTTCAAATATGTATAACATTGTTACTATCACCCAACATAAGACATACTATATGCAAAAATTAAATATATTGTAACATGTGTTAGAAACATACTATACATAAGAATGTTCCTTAAAACTGGATTGAAGAACTGCACAAGGAAAAAGAATTATGCCAAACGAATACTATCAGTCAACAAAACATATACTATAAGCAGGAATTAAATGTACTGTATTCTGTATAGGAAAAATATTATACAAAAGAATATTTTTCAAAACTGAATAACATTGTTAAAGATTGACTGAATGTAGCTATATAATACGAACATTTGGTGTTTTTGAACCAAATTTATTGTTATTGATTTGAACCGGTTCTCTTGCTTTCTTTTTTCTTCGTTTTTCAAGTGGATTTTTCGCCCTTCGTGCCTTCCTTTTGTTGAGAATCTATTTGTTGACTTTCTAACACTGAAACCAATGGTACGAGCATGCTTGCAGTATAAACTATACATCTCACAAAGTGTGCTTCTTTTCAACCCAAGCAATGAACCAGATACATCAACTGTCACATGTTGAAGATCTGTCAAAACAAAAGGAAAAAAAAAACAAAAAATAGCAGATAAGTTATACAGTTAGGCAGCTCAGAATTTACTGACATTGAGTATAAAGTGTACTATATGTTGTTTACCTTCATTGCTGTTGTTCAATGAATTATCCTCTGAACTTGATCCTTCAATTTCATGATCATTTTCAATTAGTATTAGATCTGAAACTGAAAACATTTTCAATTTATCATGCTTAATGTAATTTGTATGTCAATATAAAGTATACTAAAAACAAAATAATTATAGTGAAGAACACAAAAACTATAGTCTAAACATAAAATAAATATACTGCAAGAAGAGAACAAGTCTGGTGTAACAAAATAAGTATTCTGTAAAGACAAAAGTTGTCTACTGCAAGAATAGAATACGTGCACTATAAGCACAAAAAAAGTATACTGCAAGAATACAATGTGTCTACTGTAAGAACACAATGAGCCCACTCCAAATACAAAATTACTAAATGCAAGAGCATAATAACTATACAGTAATAACAACAGCTATACTGTTCATATACCTTTATTATTTTCTCAACCAGTTCCTCATAATACACTTCAATATCCATTAATTCATTTGTTTGTTCTGTAAAAAATAAATAAATTATTACAGATGAAACATGTCTTGAACTCTATAATTATACGTACTATAAGCAGAGATAATTCATACTACAAGCTAACATTGAATGTATGTTTATGAGAGATAATATCTGATAATATATTCCAAAAATCAAATTATATACCTTCGTGATTTTCTTGTGTCATTTTCTTCTACTGTTATAATAGAACAAACATATACTAATTCATTGATTTCGAAGTTAATTCCCCTGTTTTTCGCAGAATTTCAACTGGAGAAGATGAACCGCAGACGAACTGGAGACGAAGATGCAAAACTGGTCGTGCAGCTCGGATGATGCGAAAATGCAGCAGAATGGAGTCGAGACGTGGAGGCCGGCGAACTGAGAGACGCAGAGAGCACTGAGAGAAGCAGAGAGCGCTGAGAAAGGTGAGACGCACAGAGCTGAGAGATGTGAGAGACGGAGAGAGGTGAGAGAATTTACTTTTTGATTAATTAACCTAGTGGGCCTAAATTAACCTAGCTGGGTCAAAATTAATATGGTGTACAATAACTCTTATTGTACACCATATGCACCTAAGGGTCTCTCATATTATTATTGTCAATTATCCTATCCGGTAGATGAGATTCCAATTCCAATATGTTGTAGTTCTTATCTGTTAAACTCTGAAGTACGGTGCATGATTAACTCCTACAACAAAAAAAAAAGATCAATCTGCAAGATTTACTCCAGAAACAAATAGGAATAATGCATTACAATTTATCAATAAAAAAATCCAAGAAGAATAACCAGTTATTATGATTTTTTTTTTTTTTTGAGGGCAAGTTATACATTGATCGTGATAAAAGAGAGAAAAATGAAGTTTTTAACTACCTTTAGATTCATGGTTTGAAAAGGGCCTTTGAATCATTATTGCATTGACCATTTCATCAAACCTTTATCTTCTAGGATTTTTGAAATTCCTAAAATAAAAAAATATGTAAATCTATATTTTATATTTATGGAGAAGAATAATACGTGTTTAGGAATATCCTAAACTTCATAAAAGAAAATTTTTTTGACCATCATTTTTTTGTCATTGGTACGACTTGATGAATATTGCAACGTCTTACAATAAAAGTATGATGAATTCAGTGATTCCCAATAATTGCACAAATTGGACATTGTAGCTCCGTCAAATTATAAATACCTTTTGAAAATCATCCACTAGAATTGGAGGTTATCTTAGTTCTTTTCCCCAGGTAACCCAAATTTCAATGATCATTGCACCAGTTCAGACTTGTTTATAATATTTATACGGTGATTGAGTGTCTCAAATTGTCTTGAGTTGGATTTTCTGTCTTTAGGAGGAAGTTAGTTCCCCTAATGAGGATGTCCCATAGTTGCCCTCAGTGCCTCTTTCAGTTTATTCTAAATAGACATCAAATTAATCGAATTTGGTTGTATTTTAGTTTGAATACATTCTATATACTATCATTTCGAGTAAAAAGAAGAATTTGAATGTGATAAGGATAGCAGCTACAGTAATTCAACAATGAACATACGCCAGATAAGTGCTAAAGTAATTCTTTTGAAATTATACTCTTAAATTTTGTTTGATGTGTTCAATATTATTTTCTTTTCTATTTTGAATAATATTAACTCAATTTTTTATATTAATCTTTTAAGCAGGCAAATTACTTTTGCTTATTTTTTACAATATATAGGCATATAGCCATATAATTACAACATATAAACTCAATTACAACTCAAGTTTATTTAATTTTTCGAATAATCTTCAGATCGTGCATCGCACGGATATACGACTAATGTCTTAGTACAAAATGATTTTAGCCTTAAAGTATATACATGCATATCGAAGAAATTAGATTAAAATATAAGGTAAGTAAAATGATTAATAGATAAAATCTTTGACTTGAGAATTAGGAATGACGTGATATTTTGGTGGCAGAAGGAAAAAAATGAATAAAAAATGAGTTTTAGGGGTATTAGGCCTTGGTTATGTGGATAAGGAGGAATTGTTTAGTTTGAAAGTAAAATTCAAATGTGCTAATTAAGGAAAGGATAATGGGCTTCATTATGATTTGGGAATTATCATTCCCTTCTCTGTCTCCAATAAAGGTCGCCTGCCCCCAACTTCTTCCTTCGAGTTACTTGATCAACAATCTCGCACGATCTACCATATCAATAAAATATTCATTTATCATTCCTTCACATACACAATCTATTTCATAACCTAAAAAAAACATTTTCACATTTTGTCAACAATCCAACACAACTCAATATTTTAATAAATATTAATTTCTTTTATCCAAATACATAACTTATTTTCTAATAAAATCAATATTTTTGGTACGGTTTAATAATTGCATATTATTTTTCGCGTTTTTTCTAATACATTTCAAGGATAAAAAAGAAAAATTAATAAGGTAGACACAATAAGTTGATTTTTTTTCAGGTGCATTTAAAATAACATGCTAAAATAATAACCAAATTAAAATTGCAAAAGTTGATTTACGAAATTGAAAAAATAAATTAAGCTACAAATACATGTCTGAAAATACTAAATCACAAATGTAAAAGATACAACTTATATATTTAATTAGCGTGACTGGATTTTCGCCATATATGCTCGATTAGCAAGATCGAATTTTCGCCAAAATTTGGTCACACTAGGTTAGTCAGACTGATCCGTGGTATTCCCCTATAATATACTAAGATTATCAGAGTGACCCGGGATCCGACGAGTTTTTGGCCCAGCGTACCGGTCTGGACGAAACAGCTAGTACTTCAAACCTATATTTCTATGGCCTAGCCCATCTAAAGTATTGGACCAACACATCTATTTATAAAGAAAAAAAAAATAAGAGACCTTCAAATTTTAATTCAAAATATGTGGCATTAAATTCTATTCGTAAAGAAAAAAAAATAACATAAGAATTTTGATAATAGTTTTACTTTTTATGAAATAAAAATTATATTATTTATTTATTATAAAAATTATATCCAATAAATAAATTTAATAAAATAAATGAGATATCGACATGTGGCAGGTTGTAGAATGGGGTTGGGTTGTGGAAAAGGTTGGTGGCCATCAATAACATTTCTATTTTTATTTTTTTAATAATTTATTTGTCGTTTGTCATGCCCCTGCCCTTCAAGGGCGTTGATAAAAGAGAGCCCCATTATTCTGCTTCTTCCTCCTCCATTAGTGTTTTTGGATACCTCCATCATCAGTTCGGTACCAGACGATCGGCTAAGCTCTCTGTCGACTAAACTATCTCCGGGGTAACGTTGTGGCGATGCTAGCGACCTCCAAACCAGACAGAAAAGGTGGAATTTTGAAGCGTCGACAACTGGTGTTTTCTTCTGAAATTTCTCTGCCCTACGGGATGAAGCAGATTGCCAAGAAGGACGGCGTCACGGTGCTGTTGGTTTTGGTGGCGAAGATTAATGGTTGAATATAGGTAGGCTATTTAAATGAAGAATTTGAGGATTTCTGACATCACGGCGAAAATTCTCCGAAAACAGGTTGGGTAAAGGTCGGTTGGTTTAGGGAAACATAAACGAGAAATACAGTAATTTCTTTTATCTTGCAGCAAATGGAATAAGCAATTATAAAGTTTGTTGAATCTGGAGCTCACGGAGCTCATTTTGAGAGAGAAAGATAGAACTCCTTTTATTCAATTTCAGAAATATGATTCATACATTTTGGGAATGATGGCTTACATAGTATTTATACTAATGAGCTGAAAATAACTGCTACTCTTCTAGAAGAAAGTGATGTGGCAGTAGTGATAAAGCTAAGCTATATATATATACTCTACACCACCCCCCCCCCCCTAAAGTTGGGCATGGGAAACAAGAATCATGCCTAACTTGGACAAGAGAAAGTGCAGCCGGGGTGATGCAAAGAGCTTGGTGAAGAGGTCTGCAAGTTGATTATGTGAGGATGTATGAACAAGACTGATGAATCCGGCTTCGTATTTGTTTCGGACAACATGACAATCCACTTCGATATGTTTCGTGCGCTCGTGGAAGACAGGGTTGGCAACAATATGGAGGGCGGCTTGATTATCGCAGCAGAGAGGGATCGGGAAAGGAATTGCAATCTGGAGATCATGACAGACAAAGGAAATCCATTCCAATTCACTCACAGTAGTGCTTAATGCATGATACTCAGCCTCGGCAGATGATTTGGCGACGGTGACTTGTTTCTTGCTCTTCCAAGAAATGAGGGAATGGCCGAGGAAGATACCATAACCCGTAACCGACTTTCGAGTATCCTTGCAAGATGCCCAATCGGCATCACTGTATGCCTTCAACACAAATGGAGAAGTCCGAGAGTAGAATAATCCGAGTGTAGGGGTGCGCTTCAAGTAACGAAGGATATGATGAGCTGCATCCAGATGATCAGTCCGAGGGGCACTCATGAACTGACTGAGCTGCTGAACGGAATATGTCAAGTCTGGCCGGGTAAAATTGAGATATAATAGTCGACCAATGAGCCTGCGATATTGATCCGGATCTGGTAAAAGAGTACCTTGGTGGGCCTGAAGGTGTAAACCATGTGGCAAGGGTGTAGCAACCGATTTACAGTCTGTGAATGCAGTGTCTTCTAAAAGATCAGAGACATATTTCTGTTGAGACAAGAAAGTGCCAGCAGCTGTTCTTGCAAGTTGCATACCTAGAAAATATTTGGCAAGTCCGAGGTCTTTAATTGTGAAGAAATTATCCAGATATAGCTTGATCTCTGTAATTAAAGAGGAACTGGTACCTGTGACCAAAAGATCATCCACATATACTAGAACAACCAGAAAATCAGAGGCAGTAGTGAGAGTGAACAGACAGTGGTCATGTGCCGATTGAACAAAGCTATACTGTAGCATTTTTGTGCTAAACTCCATGTTCCATTCACGAGAGGCCTGTTTAAGGCCGTATAGACTTCGCTTGAGACGACAAACCTGTCCAGGAAGAGCTTTAGAATATCCCTGAGGAGGATGCATGTATATTTCATCATGGAGATAACCATGCAAAAAGGCGTTATCTACATCAAGATGATGTATGGGCCAACCCTTCATCGTAGCGACAGCAATGAACAATCGAACGGTAACAACCTTTGCCACAGGTGAAAAACACTCATTAAAATCCAGACCGGGGATTTGGTTATAACCTTTCGCCACAAGTCGAGCTTTCAATCGGTCGACAGATCCATCCAGTTTTAACTTAGTCTTGTAGATCCATTTACAACCAATAGGGGATTTATTGGGAGGCAAAGAGACCAGCTCCCATATATCATTTGTCTCCAAAGCCTCTAACTCCTTGTTCATTGGTTGTACCCAACATTGCTGCCCACTAGCAACCTTATAAGATGTAGGCTCTTTGATACTAGATACTTGAGTGAAAAAAGCAGCATATGCACTAGTATGGGTTAGAGGATTGGAGATGGGATATGGTTGTATGAAAGAAGTGGGTAGGGAAGAGGTGATATTAGTATGATGAGCCGGGGAGACCTGATTGACAAAATAATCGGTGAACCACACAGGAGGTTATCTATTGCGATGAGGTCTGGGAGGATCAGGAGTTATTTCTGGGGAAGGGGTTGGCGGATCAGATTGAGGAACATCTGGGGCATTAGACATTGGAACATGAATAGGTACCACTGGAATCGGGTCAAGATCAGAAGAGGATGGTAAAGCAGAAAATGGAAATCCATTGGCAAAGAATGTAACGTCTCGAGACACCAAAATTTGTTGAGTGGCTATATTGAATAGTTTATATCCCTTCTGTCCTGGAGAAAACCCCAGAAATATACATTTATGTGTACGGGAGGAAAATTTGGTTTTGTGAGGATGGACGTTGGCAGCATATGCAAGACAGCCAAATGGTTTAAGCGAAGTTAAATCCGGAGGCTTAGAATAAAGTATCTCAGACGGGGATTTCCAGTTAAGGAGAGGAGTAGGTAAGCGGTTAATGATATGGGCTGCCATGAGGACTGAAAAGGGCCATAAAGTCATAGGGGCAGAAGATTGAAACATAAGGGATCGAGCAACTTCAAGAAGGTGTCGATGTTTGCGTTCGACCACTCCGGTTTGTTGTGGTGTATATGTGCAAGTTTTGTTATGAATGATGCCAAGTTCGGAGAATATTGCTTGGCATTCTTTACTCACAAATTCAAGGCCGTTGTCGGTCCGAATTGCTTTGACAGTCGTATTGAATTGAGTGGAAATCATTTTGATAAAAGAAAGGAGTATATTAGCAGTATGTGTCTTATGAGCCATAAGATATATCCAAGTGGCCCGACTATGATCGTCCACGATGGTTAAGAAGACGGGAGTATTTGTGAGGGATGGTTCTTTACATGGTCCCCATATATCGATATGTAGCAATTCAAAGGGGGATAAAGTGTGAATGGAAGACGTGGGAAAGGAAGATCGATGATGTTTAGCTTTAAAACAAGCATCACATTTCTTTATTGATTGAATAGCTGCTGTAGTACATAAGTGTTTCAAGAATCCAATATGTTGTAGTATTTTCAAAGAGGCATGGCCCAAAATATGATGCCACATATCTAACGTATGAGTATTGGAAAGTGACTGTTTACATGAAGATAAAGCAAGAGCTGCTGCTGGAGGGGCAGGGTCAAGAATGTAAAGTTTGTCAACAAGCTTTCCGGTGGCAAGAGTGTGATCACTCTGAAGGTCCTGTATGAACATTGAGATAGAGTAAACACACATTTTAGTTGGAGAGTGGCATTGAGTTGAGGAATAGACAGCAGATTATATTTGAAGGATGGAATGTATAAGACATCAGTAAGAACCACATCTTTAAGAATAGGAACACTGCCCGAATGAGAGATAAGTTTGCTCGATCCATCAGGTAGGATAACAGTTATAGGGTTGGGTAAGAGAGTAAGATGAAGCATAAGATGGGGATTAGTGCATATATGTCTGCTAGCACCCGTGTCTAGTATCCAAGAGTCTACACTTATATGATCAACTAATGAGAAAGCTTTGTGGATAGAAGTGGTTATACCTGCAGAGTGAACGAAATGTACAAAGTCCACATCCTCATCAGCTTCAGATTTAGTTTTGCCGGATTTTGAACCAAAGAATTTGGTAAGTTCTTTCTGGATCATTGAAGATACATCCTACGCAGTAGCATATTTAGGCACCACTTCTTTAGGAAGAGCAGTCGAAGTATCTGATAAGTTTGCATATGCAGGATTATCTCGTCGAGCCTTGGCCCAATCAGGAACTCCATGGAGCTTAAAACATTCCGATATCTCATGACCGGGGCGCTGACAATGCTCACAGATGAGCTTAGCTTTTTCTTCTTTGGTGCGGCGTGTGAAAGTCTGCCCTCGACCGGAGCCACCTCTGCCAGATCCAGAACGTCCGCCACGCATGCCCCTGTTATAATCTGGTTTAGCAAGGAGAGCAGTTGATTCAACAATCTCCGGATATGAAGCATTAACAGCACGTTGCTTCTCAATTCTAAGTAGCATAGAATAGGTTTTATTTAGATCAGGCAACGGCTCCATGACGAGAATCTGAGATCGAATTGGATCATAAATCTCACTTAATCCCATAAAAAACTGCATGACCTTATCCTCGTTGGCATCCTCAACCACAGATTTACTAATCGGACATCCACAGAGTTTGAGTGGTTTAACATTGGCATAGTAATCCCACAGGCGTTTCAATTTCGAGTAATAAGCTTGAATACCATCAGTGCCTTGCGAAGCGCTGCTGATGTCGCGCTTTAGTTGATAAACCAATGGTCCATTTGATTCACCGAAGCGCTGAGATATTTCATCCCATAGTTGTTTGGCACTATCAACATACAGGAAGTCTTCAACAATGTCCTTAGCTAGAGAGTTAAGTATCCAAGAGGTTACCATAAAATCAGCCTTCTGCCACTGTTCACAGGTTGAATCATCCTCTGCCGGAGCTATAATTTTGCCATTGATGAAACCTAACTTCGATTTGGAGCCTAGGGCAATCACCATTGCCTTTTTCCATGAGAGAAAGTTTCGACCGGTAAGAGGATTGCTTACTAGAAATGTACTCGGATGATCGGAGTGTTGTAGGTGATACGGATCTGAAGATTGCAGATGAGGATTTGCAGTAGATGTATTAGCATTAAACGTAGCCGCCGATGGTAATGGTGGCCAGGCACTAGATCGCAGAGAAGAATTCACCATGGAAGCGAACTAAAGCTGGATCGGAACCTACGCGAATGATACCATGTTGAATCTGGAGCTCACGGAGCTCAGTTTGAGAGAGAAAGATAGAACTCCTTTTATTCAATTTCAGAAATATGATTCATACATTTTAGGAATGATGGCTTACAGAGTATTTATACTAATGAGCTGAAAATAACTGCTACTCTTCTAGAAGAAAGTGATGTGGCAGTAGTGATAAATCTAAGCTATATATATATACTCTACAAAGTTCCAGGATATATATATATATATATATATATATATATATATGTGTGTGTGTGTGTGTGTGTGTATATTAATTCGTAGCAACAGTTTCTCTCTCAATTCTCATTACCCACGATCCAATCCACCTTCACACTGGCATACCCACGTCTAGACTGCAGGAGGCTTCCATAACCGGCTCAATAATCCTATTTGCTCTCTATTGGACTTTGAGCTCAAAGTTAGAGCCCATCAATTATTAAATGGACAAAAGTCATTGGGCTAAAAAATGAGAGTAGATATAATGAATGTATGTAAATTAGCCTATAATAATTAAAATGAATGGGTCTTAATCGCATGAAATGGGTCGGCGTAAATCAAATAAAATCATGATTAAAAATAAAATCACACAGTATAGTTAAATAAATAGACGAAAATTTCCCGAGCATTACAAATTATTTTTTTCCTAAAACCAACTGTATGAATGTTTGAGGCAATTGGTTGATTGTCTAAGATATAGGATAGTTTTAATAGTTTTAATATTGTACGGCTTGTGAATCAATTTGCAGATAATGTGGTTGATAATTTGCCTCAACCAGTGTTAGATATATTTCTTGATCATTATACTTTTTGTACATTTGAGCCAGATTTAATTAGAATTTGTGAATTCAATATAAGACATTGGAGTCATCTATATTTACGATTTGTTGTTTTCTGACATCTTTTTTTGTTCTTTTACTTGCAGAGCAAATATATATATGGATTCTACTCAAGGAAATCTTTAAATACCAATAGTTAATGAAGGATTTGCATAGGAAGATGACAATAAAGATCAGATGCAGGGCATGGAATAGAATACACTGGAAGAAAAATGTCAAACTGGAAAAAAGAAATCAAAAGTTTGGTTAGATTTTGCAGTAATTACATGTTAAGATGGTAAAAAGAAGGGAAAGTTTAACTATTGTAGTACATTGATCGCTATAAATTCTCAAGGTTCTGTTGGAAATTAGTAATAATTAAAGTGTGGATAAGACACTTTAATGATATAATTAAGTGGTCGGAAGTTTAATTTTGTAGGAATAAAACTTCACACGATTAATCTATGGAGAAAGTAGATGATCGTAGAGTTTTAATTTACTCAAAACCGATATGTGGTGAGTGAGAAATTAATACATAAAGTTTACCACTTGATTATGTATTAAGTGTAGGATTAATAACTAAGAGTAGTTATTATCCCACATTGGTTTAAATGCTCTTTAAGTTAGTATATATATATGAAAGCTCATCATTAAGGTGTATCAATTATACATGTGAGGGAATCCAAGGGAAGCCCACACGCGCGCTCGCTCGGCCCGGCCACACCACGCCTCGCCATGGGCCTTGGGCCTTGGGGAATGCCTCGGCCGAGGCTCAAGTAACTTTTTGGAAGCCCAAAATTAATTGGGCCACAGATGAGTCCAAAATCGATTGGGCCGACGGATGAGCTTCAGGAGCCCAAAAAAATGTGGATGGGTTTGAATTTAAATTCAAACCTGTAACATCCTGCATTATGGGCTGTTAAAGAGTAATAAATAATTGGGCTGTTACTAAGCCCGTAACAGCCAACAATTCAATGACAGAATTAATTCTGTTCCCCAAACTGCACCTATAAATACATGCAAACATTCACTCTAATTTTTTCACCTGAATCTTCATCTTCATATCATTCTCTGCATTTCATTTTTCTCCAGTTTCAGAACTCGAACATCTAAGTTCGTCGGAGCCTTTTCTGTTAGTGGTGCTACTACAGAAAAAGGACGTAAACCGTTATATCTTTGGGGTCTATTACTTCGTTCCGTGAGCACTAGCCGGGAAGTAATTTGTCCTAAGGACAGTGGTCTTCCACGTCTCGGTTTTTTTTTGCTTTCGTTTGTTTCTGTTATCATTTAGTTTTTCCAGAACATTGTATTAACAGGTTCAACTACATAATTCCACCGTCACTTGCAAACCTGTCTGATTCGTCTTGCTGCCAATAAGAAGCAAAGGCTTTTGAATGTTCAACCTTTATGCCCGTCTGATTTTGGAGGTGGTTCTGGTGGTACAATTACTACTTACAAGTATGCCAAGGAAAAGGTAAGAGAGTCGATGCTTCTTTCGGTGAGTCGATGAAGGAAAATGTTTGAGAAGAAACATTTAGATTGGACAAATGGATAATTACAATATTTTATCATAAATAATAAGGTTACAAATATTTCAACCAAACAAAATAATAAAATAATTTAGTAGGTTAGAGAAAGATAAAAATGAGCTAACCAAACATGATAATATTTCAATGAGGATGGCCCATGCGGCCTTATTTTATCAGCAGAGGTAATATGTACATTTACTATATTTCAACCAAACGAGGCCTAAGGGCACATTTACTTATTAATACAAAGCTGGATAAGATTAAATAGTCCCTTTATGTCCAACATTTACTATCAGAGATTGACGTGATGGAGTTATCAGCTGGTTATTAGAATACAATAGGTTTTTGAGAAGATAAAGTAGATAAGTACACAACATAGGTTGATGAATATCGTGTTTGCTTGGAATGATTTGATAGATTAACTTTAATATAACCCTTGTTTTGTGGTTGGCTTATGAAACTCAACTCCCCCATGGGTTCCATTCAACCGGACTGGTAGATTTAGAGAGACGAACCTCTAACAAAAACAGAATTTCTAACCTGTCAACCAAACATATTAACCGAGGGGTTAAAACTTGTAATAAAGCCTTAACTCACCAATCAAACGTGCCATAGGCGGAAATGAGTCCTTCCCATGGGGTGTGACAGAGTTGTCCCTTGCTGATAGTTGTCCATCAATTTATTTTAGTCGATCGGAATCTTCCTCTTCCTATTTAGCATGTCCGATGGAATTTCACGCCTCCCCCATTTCAGATCTGCACTTAGGTGAAGATATGGCGAAACCCTAGATCGGAATCTTCTTCGTCCAAATCAATTGACACTACTTCGTGTATATTCGTAAGCCATCGCACATCCAATGCAGATTCTAACCTAGTTGCTTTCCATCCATGTTGATTGTTTGTTCACTTTCTGCGGCCATTCGGATTCACGTGTGGCCTTTAATTTTATTTTTCTTGCCTCTATGAAACTAGTAATATGGTCCTAAGCACCATCTCATGAATATGGGCCTGCTAACAAGCATCATCTTCGTGTGTATTCCACGTATGTATAATCTTATACATGTTTTTCTGCCCTTTTATGCATTTATTTGTGCGAATTGAGGTTGGTGTGGGGGAACAGACAAAGTTGTTGATATTTGTGCGAATTGCTGTTTTGTTCGGCTTTTTCTCTGCCTTTTTATTTATGTTTTTGTGCGAATTTGATGTTGCCTTTAAAGTGAAATCCGCTAGTTGAAATTCAGTTTGGTATATTATGTGCAAAACTGATGCTTATTAAGATGCTGAAATTCTGTTAGGGAGGTTGGATTGCAATGGGTTCCACCACAAGCTTTTGGGGATCTTCTATGGGTTAACATTGGAGACCTACTTAACAAAAGACGCAAAGTTTTATGGAAAATCATTGTAGCTGTGATACGTCCGTGTGGTTAGAGAGGAACGCGAGAATTTTTGACAATAGGGAGGAGTCATTAGAGGAAGTCTGGTGTAGGGTGAAATTTCGGGTAGCTTTATGGTCTTAGAGTCATATTATGTTTAAGGGTCTCTTGGTGTCAGATTTGATGAGGAACTGGAGCTCTGCCATGTAGATTAGTATTGCAGATAAGCATCGTTGTTTGTAATTACAGAGGGACTTCTCATCCCTCAATTTTTATAAGCAATATTATTTGCTGTTTCTTATAAAAAAAGGTATCTTTTCTGTGAACATTTGTATTACTTGCCCCTGATTCTCGATTTAAGTGAGTAGTTGCCCATTTGTTGCTGTTCTTCTTTTCAAATTTCTATAACAAGATGGGGTGCACGTGTACTTTCGTTAATTCTAAGTTCTCGAAAAATGATTTGTGATGGTTCTAGTTCTTATTTCTTACCTTGTTAAATTTAAATATTAAATATGTTTGAAAATTTTCAATTTAAATATATAATAAATTTTGACTTGTAGCTCGATAGAGGCCAGGTTTGCCCGAAGACTGGTTAGGGTCGTAATATAGCTAATGCTTAGAAATAAGCTTGTTTACTCTGAAACCGCTAGGCTAGTTTGAAACCATTAGGGCTAGCCCGTTCAACATCCCTACCTTAGTCCCTAACAACCAAGTCGCAGGATATAGTCCATCACGTAATTTTCCTTCCCATGTGATACAATATGACTTCTTCCTTCTAATCAAATGTAGGAGAACTGAACAACCATATTCAATCAGTAGCCAAAATGACATCTCAAATTGTACAAGGAATCACCCTTAAGTCTGCTTCAAACTGATGCTTTATTCATCTTCCAAGTGAATGTGCATCATTTGGCTACCTTGTGCCATTGTTACCACCCATCTGTTGTCCCAACAAACAAACATATCAAGTGCAGTCCCACTATTCTGTAAACTGTGTACATGGTCACGGTCTATTGAATGAGGTATATTTTCTTTATATATCCTACCACTTCGATTGCAATTTTTGTTCTATTTCCATCAAGGCATGCATGAGATTTCTTCATCAAATTCATCCTATGTTTCAGATTTAGAACCCACTTCACTAATTCATCCTTTTCCTCCTGAGCAATTTTTTGATTAAATCATACAGGTTTTGCTTTGTGGTCAAAGATATACTCATCACAATAGTAGCAAAGGTCTTTATCAGTTCTAGCTTGGTATAAGTAAGCTTCTTAAGAGGCAAGTGACTGTCTCCTCTAGACCTTCTTCATACAAGCAATTGTTGATCCAAGGAATGCAGTCAGCTTCTGCTGTTGTTTTCGCAATATTATTTTGGGGTGGTGATGGTGGTCGAATGTACCCGTTTCCAGCATTTTTTCAGTACCAGTTACTAGCCTCAATTACACCCAGCTTATGCTCGTGAAGCTTATTTACATTTACTGCCTGTACAAGGGACCTAGGCTTCCACACTTCAAGCCTCAATACAGATTACAGGATTTGAGCCCCTTAAAACTTAGAAACATGAAATTCCTCACTGAGACTCAAATTGTTTCCCTTAACAAATTATTTTGATCCATCAAACCTCTCTTGGTACAGACTAAACATGAACTTCCTGGATTACATTGATAAACACAATTACTGCATATTCATTTCCACTTGAGATTATTTTTTTTCCTTCAAAAATAAGATTTGCAGAGCACCTTCCCTGTAATCCTCATCTCCCGCGGTAATTTTGTTATACTACAAGTCACCATTACCTCTAAAATGATGTGCAAAAAAACTGACCTTGGTGGAAAAACAAGTGGATAGTCTATTACAGCACCTCACCCATAAACTAGGCTCATCCGTATCAAACTGATAAAAATTTATCTTCAGTTGTTGGACATTCTGGTGTGGTAATCCCAATCCATTGTGCGCAGGGTGAGTAGGGGTGTAAATTCAACTTTATTAGTTTCATCCCTTGCATGATTGGCTCCTTCTATCTGCACCACCTTCTTGCCTTTATCTTGCGGTAACATCATTAAGGCTTCAAATGTGCTTATATATTTCCATCATCTTCTCCAACCGATTGAATATCTGGTCAATGTGTTCCTCTATCTCTTTCATCATCGCTTCATTCTTTCTTTGCCCTTCTTTAGGTTCTTTCAATCTGGTGTTTCTGCCACATGGGATCTTTGGTGAGAGGAAAGTTGGATATGGATACCACTTGTTGTAACAATCCAATCCTCCAAAGCAAATAATCTAACACCAAATATGCAAAAACAGAGTAAATTTTATATGAGGTGTGTTTATTCATTCAGAAAGCATGAAAACAGTCATGATTACCTCTAGAAAAGCTAGCTGGAAATTGTACAAAGAGGACAGCAGATGGAAAATCTCTAAGGTTGTGAAATTGCGTCGCAAACTTTAATTATATCCAAAAATATATTCTACTTTGTTAATCCAGTTTTTTGAGACCGACAGTCTAATTTTGAGTGCTAAATAAGTAAATAATAGACGATTTTATCTTTCCTTGGTTGTTACATCTTGACCATCCATCTTTACTTACTCTCACCACATCTCACTTAATCAATCTGAGGATTCACCACGAAAAACTTCGTGCTTTTCCACAAGCTAAGCATATCTTTGTCGACTTGGGACTGACCACCATGCTTGGCACTTGTACTCACTGTTATCACAATTATTAATAGAGATAAGAAGAAAAAAATGAAAACATTTATGAAGTTTGTTATCATTTTCAAATGCTGTTTATTTCTTTGTTTAATAGTTTCGATTTAGCAAAATGTCCATATTTTTTCCTAGATTTTTTCGCGAGCAAGGTGTATGCTTGATGTGCTTGTATAGGTTCTGGGACCTTTTCCTGTGCCTATAACAGTTAATTTGTGCTTGCTAAAACAGGTATCTTAATTAATGCATAATGGACGAAATGATGAAGCAATTCCAGCAAGGACTTATCGAGGTTGAATTTGAAGCTGAAAACCTCTTATTGGCGCGCCATGAGGTAATTAATATTAATATGGATATTAGATTGCAATGACAATTGTTGTCAATGTGATGTCCTAATAATTGTGATTGCAGTTGGTTGAAATTGATAGGATGAGGAATGGGAACAGGGAAGCTTTGACAGCATTAAGAAAGAGGGCTAGAACAACAAACACCAGTGTTCCTTCCCCTTTCGAGTCACTAATGAGGGATATAGATTCAAGGCCACTGGTGAAAGAGGTCTGTGCGACATGCGGTGATCACGATCCTTGGGAGAATACATTGTTGATGTTTTCTGGAACTGACATCTTCGCGACCATACCGTTTCATGCTGCTCATACTATTTTAGAGAAAGGTAGTTTCAGAAAGAAAGAAAAAAAAGTAGCTTTAATTGCCATATGTTTAGTGTCTTATTTCATGAAATTGCAAATTGAAGGATATCTCCTTGTGCTCTTGCAGTTTGAATCAATATTCTAATGATGTAGTTGCACTGATCAACTTTTGTCATTTTCTGGCTGCAATTTTTCTCCACATTTTGCTGAGGGAAACTCACGATAGTAGGAAAATGCTAGAACGGAGCAACTGGTTGATACCGATGTGTCAACCTGGCTTTAAAACTTTAAAATGATGAAATGATTCACATTACTGGACATACTTTGACCTTACTAGACAAAGGCTGAATAGTCAGCAGGAACTGGAAATTCTCTGGTGTATGAATCAGACGGACACTACCTTGATTGAATATTATGCTAATCCACTGCATCAACTTGATTGGTTGATCCCTATTGACACTGATTAAATTTTATTTGGAATGTGATAGTCTAAATATCATTGCTCTTTCGACCAAGCGTTTGGACATTAAAGTAAACATCTAAAACCACTTCTAGAATATTATTTCCATCTAAAAAGTAATTTCATTGAGAAGTGTTCTCGCATAATGTTCAGTGAAGGGAAATTACATGTAAAACATGAATTGTTTGAGATGCTTTGTATGTTATTCATACCCCATCGTGAAATGGACTTCTTCATATCCTCTATTATAATGCCCATCTGAAAGTAATTACAACATTTTTACCAATACGTTTTCAACCGCCAATTTGATATGCTTTAAAATAGATCAGTTTACCTTGGATGGTCCTATCCTAATATTATGTTTCTATTGTCGTTAGTTTGACATTATGGTGGATGTGTGAAAAAATACTGTCCCTCTTATTTCAAGCTACACTGGTGTTTGTCATATGTATTAGTGACATCTTATCTTAAAAATTCACTTGCGGTTGGATTCCTTGCTTTGCTTATAGATGGTATTTAATGTATTGCAGATCAAGCGCGCCTTGATTTTGATTCTAAGAAGCTCCATAGCTATGTGAAAGAGAAATCGTTTTCTATTTCAGAAAAAGGTGCTCTATCTGACAAGATTGGTCCTGGTGTACTAAGATCTCTGGTGACCTTAACTGACAAACCAAAGTAATGTTTTAGCTGTTTTCACCATCTCTTAGATTGTCTCCCTTGCCCCCAATCTGATGTCAAAAATTTCATTTCTCTGTCTGCTGGTTGTGACTTCCAGAATTGAGGAGAAAGATTGACGATCCATCGTAATTATGGATGGGATCTGAGCTATTATTGATAGGTACGTTAAATTGATTTAATGCATGTATTCTGTTCTCTTTCTGTATGGTTTTTACTTGATTCGGGGTATAAGAATTTGGCATTTAGTCCACTTGGGGAAATGGGAACTGTTACATGAAGTATGGCAAAGCTTTATGCTTCTTTTTTCTCAAATCTATATACAGAATGATGATTTTTTTTTTTTTAATTTTGATAATTTGTTTCACCTTAGTACTGGGGGTGTTTGCAAACTCAACAACACCCCAAAATCAATTTTCAAAATCACTTTTCACAATCAGTTATGTTTGCAAACTCATGTTACTTTTTCAGAATCAATTATGTAAAGCACCTTTAAGCTGCTTTTGAGAATCAATGAGAGAGCAGCTTCTGTAAATCAATTCTTAAAATCACTTTTTTTCCAAACACTACCAAATTTTTATTTTACTACAACAATCAATTTTAATCACTTTTTCACAATCAGTTTTATTTGCAAACACCCCCTTAGTAACCCTCTGTTTGGGATTGTATACCAAGATAATGTACTAAAAAAATTTTGTGTGTATTTTATCGATTATCTACTTCATTGATTTTTAGTTTGATGTTGGTTGGTAAATGAAAACAAAACAAAGGGAAAAGTTAAATGACGTGTTCTCATTATTGTCAGTGAAGTCTGAAGAAGGGAATTGCCTGTTCTAGAAAGAGAGAGGAAGTAACAAGTTGGGAACCTTGTAACCTTGAATTCATACACCTTTATAACCTTCAAATAATTCCCATATCATTCTCAGGCTTGGTCCATTTCGAGCATATATCTTGCCACATGTGAAAATAACCTCCCTGGTGCTTTGTATATGGTCCAGGGTTAATAGTCACTTCACACAAAAGAAACAGATTTGCAGTAGTTAGGGATCAACGAATGCTAGCTTTACAGAACCTATACTTAAAAGTTCAATTAAAAAAAGTGTTGATTATTGTGTAATTCAGTTCAGGTTTCTTTTTAAGCTTTCCCTCAATCTTTCTTTAGAAACATTGGCCCAACCTCTTGCCAGTTGGAATGGCTATTTCGTCCATTCCAGACTATTTGCGCAGCGCCCTTCAGCCCATTCTTATTGTGGACAACGTTCTTACGTTTATGGTTGTGAAAGCAATTGCTTGACCTATATTTGATGAGCCTTTAACCTGTAAAAGAAGTGCGTGACTGAATTGTTTCTTTCAATTTCATAGGTACTAAATGCTGCAAGTAGAAGACCAAACTAGCGATAGGGTGTAAGAGAGTGACTAAAGAAGCTTCCTATTGATGATGAGAGCTATTAATGGAGTTGTTTTCCTCAAACAACCACAAACTTGTCGGGTTAAATGAGATGAAGTTAGTGATTTCTTAATTATGATGGAAGGGTACTTTTGCCAAACTTGATTAATTTTTTGTCTTAGCCCAGGAGCAGCTAGACAGGCTTCTTTTTAAATAATTAATTTAATGTACTTATTCTGAATGATCATTGCAATTTCTGATTATTCAGAATTACCAACCAGGTTAGATAGCACCAGTTAACTAACTGTGACAGATATAGTACAGTTTTTCATATACATCTGAAACTCTTTGAATGGACAGGTTTAAGGACGATCGAATGATGAAGCAGGCTTCCGGGTCCCAAAGAAGGTTTCACATCGTATTATGTTGTCAAAAACATAAATATCATGGCTGCCTCGTCCTATCCTGTTTGGACATATGTTGTCTTAGAAGATAGGTGATAATCACGTCTATGGTGTCTTAGAATTTCTGCTTTGATGATTTCTCATGCATTTAATGAAACGTTTTCAAGTTGGTCTCAATTGTTAGCATCAAAGATGGAATGATGTGGACGGGTTGAGGGACATGATTCTTGTTCGGAGACACAAGAGTGAATAATTGAACTCAATTGATCATGGGGTGGTTGATTCCAGTGTCTGAGATCAATGTATTTTGGACATGCATGTATGTATGATCATTGTCATTACTTTGATGATTGGGGTTAAAGAGATGTTGACAGGGCAGGAAAAACAGTGTTGTTGCTAAGCACGGGTCGTCTCGTCTGCGTTTAATTATTACTAACAAGGAATCTCATCTGTCGTGCAATTATCAAGAAATATTGATCGATGTGGTTTCTTAAATTCTCAGGTTAAAGTAATACATGCGAGCCATGAAAATGGGGGCATGTGTCATTGTGTCTGGTAACTGCCCAAAACTAATAATTTTTGAGACAGTGATGAAAATGCTTGTGTTGTGGACAATTGATAATTAGGTTGTATGAGATGAGCTTTTATGGATGGTGTTGATGATGTACCTTTCATCCTCAATTCGACGCGCACTTGGTTGTGCGTGCACGCGCGTATATTAAGGATGGATATTATGTATGCTATTTCAGGTGTAGCATCTTATAACTCTTTTTAATGATGTCCGATGATTCATTCGACAATTTTGTTGTTTCAGGTTCAGGGGATGACTAAAAGTTGAAATAATTGGAAAGAAACATTGGGAGAAGTGTCTTCGTAATGTCTTGTGTTGATTGTCTTAAAATTAGACAAATAATTAAATTAGATTTCTTCAATTTGGAAGAAATAGGGCTCAATAATTTCGACTATTTTATCATGATCACCACTTAACTAATATCCAGTTACCGGTGGATTGATTTTTAGTTAGTCTCTTGTTGCTTCTTGTAGTTGGGTATTTTCTCTGAGTGAGATTGCAAACTTGTAATATGGACCTTTCCCCTATGGTAATGAAGTTTTTAACGTGTAATTAACAATATTCTAAAAGATATTAGACGCTAGCTGGAAATGAATATAGAGTTTAGTCAAAGAGAATATATTGTTCAAATCATATATAATTTGTTGAAGTTCAAATCTAGTTATTTTAGGTGAATGAACTTGGTTAGATATGAATATTAATACATAGACACAGAGATGAAAATTTATTTTTCAGGAGGTCTGGTCTGGCCTATATCTGAAGTGTAAAACTGTGCAATTGCATCAACTCAATTACAGAGTGAGGAAAACGACTTCAACCCAATAAAAATGGCAAATAAAAATCAATTTAAATGGCAAATAAAAATTTGGCCAGAATTGTTGTTTTAAAAAATTGAGGGGGGTGGCAGTGGATGAATACGACATTTCAAAGGATTTGCATGTGGCATAGTTTATTGGTAATAAGTATTTGATGTTGTGTGAAAAAAAGTGGTAATTATTGAAGAAGGGCTCGTCAATATGATTGTGCTAAAAACTTATAAGTAGGACTATGAACATGTGCAATAAGTTGCTTTCAACTGACAAATTTTTCAGAACTCTTATGCTTTGTTGTATCTTTTGTTTGCATTTGTGATTGTTCATTTTCAACAAATAGTATAGTATTGCCTCTCTTTCTCTCTCTTCATCCAATTGCCACAATTGAATTCGGCGGAGAAGGATCACATTCGTACTTAGTTACATTTAAATAGATTTTTTCCTAATTATGGCTAAACAAATTTTAACCAAACTGATGAAATCAGATTCATCCAATTCATTTAAGGTGTAATAATGTTGTAAAACTTTCGCTAACCGCTACTTGGAACAAATTAAGATGTACCATCTAGTCGGAATCTAATATTGTCGGACAAGAAGGAATTGGAAAAATAAAATATAGATAGCAATGGAAGCTTAGCATCTAGTCGGAGATCTTTGTAAGAGAAGGGGAAAATCGTGATCTATAAATATTTTTGAATGAATTATGGTTTTTGAAAATTTATTATGAACCAACCTAATATTTGGTGTGGATTTGGTTAAGAAAATGAAAACCGAGTAAAATTAAAATGTAAAACTATGTAAGTAATCATATAAAATTAAATTAAAATGTGACATATGTACCTTCAAGCTTGATTTTTACAAATGTATACAAAATGGAAATATGGACATATGATGACCGATACACTCAACTAATCTTAAGAACTAATTCCCCAAGTAAGTGATCCTCTCAAGTTAAGTGTATCATTCTTTCATTCAAGTGTATAAGATAGGTCATGTTCAATCTGAACTCCCAACTCGCAACTCTCAACTCTCAACTCTCAAGTTGTATCATGCATCCGACCTACCGTTTACTTGCATATCGTTTAGCCCCTCATCACACTTAAATGTATGTAGCTTAGAATCAGAAATGACATTTTTTTTTTTGTTGTAATATAGGGTATGTGGTAAATGTGGAATAAAATATGGATAAAGTGACTCGACTTAGACTAATTGAGTTGGTCACCCTCAACGCATTCGTGTACAAACCAGTGCGGACGAAGTAACACGAATATCTCCGGTAGTCAGTCCATTTCCATCAGCTACTCTCAATAAAATCCCAATTCCCGAATTCTTTGCAGTGGATAGTTTCAATTCCAGAAACAAAATCCAATTTTTTTTTATTATTATTTTTTTTTACATTGAATCATTTATATATGGTAGTATAGCCAACATATAGATTTTTTATGGATTCATTTGGTTCTTTTGAGTCTTGCTCAAGCCGGATGATAAAAAATTATCATGTCCGGTTTGACTCGATTAAAAAAAATAAAAAAAGAATAAATATAAAGGGGGCAAAGTGATAGAAAAAGAGCTCTCATCGATTTTTTAGTCTATCTATAAGAGGAGATTATATGAAAATAAATCTCTTAGTAAAGCTAACTTATTTTAGCTTTCTTCACCTTATTTCACTTATTGCATGCACACTACATTTATCAAATATAAAGGCTTTTCCAAAACTTTTAGCTATTTCGCTAACTTTGCATAGCCATGTTTTTACTAGACTCTGTTGATCGCCTTATCAAATATTACAGTGCAGGGGGTATCTTTTCGATGATGGTACCCTTTCCTATACAACAAGTTTCATTTTTTTAACCATCTAGTTCAATTTAAATAAACGTGCACCACATAAATTAAGCCTAAAAATAAAAACTATATTTAAAAAAGCAATAAATAAATTAACAGCTGAAACTAATTATTACAGGCCATCTAGTTAACAAATAATTCAAAATTTAAATTATCTACTATAGACCTAGAATACAATGCAAATAAATTAAAAAAATTATCCAAAAAGTAGACAAATAAAGATAAAAAGAATATAAAATATACTATCACGGTGTACCACTCCATCCCTTTCCCTCAAACTTATTTTGTGAGCAATTTTGTGGGGACGAGAGGTACACTGTGGTTGAACTTACAGACGTTGGCTAATTTGATGGAAGATGAGGGTACTGCCAGTGGCCCTAAGATACGTGAACGAACGGAGCTCTTGGAGGATCTCAATCTTCTGCTCAATATTCATACCCATGTTCGTGAGCTAGCCAGTATGCTCTGAAAGCGAGCATTCATTGTCATCTCGAACTCACTGAAACGAAGCTCGAGCCTCTAAATGTCTGTCTCACCTACTCGGTTTGAAATTGTCTACCTTGCACTTGGCTCGACTCTAGGCGAGGGTGCTGGTATATCCTCATCATCCGCTTGTGCTTACTTCATCGGCAGGTTGTGGTGGGTGTGGTCGTCAGAGGACGACCACTCACTGATGCTCAGGGATGTCCTTCGATAAATTTCCTCATTCCTCTGAGGTAGCAATGTAGTCAAGGGTAGATTTGGTAAGCGCACCCAATCACCATGTCACTATAAGAAAAAAAAGGGTATTTGCCGCTAACCTTTTGTAACTACAAGAGTGGTTACTAAAAGTAACCCCTTTTGTAACTATTAGTAGTTACATAAAATATTTCATACAATTTTAACCAAATTTGCTACAATATGTCAAGCTCTTTTGCAACTACTTGTAGTTACAAATACATTAGTAACTACAAATTAGTTGCAAAAAATAGTTACAAATACATTAGTAACTACTTTGTAGTTACAAAAAAACTTTTTGCATCTTATTATAAGTGACTACCATATAGTAACTACTTTTAGATTTTTAGTTACTAAAAATATTTTTATGACTACTCTTCATTTTTTGTAACTACATTTTGTAGTGACAAAAAAGCCTTATTTTTAGTGGTGTGTGGTTGTATAAACGAGTACCCTTGACCCTCATTCTCAAGGAAGTGCATGCCCACAAAGTCCCTAAGGGTCAGGAACGTTCTACTTGTAAAAACCTCCCATCCTTCCAAGGCAATGTCAAGATAGACGGCTATGACTATGATAATCCCACCAATCACAACATGCTCTCTCTGGCAGGTGAGTACTACAATATGTCAAGGTGGTGGCGAGATACTTTGCCTCCTGCACGCGTCTGTCCTCTACAATGTACTACAATATGTCAATGCGTCGGCACGAGAATTTTCCTTCTCCTTTTAGGCGAATATTGCCAGTGCCATCAACTCCTGCAGATACCAGAGCACTGAGTTCCGAATGGACGTTGCATTTCTCTTGTTTGCTTGGGTATCTCACTGAACCATGTGAACACATCTGAATGCCTCATCCGTAACCATACACGATCAATAGACAACGAGTTCTTGTACTTCCCTTCAGTCTGAAAATCAAAGAAAGCCGCCAGCTGACCCATCGTCATTGTATACTGGCGGTTATGGAGTCGGAAGGTGTGACGTTATTATTATTATTATTATTTTCCTAAGCATATCTTGAATTATAATTGAGCCCGATATGTAAAATATTATTTTTACGTCGAAGTCTCATATTAATTAGCACATTTCATGCATCACATCAACTCCCCATGTCGCTGAAATTAAAATTCGGACACCTAAGTGGAAGATTTCCAAGGAGTTGCGAAAACAAAAGGAGGCATTAGCTGCATGCTTCCCCAACCACATATTTCCTTTTCCTACCATGAAATACTCTCCACAAAGTGAAATTGAAAATGTCAGTGTGGGGTTTTGAGAAGCGGGAAGGTCCTTGAAAAGGGGAAGTCAAGAGAAGGAGAAAGAAGAGTCGGAAGTGAAAGGGAGTATGCCAAGCACGAAATCTCGGCTGAGATACATCAAGATCTTGGCCGAGATGTCCCACCTCGTCCAGAAGACGAAATCCCCTGTCCACTTGTCTCGGCCGAGACACAAAAAGATCTCGGCCGAGATTCTCAGAAGTCCAACATCAATCCTGAAATTTCACCACTTCCGTTTCCGAGTCAAATGAAGAGGATTCCAGATAGAAATAGAGACAAGGAGACAATGGAGGTATTCAGGAAGGTTGAAATCAGTATTCCCTTGGTGGAGGCCATAAAACAGATTCCTCGATATGCAAAGTTTTTGAAAGACTTATGCACTAACAAAAGGCGGTTGCATGGGAATGAGAAGGTCCTAATGGGAGAAAATGTCTCGGCGGTTTTTCAGAAAAAGATGCCACATAAATACAAGGATTCGAGAATGTTCGTCATTCCGTGCAAGATTGGTAACACTAGAATAGAGAAAGCCATGTTGGATCTAGGGGCATCGATCAATGTGATGCCCCGTTCCATTTTCGATAGCTTAAACTTGGGCCCACTGAAGGATACGAGGGTAGTCATCCAACTGGCGGACCGAAGCACCTCGTTTCCGGACAGGGTGATTGAGGACGTGATAGTTGAGGTGGATAACCTCATATTTCCAGCGGATTTCTATGTACTGGATATGCATGGAAATTCGTCAAATTCCACTCCAATCTTGCTTGGGAGACCGTTCTTGAACACCTCCCAAACAAAGATTGACGTGCGAGAGGGAACTCTTAGCATGGAATTTGATGGCCAAGTGGTGCAATTCAACATCTTTGATTCGATGAAGTATCCTGAGGAATTGCATAGTGTGTGTTCTATTGATGTTATTGATGGTATTGATCCCTTTGTAGAGGATGTGTTTGAGTGTTATTGCAGGGACCAAAAAGCAATTGAATTGGCGACTGATCTAGAGAAGATAGAGCCAATGGACACCAAGGAAGAGTTGGTGGGGACAGTGGAACAATCGCAATTCTCCAAGCCTTTCCGAACCAAGTCCTTTCCCAAGTTCATACCATTGCCGGAATCTCAAGAAAAGCTGCTACCCTCTACCATCAAGGCACCAACCCTTGAGTTCAAAACCCTTCCCCCCCATCTCAAATACACATATCTTGGGGAGGAAGAAACCCTACTGGTGATTATCTCATCAAAGCTCACATCCACTCAAGAACAAGCATTGATCGGGGTCCTCAAGGTGAACAAGGAAGCTATAGGGTGGACCAATGCCGATATCAAAGGCATTAGTCCGTCCCTATGCATGCATCGGATATTTCTTGAGGATGACGCCAAACCTAGCTGGGAGCCTCAACGACGACTCAACCCATCAATGATGGAGGTCGTCAAGAAAGAAATAATCAAACTGTTGGACGTGGGGATCATCTACCCGATATCCGACAGCAAGTTCGTGAGCCCGACCCAGGTGGTCCTGAAGAAGTCTGGAGTGACAGTGATCGAAGGAAATAACGGTGAGATGATGCCTACACGCCTACAGACAGGTTGGAGGGTTTGCATGGACTACAGGAAGTTGAACTCAGTAACAAGGAAAGATCACTTCCCTCTACCCTTCATCGATCAGATGCTCGAAAGGCTAGCAGGACATCCTTTCTACTGTTTCTTGAATGGATTCTCGGGGTACTTTCAAGTGCCAATAGCACCCGAAGACCAAGAAAAGACAACTTTCACATGCCCGTTCGGAACATTGGCGTGGCGGCGCATGCCCTTTGGACTATGCAACGCCCCTGCGACATTTCAAAGATGCATGGTTAGTATTTTTTCCGAGTTTATTGGTCATTTCATAGAAGTTTTCATGGACGACTTTAGCGTCCACGGTACATCTTTTGAAAATTATCTTGATAACTTGGTAAGAATCTTGCAACGATGCATTGAGAAAAATCTTGTGTTGAATTGGGAGAAATGCCACTTCATGGTGGAACAAGGAATTGTGCTGGGTCATGTAGTTTATAGTAAGGGAATAGAAGTAGATAAAGCGAAAATTGATGTTATTTCTTCTCTCCCTTACCCCGCAAATGTGCGGGAAGTGCGTTTTTTTTGGGCCATGCAGGATTTTGATGTGAGCAAGGAATGCAAGTTGGCATTTGATGAGTTGAAGAAGAGATTGGTTACTCCTCCAATTATTCAACCGCCAGATTGGGATTTGCCTTTTGAGCTAATGTGCGATGCTAGTGAACAAGCCTTGGGGGCAGTTTTGGGACAGAAAAGAGGAAAGGTGACCCATGTCATCTACTATGCCTCACGTACTTTGAACCCAGCTCAGATGAATTATACTACCACAGAAAAGGAGCTGCTATCTGTTGTGTTTGCATTAGAGAAGTTTCGGTCTTACCTTGTTGGGACAAGGATCATCGTATATACCGACCACGCAGCATTGAGGCACCTCATAGCTAAAAAGGAGGCGAAGCCTAGGCTTATTCGCTGGATATTACTTCTCCAGGAATTTGACCTAGAGATTAAGGATAAGAAAGGATCAGAAAATGGTGTTGCAGATCATCTCAGCAGAATAACCCAACAGGAAACGAACTTGCCTCTCTGGGAAAGCTTTCCTGACGAGCAATTACTAGCAATGACAGGCGCGAAGGTTCCTTGGTATGCCAACATGGTGAATTATTTGGTGTCCAAGAGGTTTCCTATTGGGATGAGTAAACCGCAGAGGGATAGGTTGAAGAGTGAGTCGAAGCATTTTGTTTGGGATGATCCATACCTTTGGAAATATGGTTCAGATCAAGTAATCAGGAGATGCATCCCCGAAGACGAAGTGAAGTCGGTGTTGAATTTTTGCCACTCATATGCTTGTGGAGGCCACTTCGGGCCGAAGAGGACGACATACAAAGTGCTTGAGAGTGGACTGTTTTGCCCACCATATTTAGAGATGCCCTTGCTTTTTGCAAGTCCTGTGACAACTGCCAAAAGACAGGCAATGTCTCTCAAAGAAATCAAATGCCCCAAAACCCGATTGTAGTTTGTGAAATTTTTTATGTTTGGGGTATGTACTTCATGGGACTGTTCCCTTTGTCTTATGAGAATTTGTACATTTTGCTGGCCGTTGACTATGTGTCCAAGTGGGTGGAGGCGAAAGCAACCCGAACCAATGACTCTAAAGTTGTGGCCGAGTTCGTCCAATCCAACATTTTTGCTCGGTTTGGGATACCAAAAGCCATTATAAGTGATAGAGGCACACACTTTTGCAATCGAATAATCGACGCATTGCTGAAGAAATATGCTGTATTGCACAAGGTTTCGACGCCTTATCATCCACAAACCAATGGGCAAGCCAAAACTTCGAATCGGGAAATCAAGTCGATATTGGAGAAGACCGTTCAACCGAATTGCAAGGACTGGAGTTTGAGGCTCAATGATGCATTATGGGCGTATAGGACTGCATATAAAACTCCAATTGGTATGTCTCCCTTTCGACTTATTTATGGAAAGCAATGCCATCTCCCGGTTGACCTTGAACATAGAGCCTATTGGGCTATTCGGAGATGCAACATGAACCTCGATGAAGCCGGTGTACACCGAAAGCTCCAATTGCAAGAGCTTGAAGAAATTCGAAATGAAGCCTTTGAAAACGCCATGATCTACAAGGAGAAAACGAAGGCTTTTCATGACTCGAGAATTCCCCGGAAAACGTTTGTGGTTGGGGAGAAAGTGCTTTTATATCACTCCCGGTTGAAGTTATTTCCGGGCAAGCTCCGTTCGAGGTGGGTAGGACCCTTCGTTGTCACTAAGGTGTTCGATCATGGTGCCATCGAAATTGAAAGTGGTAAAACCGGTAAAATCTTCAAAGTCAACGGGCATCTTCTCAAGCCTTATCTAGAGCATATTCAAGAAAGTTCCGGTGAAGAAGAACGAGTAGAAGACCCACCACTGAACTGAAAGAGCTTCCGTCGAGCCAACGACGTTAAACAAAGGCGCTTGTCGGGAGGCAACCCGGCGGTTACTCGTTTTCTTGCATTTTAAGTTCATAGTTTAGTAGCTTTACTATTATTTAAGTATTGTGAATTGTTTTGGTTAAAATGTGTGTAGGTACCAAACAAGCAAATCAAAGACAAGACATGGTATGAAATGGGGGTGAAGAACACTAAAAATGTGGAAAAATGCAGGGGAGGACAATCTCGGCCGAGACACAGAAGAAATCTAGGCCGAGACGTAATGCGGGTGAAAAGGGCAATCTTCCCTGGAGGCATTTCTCGGTCGAGAAACATGAATCATCTCGGCCGAGATTAAAAAGGGCCCAAAATTGAGGAATTCGCTGGAAGATAATCTCGGCCGAGACACTATAGCATCTCGGTCGAGACGGGTTTGAATGGAATTTGAGCCAAAATTGCTGGAGGATAATCACAGCCGAGACACACATTCATCTCGGCCGAGAACCACTTGTCCAGAATGGGGGTAAAAATGCTAAGACTTCATCTCGGCCGAGATTCTCGGCCGAGATTAAAAAGGGCCCAAAATTGAGGAATTCGCTGGAAGATAATCTCGGCCGAGACACTATAGCATCTCGGTCGAGACGGGTTTGAATGGAATTTGAGCCAAAATTGCTGGAGGACAATCACAGCCGAGACACACATTCATCTCGGCCGAGAACCACTTGTCCAGAATGGGGGTAAAAATGCTAAGACTTCATCTCGGCCGAGATCCTACAGAATCTCGGCCGAGATCCACTGCCGAGTCAAGTGGTCCTGAAAGCGAAGAACGGATCTCGGCCGAGACACTGAGCCCAAATTCGAATCTCGGCCGAGACGCAGCACAGGTATAAATACCCTTGCGCGCAGAATTAGGTCAGTTCTTCCCCAAATTTGCGATTTTCACACACGCACGCACACACTCTTCAAATAATCACCCTTGCACTCTCTTTCCACCTATCAAATTTTACACCACACCTCACTTACATCACCACACCCACTCCTCTCCGAATTTTTTTGGATTTGGAGCAGACTTGAGGTCGAGTCAAAAAGGGCGCGAACAATCCAAATTCAAAATTTTCTTGATTAAACTCGACTGATAAGTACGGCTATCTCACTCTTTTGATCTATTATTGCATATTATTGAATCTATTGTTGAGATTGGGGGTTAATTTTATGTTTATTTGCATTTTCATTGAAATTGGTTATACATACAACTAGTTGTATTGATTTTTTGCCAATTGATAAGTGTTTATGCATTTGAATGATAGAATCGACATGATAGCTCGTATGATTGCTTGATGATTGAGTGGGTAGATTGTTGAGTAAAGTTTTGTGAGTTTTGAAAAAGCTACATTCATTGTGGCAAATCATCAAACATGTGCTAGGCGTTAAATTGTTGTGCCTAAGTTAGCTAATTTCGACTATTTTATCTAGTTTTTAACACTAATTATTGATATTATCGTAATGTATAACCTCATTTGAGTGTGAATTGGTTGTCATTGCATGGTTGATACATTTTGACTTGTTTTTGTTAGATATATAGTCGGATTCAAGTGAACTTAGGCATCTCCTACTTGAACTTGAACTCGTTGTTTTGCCACTAGTTTTGATGATTGAGTTGTTGATTTTAGGTACCCATGGCACCTCCAAAAAACCCAAAAGGCAACACTCAAGAAGGCACTTCTGGCAGAAGAGTCACACAAAAAATCAGAAAAAGCCAAGCTAAGGGCAAAGAGAAAGCTGTTGAGCCTACTCCGGAGGTTCCCCCGCCGTAAATTCCCCCGACTTCCACCGACAAATCCACGAAACCCATTGATTTCGACATAGTGCTGAAAACAGAGGATCAAAGAAAACGATTTGACAAGTTGATGAAGAGGGGGGTGTCAGCTACCCGCTATGGTGATCCCAAGATCTTGGACGCCATGGGAATCCGGCAAAACGTTCTGGAACTGTTAGACATAGCAGGTCTAGCTCAGTGCCTAGCACCCCGCCCAACTTTCCTCAAATTTGTGCTTGAGTTTTTCAGCACACTCGAAATCGAGGAGGAGGTCGTTTCCTGCTCAACTACAATTCACCATTTCAAATTTCAACTTCTAAACGAAGAAAAGATACTACGCCACGATAATTTGAAACGCATATATGGCTTCAAGACTCCAACCTTCGGTGATAGACCTGCGTTGACAAAATTTAATGTGCAACAATTCTGGGGGCAAATCACTGCCGCCCCTGGAATAGTTGCACCTCAAGCATACGACCCAAGGAGCTCCAGACTAACCTCCATCTGAAGCCCAGTCATGAAGTATCTACATAAGTTGTTGAGCTCCACCATATGTGGAAGGAAAGAGATCAGCTCCCCCCGGTTGTACGAGATGGAGATCCTCTGGGCCATTGTGGATAGGAAGTTGAGGAACTTCCAGCAGGACCTGGTATCAAGCTTCCAGAAGATAGTAAAAGAATTGAGGACAGAAAGGAAAAGAGTTACAAAAATGCCCGACCCAATCTACTGTGGGGCTTTGATAACCCCTATACTTGAGCATTACAATATCCCCCTTCCGGAATACACACCCATCACCGCTGATTACTATTTGGATTGGGAGGAGATGGAGAATATGCGTATTGCCATGCTCGGGTACAAAGAAGGAATATCGGGTCCGGCTGTCCCTTATGTTGTCCAAAACGAGGGACCTTACTTCCGCCTACCCAACCCCGGACTGACATACATCACAAACTTGGAAAGCAAGCTAAACTTGGAACTGAGCTCCGAGGCACATATCAATGCCTCTTTGGAGCCGAACCGTGAAGAGTTAACCAAGTTCAAGAGAGCTAAAAAGCCACGTCCGATGGCACGGGTTCGGAGCATGGGAGTTGAGGGAGAAGGCAGTAGCTAGCCAGAGCAACTGTCAAGAAAGAGATCATCCACAGTCGTTCTGTCTCAATCCGAGTTCTAGGAACGGCAAGAGGGACTGATGGCGGCTATGGGGGATGAAATCAAGGGCATAAGAGCCGAGTTGGTGGACATGCGGGCATCCATTGGGGCTGAATTGAGAAGGATCAAAGAGACTATCCATGAAAATCAGACAAAGCTCCTCAATCTCTTCAAGTCTATCAAGGGATGTTTCACCGGCTCGAACCCCCGACCTTCCCGCTCTCTGTGAGTAGAGTACCGAGAAGCCTTACCTTTTTGTCCCAAACTTAGTTGAAAAACTAAGTTTGGGGGAAAACAAAGAGATAAGACAATTTCGGCCGCTCGAAATCCCCTACGTCTCGTTATTTTCTTTTACTATCTTTACTATTGGCCTGTGAGCCACTTGGCATGATGTGTTTGACGGATTTCATGTGATGGCCTGTGTGCCAATACTGATTTGTATTTTAATTGCCTTTTTGATATGTGACTATTTTGATTGTTGATAATGTTGCCGGCCTGTGAGCCAATTGTCATTTTCTATTAGTCTTGGTAGGTGATATTATTACATATGCATTTGGATGCTTCGGGTTTTGGATAATTATTGGGTGCCTTTAAGTCAATTTGTTTGTTTGTGTTGATAAGTACACACTTTTTCCCTTTATTTTTATAGGAGTAGGATTCTTAATGGATTAGTTCATTTAGTTAATGACTGCGAATAATGGTGCATAAAATGGTTAAGTTCGGCGAGCACCAAATTGTACTTCTCTTTTTCCACAAACCTAGTTTGCAACTAAGTTTTGGGAGGGGGTGTGATTCGTACAAATTGGCAGCTCGAGAAAGCAATTGGATGAGTTTAGGAAGGAAAAATGTGGCATTGATTAATGATGAAAAAATTTGACAAATATTTTTGAAAGAAGCACATGGTAGAGCCTGATAGACTTTTTGAAACAAAATTGAACTTACACTCAAAACCTTTGATCAAAATTGCAGCCGAGTGAGTTTTTGAGCCTTAGAAGATACTTCCATCTTTTGAGTAATTTAAACTTTCTTTCGGTGTGAAATTTATTGAATGCATTTAGTTGTCTCTAGAACTTGCCTTGATTCTCTATTTTGAATGATTCGGTGTGTGACTTAGAAAATGGTCTTAGGCAATTCTTGAATTTTTTTTAGCCTATTTGTAAATTGAAAATGTCACACCTTTTCACCAAAAATTGGAAAATTGCCCCTAGTTACCCCCTTGAGCTTTTAGCCTCTTGTTTGACAGCTCAACTTTACAAGCCAAGTACCTTTCAATTTAGCCTTTGACCTTAATTGGACTATTTGAGTATGAGGGAGGTGGTTGGAAGGTAGTCGGGTAAATTTGGGATTGAAAGGGGTGAACTATTGGGAACATTAAAGGGTGAAAGGAATTGAAACAATAGGAAAAGAATCGAGAATACTAGTTCTCTCCAATTTTTGTTTATATTTGTTAAAAAAAAAAAAAAGTCAAAAATCGAAAAAAGTCGAAAAATCAGAAAAACAAAAGACAAAGTTAGTTGTATATACTTAATTTTTGCTTTTGATTTGGAGAGACTAGAATTGTAAATGTTTTAATCGATGCTCTCAAAGTTGTAAAAATTCAAAAGAAAATACACTCCAAGGGAGAATTGAGAAAGCATTTAGGTTGTGGACTTTGTGGTAAGGAGAAGAAATTAATTCTTAGGATTGGTTTACTAAGGAAGTAAAGAGTGAGGTTGAGTGACCATTATTTGAGAGGAAGATGGGTAGTGCACGACTCATCTAGTCCGTTTTATAGTCACTTATACCAGAAATTTTCCCACCTTATCCCAAGCCAACATTACAACCTGTTAAAGACCTTTTTGATTCTTTGTCACACATGTCGGTATACATCGAAGCTTAGATGATTGGCAAGCCTATGGTAGGCATTTTATGCATTTCAACGTGAGCGTATACACTACCCTTTTGATACACTTGAGAGTCGAGAGTTACACTCACCATGTGAGGATCTTAAGTTGAGAGTGTTTTGTCTCGAGAGTAGTGGATCTAGTCTATCACACATGCTCACTTTTATCATGATCTCTTACTCTTTTTCATGAAAATTCTGAAATCAAATGTCACTAAACTTTGCCCTAAATACGTGTCCTTTTGTCTTTCTCTTTATTGTTCGGGACGAACAAGTTTTAAGTTTGGGGAGATTTGATACATGTGTTCTGTGCACGCACTTTAGGGCACTTTTAGTGTCATTTTAGTGTCAACAATGTGCATAATTACGTGTATCTAGTGCTTTTATACTCTAATGGGCAAAATAATGTGTTGGTGCTGTTTTTGTATTAAGACAGGTGAAAAAAGGGTCGAAAAAGAACATCAAAAGACCGCGGAGTTTAGGGATTGATCGAGGCAATAAAAGGAAGGGGCAGTTGAAGATCTCGGCCAAGACAGGATGAAAGTCTCGGCCGAGATGAGTCTCCAGGGCATTCATGAAGAATTGAACAGACTGAAGATCTCGGCCGAGACACACAACGCATCTCGGCCGAGATATGTTGCCAGAGAATTTCAAGGCTTTTCAAAGGACCAAGATCTCGGTCGAGATGCAGCCCAATCTCAGCCGAGATGAGTCAAGCCCTAGCCAACCCCATTTTTCTCTTTTTACGTCTCGACCGAGATGAAGTTAAATCTCGGCTGAGGTCACCTTTCGATCCACAAATCTTGAAAACCCTTTTTCACGTCTCGGCCGAGACACACTTCCCTCTCGGTCGAGATTCACTACCGCGTTTTGAAATCCTGAATACGTTTTTGCCTATTTAGCACTTTCTCTCCTTATATATATATATATATATATATGATCCCGTTCGAATTTAACCTAACTTTTGATACCTTTTTTATATTTGGAAAGCACTATTCAGCCACCAAAGCCACCAAGGAAGGAAGATTGGACAAGAGATTGAAGGATCATCTTCTCCAATTGACATCTTTGGATTCATCCATATCAGTATCATGTTTCTTTATTTTTTCAGTTATTTTCTGATTGTATTAGTTAACATGGGTGGCTAGCACCCTTTAGTTCATCCTTGATCATTGTGGAACCTTGAGTCGAGACATTGATGTGATTATTGCGGTTAATGTTACCGAGATTATTGTGTATTCAAGTGTTTTGTGTTATTTGCTGTTATTGAGTCACATTTATGAATTGATTATTGGATTGATCACCCTTTAAGGGATTTGTGAATGTGTTGCTAGAATAGGAAATTACTATCCGTAATTGTAGGATTTTCGATTCCCGTTTAGCAAACAATAGATTTATTTATTGGGGATAACACAAAGTTCAACCACTGAAATCGAGCTTGCGAGTTTTATGTTGAATTTATCTCGTTGTCCTAGTGTTTAATGCATTTGGTTATTGGATCTAAGAGAGCTTGTTCGAGGATTCGGTTAAATTGAATAGGGTTAGTCTAAGAGCTTATTTTGATTAACTAAGATTAAGGGACAACAAGGCTATTAGAACTTGTTAATAGCCTTGAGATAAGAGCTTGAATCACAATTAAATCGGGCATTAACATAGTTGCACCAATTGTCTAAGATCAAGGGGAAGCATGATCAAGGATGGCTTGTTTTATTACTTGAAAACCAAAACCGAAAAAAAAAAAGATCTCTTCTACTGTCTTTGATTATTTGTTTCTTTGAATTTGAAACGTTAAAGGCTTTTAATTCCGTTTAGTTACTTCTATTTGCTACTAGTAGATTGTTAGTCCTTAATCAATCCCCCCTCTTTACTGCTTTCTTAAGAATTTACTTCTTGCATACTTAATCATAATTTACTTGATATCGGGACCAAAACTATTCGGCCGTTCCTCGTGGGATCGACCCTTACTTGCCACTCTACTAGTTAGAGTAGTAGGATAAGGTTAAGTGTATATTTCTATACATTAATTTGGTAGTAAGAAATGACGCTATCAATTATGCTCCTGCCAACTGTCTTGCTGAGGCATTCAACAAAACTTTATGTAACTTGTTGAAGAAAGTGATTGCAAAGTCAAAACGTGATTGGCACGAAAGAATGGGAGAAGCTCTATGGGCATATCGAACTACGTATATGACGACTACGCAAACAACTCCTAACTCGTTGGTCTATGGGGTGGAAGTTGTTCTTCCTCTTGAGCAGAAAATTCTGTCGTTGAGGATAGCCATGCAAGAAGGGCTAACTGAAGAAGATAATGCACAGTTGCGTCTCAAAGAGTTGGAGGCTCTCGTTGAAAAATGATTGGAAGCGCAACAGGGACTTGAATGTTACCACGTGCGTATGTCAAAGGCGTTCAACAAAAAGGTACGGACGCGTTCATTTCAAGTAGGTGACTTGGTGCTTGCTATTCGAAGGCCGATCATCACTACTCATCGGGTTGGTAACAAGTTCACATCAAGGTGGGATGGCCCTTATGTTGTGAAGGAAGTTTATACGAATGGTGCTTATAAGTTGCTCTATGAAGATGGCGTGCGGGTCGATCCCTTAAATGAGAAGTTCTTGAAGCGCTACTACGCTTGAGTTTGTCGCAAAAAAAAAAAAAAAAAAAAAAAAAAAGAAAAGAAAGAAAGAGAAAGACCTCTTGGCCCGCATGAGGATAAACTGTGCACAACGATCACCAAAGGTAAAGTATATGGTTAAAATACTAACTTACCCCACTTTGGCTAAGGTGGTTAAAGAATAGTCACTCCTGGCCCGCATGAGTATAAACTGTGCACGGTACCCCCAAAAAACAAAACACAAAGTGAAATTTTGAACTACGTTATGACTTGATCCCTTTCACCGGGGTACGTAGGCAGCTTAGAAATATTCTAAGTTCAGTCTAAATTGTGTTTCCCTCTCCTAAGTTGCTCCAAGTTTAGGGATCCAAGCTCCAAGTCTGTCAAGTTATTTGATTTCGTCAAATTGTGTCGTCAAACACAATTTCAGATGAATCCGCCTTTCGAAGTCAAGTATGTCAAATTCGTCCAAGTCCACTAAGTTGGAGATTCAACTTCCAAATTCAAGAACTCATTGGTATGAGTATAAACTACCAATAAATTTCAAGTTCAAGTTTAATGCTCCTTGGCACGAGTTTAAAAGGTCTTTAAATCAAATTCAAGAACTCTTTGATACGAGTATAAAAATACCAATATTCCAGAAGTCAGTTCGAGACTCATCCACTTCAAGATGCATCGTCCGTGAACAAGTCTCGAGGGAGCATTTGTTGATACACAAATTTTGTATCCAATTGAAATGCGCCACATAATAAAATATATGTTGCACATTAATTTTATATTGATTATTTTAATGTTAGGAATTAAATAAATATAATTCCTATATTAAAAAATTCAATTTAGTTGATGACTTGTTATATATTTTATTAACTTATTGGGAGCCGCCACGTATCAAAGTGATATAGATATTACTAAATTATATTAATTTAGTAATTATTCAAAGAGGTGATGATAGATATTAAATCATGATGTACCAATTAGAAGATTTTTTATATCGCATGCAACATGGACATCATCCATCGACTAAATAAAAGTGACGTGGCACCTGCACGTTAAGTTAGATTTGCTCACTTGCATAGAGAATTTGCAAGCTTGTACCTTGACGTTGATCACAAGCTTGTACCTTGATCATCTAAAATCATGATTTGCAAGGAAATTTATCAAGCATAGGCGGAGTTGTGGGAGTTAATATTATTAAATTAATAATTATATATTTGGTAGATTTGATATCTTGAAGGACCAATCAAATTGCTTCGTTTGGATCCTAGTCTATTAGGATTCTCCATCCTATAACTATAAATAGGGCCTCATTTTTCCACCAAAGAACACAACAACACAAGCTCAAGAAAGGTGGTACAAAACCAATCTTGAGACTCAGGCGATACAAAGCCAAAATCCGACGGTACAAAGCCAACCTGGCGGTACAAAGGCAAAATCCGGCGTTACAAAGCCAATTCATGATAACGTTTGATTCAGGATTTAACTCCAAATTCATGATAACGTTTGATTCAGGATTTAACTCCAATCCTTGAATTTAACTTTATAAACTGAAGAACTCATATACTGAAGAACTCATATTCGGTGCGGATTAAAAGTCCAAAGTTCATCGAATAATCAAGAATCAAGTGGTGAATTCCGGTACAAAGGAATCCGGCGTTACAAAGCCAATTCATGATAACGTTTGATTCAGGATTTAACTCCAATCCTTGAATTTAACGTTATAAACTGAAGAACTCATATTTGGTGCGGATTAAAGGTCCAAAGTTCATCGAATAATCAAGAATCAAGTGGTGAATTCCTGTACAAAGGAATTTCGACGTTCTCCGGTGTTCTTCGACGTTCTTTGAGAAAATCGGCAATGAGAAAATCGGCGATAAACGACATTTAATCTAAAGCTAAGTTTACAAGCTTTGGATTAGCGTTGTTCAAGTCAAGAAATTTGAAGACATATATGAAGAGAAGAATCAGAGGAAAAAATCAGAGGAAAAATAAAGATAGGATCCACAAAGTTGTAAATTTTACTCTTTGATCCAAATAATCTATTTTGTACATGTTTTCGTATTTATACATTTTATACACGAAATTTGTTGTTACATTCCCATCTAATCTTGCACACTTTTCGTTTTTATCCGCCCCAACTAATCTTGTACACTTGTTAAAAAGAATAGTTATAATTCAATCTTCATCCTCAAAATTTCCATCCGCAATCTACTTTTGAAAAGTCAACAAACACTTAAAAACAACTTTTGTTAATACTTGTGTCAACCTCCTCGGTAGTTATTGTTTTTGGGGAAAATTGGTATAAATGCCTAGTATATTTTATCTATTTAGAAACTAGGACATTAAATATACCACTTTTTAAAAATGCCTTTTAACTTACGAAAAATTGGTGAAAATGCCCTCTGACCGGCTATAGGCTGTTAACCACCCGGTCACCTGTGAGCTGTCTTTTTACTTTCCAGAAAATTGGTATAAATGACTAGTATGTTTCCCTTATTTAAAAACTAGGACATTAAGTATACCACTTTTTAAAAATACCTTCCAACTTACCAAAAAATGGTGAAAATGCCCTGTAAACCTCTATAGACTGTGACACAATCGGTCATTAATTAAGTGAGACTCTTTTTCTGACGTGACATTAATTTTTCTTTTTTTTTTTATTTTAAATTTTTGTGTTGACTCATTTGTTAGGGTGGAAAAATAAAATAAAATATTACTTTGAATTTATAAGAAATTATAATCCCTCGAAAATTGTTTAAACTTTAGAAAAATAAAAATTTTATATGTGAAATTTATTTTAAAAATTATAAAGTTTAAAGATTAAAAAATTTATTTCTGATATTTATTTCAAAAATTATAAAATTCATTTTAAATTCAAAAATAAAAAAGTTATTTCTAAAATTTATTTTAAAAATTATAAAATTGATTTATAATTCACAAATTAAAAATTTTATTTCTGATATTTTTTCAAAAATTCTAAAATTTATTTAAAAATCAGAAAAATAAAAAGTTATGATTTTTCTTTAAATTTCTAAAATTCATTAATATTTTCAAATTTTACTTTTCTCATCTTATTATTATTTATTTTAAATTATGAATTAGGATAATTATATAAAATATAAATAAATTTTAGATTATTATTTTAAAAAATTAAAACTAAATTGTTCCATTCTTCCTCCCTAATTACAACATAATAAACCCTAATATTTATGTATGTCATGCAATCTTACAAAGACACTAACATGGAAGACAAAGAAGAAGCCAACAATGCTTCGCCCAGCCCACTCATCCATTAACTGATCGGAACCTGACCAATCACCCAATTCTTCGTCTATTCGCCCCCTTTCTGTTGAATCCGCCACCACTAAAGTCGACGACATATTTTTTTCCAAGCTAACAAATGAGTCAACGGAAAAAATAAAAAAATAAAAAATTAATGTCACGTCAGAAAAAGAGTCTCACCTAATTAATGACCGGTTGTGTCACAGTCTATAGACGTTTAAAGAGTATTTTCACCATTTTTTTATAAGTTAGAAGGTATTTTTAAAAAGTGGTATACTTAATGTCCTAGTTTTTAAATAAGGGAAATATACTGGCCATTTATATCAATTTTCTCGAAAGTAAAAAAAAAGCTCACAAGTGACCGGCTGGTTCTATAGCCGGTCACAAGGCATTTTCACCAATTTTTCGTAAGTTAGAAGGCATTTTAAAAAAGTGGTATACTTAGTGTCCTAGTTTATAAATAGTGAAAACATTTGTACCAATTTTCCCTTGTTTTTGAAATGTGTAGCAGAAACATTAGGTGATCTGGTGGGTATTCCGTACAAAAATAATCAACGCCTTTGTCAGGGTTTTCCCACCAAATGCCACCACATTCTGCAGTAGTGTACAAATATGTCCACATCTACATAAAACAAAAACAAACCCACTTTCACGCGCCTTCACTTGCCACGTGCGCACTTGTTAAAATGCAACTCGACGGGGGTTAATAATTTCTAAGGTTTCAAGTCGAATGGAGTAACGAATAATGTTATGCCACGTGCGCTTTATTAACATTTTGTATTGATAACCCAGATTATTAGATATTAGTTTGCCCAAAAAAAAAAAAAACTTGAAACTTCATGGGCTTTTTTAGAAAAAAAGGAGTACCATATAATTATTATTATTATTATTATTATTATTTTATATGAGGTTAAAATATATTTATGAGCAATTAGTTGTCTTCCGGTACGATGCACGGGTTGCAATTTCTTTTCATTGAATTATTAATTAAATAGTATAAAGTAAATATATATAATGAAAATCGAAATAAATAATTAATAAGATATTGTAAAGGACTAATGAAATGTTGTATTACACTGGATAAAAATTTCATATGATTAAGACAAATCTAATTAGCCTAAACTACACAAATTACAAACTAAAGGAAAAAATTAAACACTAAAGATTTTGAAACACCTCTTTGTAGACAATATTGACTATTGAATTGTCTTTTGTTTATCTCCATTGCATATAAAGATCTTTAAGCTACATCGATAGGATTTGACGGGGTTGAATATCATATCAAAATTTGATTAATTTATCTCTATAGTATTTCACTAGTGTGTTGCAGCGGTTGTAATATTTATAATAGTATATTAATATGTAATTGTATAAAGAATAATGTCATATTTTATAGTTATTGTTGTTTGAAGACACATATTTTAAATTTAGTAATATCAACATAAAAAGTCACAATCACATTACTTTATTAAGCATATGTGTGGATGATAACTTGTATTATGGTATGTATTTAAATAAAATATAATCGGCTTATTATTTTTATAGTACATAGTTTCTTCATGAATAAAGAAAGAAAAACAAACTAATTCAATGATCAATCAATAAATCACTTTAACTAATATATTTAAGTTTTTCAACTGTGAAGTATAAACCTAAAGTAAAAGATAAAAATAAAAATTAATCTTCTAAAAAATTTATTTTGAAATTTTCTGACATTTTTATTTACATACAAAAATTTAAAAAAAAAAATATACCATAATAATAAAAAAATTAGTTTACACTTAAAATTAATATTTTAATTATATATATGCAAAATGGATGTCAAGTGTAAGATCATGAAAAGAAGTTTAATTCGGTATATTTTTCGTAAAAAAAATAGAGTTGAGACGAAAAAATTATAAGACTTTTAAATATTAAGAGAAAAAGTAAAAAGAAATAATAAAGAAAAAAATTTATTGGTGTAACTTCCTCATTTGTAGGGACTTCAACTACTCAATCATTATTTTCCGTAGTAAGTGAGAGAAAGTCATGATTTATAATTTAAAACTAGTAAATGCTCCCGTGCGATGCACGGGCTATTTTTTAAAAAAGTAAATCAATATTAACATGAACAATACTTTTTTATTGAAAACGCATTTTGATTTGATAATATATATAAAAAAGAAATGGTTAAAATTTTTTAGAAAGAAAACTTTTGTGTTCTTTTGCAGTGTTATTCATTCCTTGCCTCTTACCCCGGAAAATCAGTAATTTCACTAATAAAAACACATTTTAATTTTTTCACGAATTTCTTACTCGTACCTTATTCCAGAATTTTTTTTTATCTTGTCTCTATCAAAACATTCATCTTAAATTACGATAAATTTTTATTAGATTACACTGATTGATAATAATAAATAAAGCGAACATTCATAATCCAGAATCCGATATCAGTTAATAGAATTGAGAAACAAATAATCTTAACGATTATTTTTATATAAAATATTTTATTAGTTTACGTACAAAACATCTTCTATTAAAAACAAAAATAATTTTTTTTAAAGGATTATTCTTATATAAAATATTTTATAATTTACCTACAAAATATCCTCTATTGGAAATAAATTTTAAGAAAGACATAGAAAATATACAATTTTATTTTAGGATGAAATGAATCTTCATAGTCCATATGATGAGCTCATTCATATAAATAGAGTTCACCTTAAATCTTTCAATTTTTTTATCTAATAATCTCCTATATCCATAAGATGAGCTCATTAATATAAATAAAGTTGGATTTTGATTTAGAAAATTAATGAACTAAACTAATTTAATACTTTATATAAGAATAATCATTAAGAAAATATCTTCAATGAACTAAACTAATAAAATAATTTATATAAGAATAATCATTAAGAAAATATATTATTTTCTCAGTCTTATTAAATTGTATTGCAATTGTGGATTGTATATCTTCGTTTTTTGTTGTTTATTATTAATCAGTATAATCTATTCCAAAATTTGGAAGAGAGATGAGGGAAGAAAAAAACAAATGAAATTATTTTCGAGAGAAGAAATAAAACGGATAAAATAATTTAGGGAAAAAAATATTGTACAGTGGAAAAAAAACTAAAAAAACTGATTTTGTGGAATAAGAGGCGAGGAAGGAATAAAAATATATTTAATGTGTTTTTTTGGTGGAGTGTGTTAGCTGACCCTTTTTGGTGGGGTGTGTTAGCTGGTCGAACATATCATGGGTGGACTCTATAAGAAAACCCACGGTGGTTCCATATCATTATTGATATACAATAATCTATATATAGTTTGATACATTGATTTTTACAATTTAGAAATTCTTGAGATCAAACAAGCGGCCATCTTTTTGCCCTTTTATAGGGAGTATAAAAACTTAGAAATCATATCTGAAAGATTTGGAATGATAGGGAGTATAGAAAATCAGAAATCATATCTGAAATATTTAGAATGAGCTGGATATTCTGTTATTAGATATCTTCAATTAAAGATTACATATTATTCTATATTAAAAAATTGATAAAATCACATCTATTTTTTGGTAAAGGTATGGTAATCCATATATTAATATACACATCATAATTATAATTCATATTAAAATAAAAATTCGGTCTATAATGAGTATTGATTTCGCTAATCATTCCAATTATGTGATAGTTCTAAATTTATATGTGATATCATTTTATATTGTTATCAACCAATATGTATATTAAATTTATTTTGTTTATAAGATAATATTTTGAAATTTTTTCTGCAATAGTTCATGATAGTTAATGGGATATTTCTTCTTAAAAGTATTGCGTATAGTAAACGTTTTTGACTGATTTTCATCAAAGTTTATTTGTAAACATATTGTAATGACAAAAATAAAATACTGCGATAAAATTAGAATTTCAATTGAAGTTGATACATGAATTTATTTTTGCAGAAATTAAAAAATTGAATTCTGCTACAATAAAATCAGAATTAGTATTCAATCTCAGCCGATCTTCCAATGAGTTGATTGTCTCTAATCTTTTGCCAATATTTTGAACGGATTGCGACTGTTCATGTTATAAACAAAATGTAAAGTTTAGCATAATATATGGACAATAATATAAATAATTCACATAAAAGAAACTAAAAATATAGCTTGAATTTTTATATGATTACATATGACCGTAGAAAACGATGATGGTAGATAGATTTGAATTCTGCAATCAACAAACTTATTTTCACCAGAATCAAGATTCAGTGTTGCTAATTTTTCTTATCTTGATTTGCATATAGTACTTTTGGAGCATCCATTGTGAAGTACCTATCAAAGTTGACCCATAATAATCAAGGAATTAAGGAATTATAGACCCATAATAATCAAGGAATGAAGGTATTATAGAAATTTGCTGTAAAAAATGTAAATTGCGAAATGAACTATCAAAGTTGACACATAATAATTAAGGAATGAAGGAATTATAGAAATTTGCAGTAAAAATGTAAATTACGAAATGAATAAGAAATCAATAAAAATGTAAATTGCGAAATGAACTATCAAAGTCGACACATAATAATCAAGGAATGAAGGAATTATAAAAAATTGCAATTTGCAATAAAAAATGTAAATTGCGAAATGAATAAGAAATATGAATATCCAGCTGTAAACGTGAGTCTCCATTAATGTGAATGAAATAAACTGAAATAATTGCGATATAAAGAAATTGCGAAATGAATAAGAAATAGAAATACCAGCTGCAAACGTGATTCTCATTTACCGATGACCTTATGTATTTATAGGAGCAATAATGTTATTGGATAAAGATTTTTTTGAAAATTCAAATTTAAAAAAAATGTGCAACAAATTATGTTATACATATATGTACAGATTTGTTATTGCTGAATTTTAGACAGAAAAAATATTCGAAAATTTGAATCCCGCTAATATCATCGGATTTTTCAAATTTCAAAATTCAAATTCACATCTATTTATGGTAACTATTAAAATGGAGGGGAAAAATTTCAACTTACTAATTTCGGATGACTTGACTTATTATATATATATAGATAATTAAAAAATACTAAAAAAACACTTCATCAAAAAACAATTTTTCTTTTTATGTTTAAGGTAGAAGGTTAGATTGTAGAGTTGAAGTTGTGTTTATTTTGAACAGAAAAAAACAATCTTAACTGGACTCTGAATCCAAGTTTTTTAGCGAAATTCTTTTTTAACAACAAATCCTATTATCTCAGGAGTTGTAGGCCCCAATGGCCAATTAAATGGGTCTTATATCAACCCATCTAACACTTCTTTCTTTTAATCTCTTCCACACAAAAAATTATGGGCCCCCAGTTCTATATCATTATTGGATTTTATAGATTTCCATATCAAATAAAATGAATATGTATAAACAGTTTTAACTAAGCCCCCCACAAGTAAATGTAAGAAAATGATGTATATAAAACGGATAAATAGACCTTTAATGAGTTTCTAGCTTTTCCCAACTCCCAAAATATTATCTTTTTTTTCCCCCATCTTCTTTCAGTAATTGTAAGAATGGCTATGAAACAGAATAATTAGATATGGTAGATAGAGAACTTGAGATTTCTAAATTATTCGTAGAAATTAATATTCTAAAAAGCACTAGGTGTATGTTGGAGAAGCGAAGGGAACAAATTGACATTTAATATTTACCGATTAAATAAGATTAGTTGGAATTATGTAAAGAAGAGAAAAATATAGATAAAATAATAACAATCTAACATCCAAGCAAAACCTAAACGGAGAAAAATGGAAACGTTGAGAACAGGTGATGGAACTAGTCTTGAAATTTTTTGGAGAAAAGGTCGAAAGATGAATATATATAAATATTTATTTAAGTTAAAACAAGAAGTGAAAAAACAATGGCGAAAAATAATAATTGGACTAGGACACCAAATTACCAAAATGTTTGTCGGTTGGCCGGTGATGAAAGGATGCATTTAATGCTACAACACACAGACAGATCCAATCACACTATCATCACGCGCACCTGTCGCGCGTGTAAAAAAGTTTTATGTAATGTGATTATTTCTATTCACACCACAAAAATTATCTCTAGTTAAACTTAAAGGTGCTCACGCTGCGATTTTATGATTTTATTCCATAAATTTTAATCGTACCAAAACATACGGTTCAGTTTTCTATTGAAAAATAAATCACGATTAATATAAGAAAAATGGGTACGCGATTATATGTGATTGTGATCTATTTGTGACGGTCTCGCAGTTTCAATCAAATGTAAAAGTAGGAGTATATAACTGCAATTCAACAATCAAATTTAAGAGTCCAACTTCTGCGCAATCGTTGCACTCATGCAACCTTTCTTTTTTCACTGTTAGATTTATTCAATTTCGATCTGAACGTTCATTTAATTTGAGTAATATAAAAAAAATGACCGAAATGTCAAATCATTATCTCCTTTTCCCTATAAGTTATTACTAGTCCCCAAAAAACCTTTATGAAAATTAAGTTCAACACTCTATCTCCCTCTGTTTCGAAAATAATCCCCCATTAGTCAAGCTTTTCAAACAATTTTTTCTTTTTGCTTTTGCGCAACATATTACAGTTTTACACCAATCCGTCTTCACTCCTTCACATAGACGTACCATGTCGAACGAGAGCAAGACTTCCTCCAACAGCGCCGCCGCCGTCGACCCTAATAAGCATGTCCATCTCCGTCGGGACATCCCATTTTTCAAAGGTCCTCGATTCGAATTATTAAAAAACAATAATTGGGTGGATTCAAATTATTAAAAATAATAATAAATCTCAGTACAACACTTAAAATAATAAAAATACCCTACGGTTGCATAGGTGCAACGATTGCATAGAAGAATTACCCCAAATTTAAAGTTGGAAAAACATCGAACTTATGACTATAAAGAGATTATTGTTAATATGTGTCATAAAAAAAGATACAACTATACAAGTATATATGTTAACACATTAATTTATGAGGAAATTAACTACTAAATTCATACTGTATCGACTATTGCGGGCTTAGTGTCTAAATTAATATTGCATGAGTTATAATTTACATAGATACTAAACACTAACATATAATATGCGGTGCGGCAGTACAATTATTGATAGAAATTTTAAATTGCACCGCATATGCGGTGCAGCTTTTTGTTAAAAAGCTAAACACTGTTTATCTATTAGTATTATAAATAGTAGTACAGTGTAGTTTGGTTCGGACGGTTCGAACAGTTCTTTAAATTTATGCTCAGCCATATCTCCAGGTCTTCGCATCAAAAAAATTTCACGATACATATATGTGTCACTGTTTTGAGTTTTTTCATTTTGCACACTATATTTCAAGACCTATTTACCCTTTCCAAATTAACAAAAAAGATCGGTCATTACGTGCCGAATATATTTATATAGTATGATTGTTACTGATCGAAATTTAACAATGGATAAGCCAATAGCTGTTCGAACTTACATATGACAAGTATGAAGGACAATATTCGAACTACGAATTTTCTTACGATAAATCGAATATTCAAGTAGAAAAAAGTTAGTTAAGAATTAAAATGTTCATATCTTTTAAATTGGCATCATCTATTGTTGTTTTCTTCTTCAATTTGAACTTCGTAGGCGTATTTGACAAAGTTGGATAGCTCAAGTGGCAGAGTATCTACTACCTAGGCCTTTGATTCTGGGTTCGAGTCACCGTGGAGGGAGGGGAGGGTTTTTTCTTTTCTTCTTAGATCAGGGGGAGAAAAATTTTATATAGTGTGAAAGATAATTGTTGAAATGATCTTTAATTAATCCGAATAATTATGTCGACCTTCATCAAATGGACTATTATACCCTTTTCAATCTTCATCAAATGGACTGAAAAGAGTGTGCAGTTGTGGTTAAGTAGATTATCGTAATCAAATGGGCTTCGGCCCACTTATGATTGGGCCCGGGCAGCACAAGTGTTGCCTTTATTCTTTGGGATGGGAAACATTTATTGACCTTTGAAAGCTTTAGTATGTAGTCATCATATTTCCTTCTCAACAAATAAATAAAAAATAATGAAATTTGGTTATCTCAGTTGCTCAAAATTGAAAATTGGAACCCTCCTTTTCAGTAGTTTCTTTACACTAGTTGTGTCAGATCGTCACAAATTATGCTCAAAGGTATTACATGTTTTAAATAAAAGTATTATATTAAAATTGTACTCCCTCCGTCCCGGCTTAAGTTTCCTATTTTGACCGGGCACGGAGGTTAAGAAAAAACAGATTTTGTGGAATCTTTGACTTTATTAAAGGTGGAGATTGAAGGTGGAGATTTTGAAGGTGAAGATTGTGAGATTAATTTGCCATTTAGGGGTTGGAAAGTTAAGTTGGGACAAACCAAAAAGGAAAGTAGGAAAGTTAGAGCGGGACGGATGTAGTATTAGTTATTATGCTGAAATGTGCTATTTGTATTAAAGATTAATATTATACTAAAAGATAATCCGTTTCTTCTAAATAAATAATATTGTTAAGTATAAACAGTGATATATTTTCATGAATCCACAGACAACCTAAATTATATGGATCTAAGATTTCGTGCAACTGAGTTACGTGAAATTTCGTGAAGATAATTTTTTTTTTTAAAATTAATTTGATAAGGAATATATTTTATTAGCAATAGGTTCCAGGCTATTTCCCATTTGATGAAGCTAGAATTCGTCTAGTCGTTTTTTATTTTTATTTTGTTTTTATAGTGGTCAAAGTATTGAAACATGTTAATGCTAGATTATGTGTGAATACAGTAATTAAAATATTAACATTGATGCTAGAGTAAGTAGAAAAAAAGGTGAAAACATTTTTTGGTCGTCCATAACGATAGTTAACATTTAATTTTTCTTTTTCTAATAAAATATAGTAATCTATTATAAGAGCTAAGTGCAATATAAAAAATGATGATTTTTTAAAAAAAAATTCTCCTAATTTATGAACAAAGAAAAAATTCTCCCCTCCTTCCACGGTGACTCGAACTCAGATACAAAGACCTAGGTAGTAGATGATCTGCCACTTGAGCTATTCAACTTCGTAAAAAAAGAAAAATGATGATTTTAAGATAAAGTAAAATATCTGGGGTATGAGGCCATCAAGGTCCATAAAGTAAAGAAAAAGAAATAGGATAGAATTTAAAATGTCCTGTTCCTTAATTTTGTTTGTTTGTGAATGGGTCAACATTCGAGTACATTGAGGCACAGACCTAACAGTCACTATCCGTTAATCACTTACTTATCGTACCATCCTCACAGATTTAAATTTTATTATACCAAAGATATTTGTTTCTGAAAACAAATATTTATTTTTAAGATATATATCTGAACAGTATCAAAGACGAGACTGGTGGCGGCAAATTCCCTCCACCTCCCATAACTTTCGGTGGATTCACCATACACATGCATATATTATATAATTATAGTTACTGTGATCATGATCGACCCTAATTTTTTTGATGGTCGGGGTTGGAAGAAATAAGTTAAATGAGGCCTTTAATATGAATGATGAAAAAATTACTTGTTTGTGTATATATAGCAAAAAAGCTAAAAATCTAAAAATCTAATTATCTTATTACACAAATTCATATTATAATTATATTGAAATGAAAAAACTTAATCAAAAACACAAAAAAAAAAAAGGGTGCGAGATTTGAGAACTAATAATGAAAGGGGTATCGAATAATAAGTCAACTATTTTTTATTTTCTGAAAAAGAAATATATTCGTTGTTTAAGTTAATTCATATTTATTTTTTTATTTTTTACCTAAAAAATTTCAATGATAAGTATGTCAATAATTACAAATATAAAATTTCTTTTCTTTTTTTAAATGCACAATTTCTTCTCCTAAAAAACAAGAAAAGAAGTCCAAAAAAATTATATTCCATTACAATTGAAAATATTACAAGCCCGTGTACTTGTGCAAGCACACATTAACACATACATACATATACACATTCATATATGTAATGTGGGGCTCCCAAATGTTTGGGGTCTTGGACGGTCGTCCCTTAAGTCCTTTGTCCATGATCAATTTAGATAGTGGCGAATTTCCTCCCACAATTTCAAAATCCTTCAATAAATATTTCAAGATATTTATTTCGTCTTCCTTAATAATAATTATAGGTCGGTCACTCTGGTGTGTATGTTGAATGCCATTAGTTATAAAAAGTTGACAATTTTGTCACAGATGTTGAACTAATTTTAATCATCATTTCAATGCTTAAACTAAATATAGGATTAATCATAGACAACAATTCCCATCTTATTTGAGTTACGACGGAAGAGCACCATTAGAAGAAAGTCCCTTTCCACACACAATTTTTATATCTCCCTTTCCCAATGTGGGTCTCACCGAGCCATAAAAAAATAAAAGGTTAATTACAAGAAAAATTATGACCTTTGATTCAATTTTTAATTGTAATATAATTTTTAAAATTTTAATATTGACCATTAACTATTTTTAAAAAAAATTACAACTTTGACTATAGTTTTTGGCATCTGATTGTGTTGTCATCACCACCGTCAATTGCGTCTTGACAGGACCTTTCTTTACTATCGACCAATTTTATAATTCGTCATTTTCAATGATGTTAATTAGGAGTGACAAATGTGACATAATACCTTTAATCACCGATTGATATAAATGAAAATGACGAATTGTGAAATTGGTCTAGGATAAATGAAGATTTTTTTCCAGGCGCATTTAACGTGGTGTGACAACGAAGTCAGATGAAAAAATAATAGCCGATGTTATAATTGAAGACAAAAATTATAGTTGGCGACCAACATTGATAAGTTCTAAAATTCACGTGGCAATTGAAAATTGGATCAAAGATTGTGATTTTTTTTTTCATTTTTTTGGGGGAACTAACCCTAAAAACATTTGAAAGAACTTGGTCAAGGACTTCTGATGGTGTTGCACAAGGTGTTGCTACACTCAGTGCAATAATGTTAAAAACAGTAAAACAGACACAAACTAAAACAGGACAAGCAATAAATACAGAGAAGGAATTTATACGAGAAACTCAAACAAATAATTTTTGAGTTTGAATTTAAGCATGTTAGTTTGATTGCTTGTCTACAAACATTGAGAAATTAAGAAAACGAACATTAGATCAAGATGGCTAACGTAATCATCTTGATTTAAAACAATGAACTACAGTGACACACATATATAGAGTATACTAGGATAGAATTCTCCAAACTGTCACAAAACAAAAGTGAGTGGTGTTATTGCAGTTTGCACTTGTGTATAATGTTAAAAATTAGTTTTGGAAGGTTGGGAATGGGAAATCTTTGAGCGATTCTAATTTTGGATTCTATTAGTTGAAAATGGAATTAATCTACATTTTGTGTGGATGAATTTAGTGTATTTATATTCTCAAAACCAATTTCGGGTAAATGAGAAATTAATTCCTAAAGTATACAACTTAAACATGGAAAGATGGAAGAGTTAAAGAAGAATATGGGAATTTGTTCCACATAAGAAAAATTGGGAGAATTTGAACTCCTTATTAAGAGTAGCACTTTGATAAAGAGTTATCAAATGTGCTCTCCTATGGTGGACCCTAGAGGAATTTTAGCCTTTGACTAAATGCACACAAGGATGGTACGAAGCACCATTCGAGCCCCGCCCCAGGCGCACACGCGTACTTGTCACATTGGGCGTTTTAAAGACACACTTTGCACGTACACGTCGTTGCGATGAGTTGGAGGAGTCCTAAAGTTTTTGCAAGTTTGTCCGAATGAGTGACACGACGGACTCGAGGAGATTTGGGTTAGGTGCGGTGACGTGACACACATGGCGAGTCGGAGCGAAGTGTACTAGGTCCGCGTAGCTGAATCCTGCTGGACCGAACTGCAAGAGTTTGAAGCGGGTCAAGTCCACGTTGGGTCGCGGGCCAGCGACTAGGTGCGAGTTTGTTCGGCGGAAGGGTGCAACCCAACGAACGGATGTGTACAGATCCGAGCTTGTTCGGGCTTGGCCGAATCAGTGCTACTAACGGTCAAAAGGTGCCTTTCGAAAAGGCACCACAACTCTTTAGAAACTATAAAAAGACCCATATTCAACATTTCTATTCACTTCAACTACAAATCTGCATGATCATTCCTATCTTTTGTAGCCCTCCCGAATTCGAGTCTAAAGAAAGTACTAAGTATCGAGTAGTTCACCGAAAGCTTTGGCTTTGTTGTGCTGCAATCCCAAAGCTAAGAGTCATTGTATCTTGGGGACGATTGTCGAAGACCGAGAGCACTAGAGTTTGGGACAATATCGCCTTAGGGCAACGAGTCAAACTCGTGCCTCGACTTTACTAATCATGTTTTATTGCTTGTTCTTTCAAGTATACATCACAATTTACAACTATTATGAGAAGATTAGAATCACGCAATCAACCTAGAACAATGTTCGGAAGAAAGAAAACTGAAACAGGCCGAACAGTGCTCAAACGCAGAAATCAGAAAACAAAATGAATACACAGGGATTTACGTGGTTCGACCAGAGGTGATCTACATCCACGAAGGCTCTATGCACCTCAATTCACTTCACTACACAAGCAATTACAAAAATTATCCAGAAACTAGCCGATCCCCAATTCACAAGCCAAATTGGATCATAAACCCTAGAATTCTAATTCTCTCACTAGTGTAATGTTTACAGAGGGAAAACTACTTGAACTAACTCGCATTTTCAAGTGTTTTATATCTATACAAGAGTTGTAGCTCGAATCCTTGAGATGAAAAAGTTATAACAGAATTAGGTTCAACTGCTGCAAGTTGCTGGAACGCGGCTTTCACAACAGTTTTGTTGCAACAGATTCAAACCGTTGCAAGTGGCAGTTGTAACTAACTCAAACTCGGTTCCTTCTTAACCTTTTCCACTGATTTGACTTTAAACCCAGTTCTCTGATCCGGTTCTTCAAATCCTGACTCCGGTTCTGGATTCTAAACATCTCATACTTCATACAAAATTCCACTTGATGAAATTTAACTTATGCTCATAAATCTCCGCCTCAATGAACTCAAGTGCATGTCCTTACCTCAACCTGCCTTGTTCTTCTGAACATTAAACACATTGTTCAAGCCTGATTAGGCTCGAGCAATGCACAACCTTGTTCCCAGGAACTTCTTTGGTTAAGAAATCAGCAGCATTGTCGAGTGTATGGACTTTCTTAACTTCCACAGACCCTGCATCTATCACATCTCTTGCAAAGTGTAACCTTACATCTATATGCTTGGACCTCTCATGGAATGCTTGATGTTTCACTAAGTGAAGTGCACTATGGTTATCACAGAATATAGTCACACACTCCTGCTTTATTCCTAGATCCCTGAGAATCCCTCTCAACCACACAGTTTCCTTGATTGCTTCTGCTAATGCAATGTATTCAGCTTCTGTAGTAGACAAGGCCACTACTGACTGCTGCACACTCCTCCAACTAACTGCAGTCCCATATAGTGTAAATACATATCCTGTAATAGATCTTCGGGTGTCTATGTTCCCTGCAAAATCAGCATCTGCAAATCCTACCAATGGAATAGTAACACCTGCTTGTTTCTCAAACTTTAATCCTAAGTTCACTGTTCCTTTTAAGTATCTCAACACCTGATTCAAAGCCTCCCAGTGAGCTTTACCAGTATTTGACATGTACCTGCTAACCAAAAACACATAATAAGCCAAGTCTGGCCTGCTACAAATCATGCCATACATCAAGCTGCCAACACCACTTGCATATGGTATGTTTCTCATGTATTTCACTTCTTCAGCAGTCTTTGGACTTTGCTCTTTGGACAATTTAAGTTGTTGATTTACTGGAATACTTAAAGGTCTAGCCTCATGCATCTGAAACCTCTTCACCACCTTCTGAAGATAATGCCTTTGAGACAACCACAAAATTCCAGAATTCCTATCTCTTAAAATGTTCATGCCCAAGATCTTCATTGCATCCCCTAAGTTTTTTATGTCAAACTCTGTACCCAACTTCTCCTTCAGCAGCTGTATTTTATGCTTACTTTTACTTGAAATAAGCATATCATCAACATACAATAACAGATACACTGGATCAGCCTTAGAATCCTTATCAAAGTATACACAACTGTCATACAGACTCCTGATGAACCCTGCTTTCAACATAAACTCATTGAACTTTTTATTCCACTGCCTTGGACTCTGTTTTAACCCATATAGTGATTTCTTGAGAAAACATACCTTCTCTTCACTTCCTAGAATCACAAAGCCTTCAGGCTGTGTCATATATATGTTCTTAAATCAAATCACCATGCAGAAATGCAGTTTTAACATCTAGTTGTTGTAACTCCATGTCCTCTTGTGTCACTTTTGATAATAGAAGTCTAATTGAATAGTGCTTCACCACAGGAGAGAAGACCTCATTGAAATCAATGCCCTCTCTCTGAGTGAAACCTCTTTCAACAAGCCTTGCCTTGTATCTTACCCTTTCTGTGTCTCCAGCTTCAATCTTTTTCTTATAAATCCACTTGGAATTCACCAGCTTCTACCCCTTAGGCTTATCTACCAGCTTCCAAGTGCCATTTCTCTCCAAAGATTCCATTTCCTCCATCATTGCACTTATCCAGTGCTCACTTTCATTACCACTGACTGCTTATCTGAAGTTCTGTGGTTCCTGATGCTCTATGTCTTCAACAATGCTTAGTGCATAGTGCACACTTCCAGCTTGCCCATAGAAGTCTAGTCTTTGGATTTGCCTTCTTGGTCTATCTCTGGCAATACTATAATTCCTCAGGTTTGGATTAACAGTTTGCACATCTTCTTCTTCTGATGAGCTGTCACTTGAGTGTTGATTCAAATGTTCCACCCTTTGAGGTTTTTCATCCATATGAGGCTCCACCTGAACTGATATTTTGCCTGCTTCAGTAGCACCATCAAGTTCTTCTTGACTTCCAGTGGAGTGATATCCCATAACTGATTCATTGAACTTAACATCCCTGCTTATCATGAGCTTCTGATTCTCTTGTTCCAAACACCATAACCTATACCCTTTGATTCCTTCTGGATATCCTAAGAACACACATCTTTGTGCTCTTGGATCAAGTTTGTCTTGCTTAATATGTGCATAAGCAAGACATCCAAATACTTTCAAATCTGTATAGCTGGGGCCTTTGCCACTCCACACTTCTTCTTGTGTTTTGAACCCTAAAGATGATGAAGGTGATCTGTTGATTAAGTAACATGCTGTGTTAATTGTTTCTCCCTAGAAAACCTTTGGCAGTCCATCATCAATCAGCATACACCTCACTCTTTCCTGTATTATCCTGTTGAATCTTTCTGCAACACCATTCTGTTGAGGGTTCATTAGGACTGTTCTGTGTCTAGTGATTCCTATTTCATCACAGAATTCAGTAAACTCAGTAGATAGGTACTCTAAGCCATTCTCTGTTCTCAAGTGCTTGAGCTTCTTGCCTCTTAAATTCTCCATCTGAATCAGCCATGTTCTGAACTTGGTGAGTGCATCACTCGTGTTTCTTAACACAAATACCCATACTTTCCTACTAAAGTCATCAATCATAGACATGAAGTATTTTCCTCCTCCATGGGTTTTAGTTCTAGATGGTCCCCAAATATCTGAGTGGACATAATCTAAAGGTTCTTGAGTGGTGTGAACCCCCTTAGCATAAGGCAGTTTCTGTGATTTGCCTAATGCACGTTTATCACATAACTTAAGTGTTTGACTTCCAAACCTCTCCAATTATACCTCTCTTAGATTATTCTTTTAATCCCCTTTCTCCAATGTGCTCTAACCTCTTATGCCACAATATTAGTTCATTCTTGCCCAGAATATTGCCCGCATAACCAATCACAGGCTTTCCAATCAAGATAAATAAACCATTATGTTGTTTTCCCTTGATCACCAGTTTATTTCCTTTAGTTATGTGTAATTGACCATCAATAAACTTGAATTCACATCCAGTAGCAATGAGAGATCCTAGGGAGAGTAAATTTCTCTTGAGACCAGGTACATACCTTACATTGGTGATGATCCTTGTAACTCCATCAAACATGGTAATTTTCACTGAGCCAGTGCCTTGAACCCTGCAGGATTGATCATTTCCTAGCAGGACACACCCTCCATCTTCCTTTTTGAGATTTTGAAACCAGTCTTCATGACGACACATATGCAAGGAGCATCCAGTGTCCAGAACCCAGTCCTTTTCCATCTTTGAGTCAGTAACATTTAGAACTTCTGGTGTGTCTTCTTCACGTTCAATAGCAGCAGCTTCAACACCTTGGCCTTCCTCCTCCTTCTTCTTCTTTTGTGGAAAGTCCTTCTTTAGATGTCCAACTTGTTTTCATTTGAAACACTTCCTGTTTTCCACCTAATCTCCAAATTTCTTTAGACTGTCATTTACAATTTTTGAATTTTTGCAGTTTGGCCCTTCTTCTTCTAATTGTTTCTTTTGAACTTAATGTTCAATCCTTCACCAGATTGATTTACTTTCTTATCTCCTTGATTTTGCAAACATTTGGTCTTCAGAGTAGTAATCATTGAGTCATAACTCAACTTATCTTGCCTTCCAAACATCAGAGTGTCTTTGAAACTCTCCATAGATCTTGGCAGAGCATTCAGCACCATCAAAGCTTTGTCATCATCTTCAATTTTAACCCCAAGATCTTCCAGTTTATCAAGAAGCTTTGTAAATTCATCTAATTGATCAGAAATTACCTTTTCATCCACCATCTTGAAAGCCAGTAATCTCTGCTTGAAGAATAGCTTGTTGTAAACTGACTTGGACTGGTACAATTCCTCCAGCCTGGTCCATGCCTCGATTGCAGTCTTACATCTGGATATCTCCCTCAAAGGCTTATCCCCAAGACATAGAATGATCAGGCTTAATGCCTTCTGATCCACATCGCCATATTTAGGTTTCTCAGCCTCCACCACTCATTTTCAGGTTTGAGGTAATTTGACAACACATTCTGCACCAGTATGGCCTTCATCTTGATCTTCCATAGAGAGAAATCGTTTTTCCCTAAAAACTTGTCCAGATCCATCTTCATTCCTGCCATTCTCTTCTTCTTCTTGCGTGAGAAACCTTTCCCACAGACGGCGCCACTTGTTATGAGAAGATCAGAATCACACAATCAACCAAGAATAATGTTCGGACGAAAGAAAACTGAAACAGGCCGAACAATGCTCAAACGCATAAATCATAAAATAAAATGAACACACAAGGATTTACGTGGTTTGATCAGAGGTGATCTACATCCACGGAGGCTCTATGCACCTTAATTCACTTCACTACACAAGTAATTACAAGAATTATCCAGAAACTAGCTGCTCCCCAATTCACAAGCCAAATTGGATCATAAACCTTAGAATTCTAATTCTCTCACTAGTGTAATGTTTACAGAGGGAAAACTACTTGAACTAGCTCGCATTTTCAAGTGTTTTATATCTATACAAGAGTTGTAGCTCGAATCCTTGAGATGAGGAAGTTATAACAGAATTAGGTTCAACTGCTGCAAGTTGCTGGAACGCGGCTTTCACAACAATTTTGGTGCAACAGATTCAAACCGTTGCAAGTGGCAGTTGTAACTAACTCAAACCCGGTTCCCTCTTCACATTTTCCACTGATTTGACTTTAAAACCGGTTCTCTGATCCGGTTCTTCAAATCCCGACTCTGGTTCTGGATTCTAAACATCTCATACTTCATACAAAACTCCACTTGATGAAATTGAACTTATGCTCACAATAACATATAGAATGGTGTTGCAACACTCTTTAGTACTCTATTTTCCTCGCTACGAAAGCGACAACAAGACTTGATCTCGATCTCCTCTATATATACTTCTTCTATCTTTCAAGGTAGTTATTTAATAACAAGATAAACACAAGATAAAAGTTAAGGAGAAGTTAGCCAATTAATTATGGATAAGCTAAGATGGAACGAATAAAGTTGACTTGGGATTTGACTTTATCCACCAAATTTAACTTTCCTGTAACTGTCACCCGCAGATAAATATAAATATAAAGAATATAAAATATAAAATAATAGTTAAAGAATTTTGCAGTAAGGTGAAAATATGTATGAAAAACCATCAATGTGTGCCTATGGTGTGGCAACACCTTGGAACATAAACGTTCTTACAATCTCCCATTTCTTCACCTTACTGGACAAAACATGCAAGCGAACTTGATGATCGGAGCAAAAAATCAGCGGAGAAAGACCAGGAAAGGCCGGAAAAAGATGTATATAGACGCGGCGGATTCTCACGCTAAAACCCTAGCGGAGAGGCATGGTGGATCTTCCATTATTTGGAGAACTGAAAATAGAAAAATAAAATAAAAATTAAAGATGAAACCTTCCCCCATCCTCCCATGAGGAAAGATGAGGGAAGAAGAAGACGACAACTAGGATTTTTCACTAGAGGCGCTCTAGCAGTGGCCAGGTTTTTTATGCATATAAAACAAGTGATGAAAAAGTAATTTTGTCATTTTGAAATGGGAGCAATCCCACATATTCATATTCAAATTTTGATATAGGAAAAAGTAAAATATCCCACTAATCATGTTTATTGATAAAGGTACGTGGAGGGGTAATTAAAACAAAATTACATGCAACAACCTAAATATGCATTCGTCCACGCTAAAAAATGCATTCTTCCGTAGTTTCAATATTATTAATACACAATAGTCTTTCAATTTCTTTGAAATAAACACTAATAAGTGCGTATATATTGATAATAATAGGGAGAAGGAAAAAAGTCATATTACAAAAGAAATTTCTGATTACTTTCTTTACATGTTTATGTTTAAAGTTAGAACAGAGCATGTACAAATGCAAATGCGAGAAAATACCTTCTTAACTGTGTGAGAAATGAATTTGGATCACCGATGATTGGTGATTGTGATTACTTTCATTATATAATGTAGATTACAAGCGAAATACAAGGAAATTATATGGTAAAAGATTACAACAAATAATTCTACAAATTATGTACAAGAATATTCTAGAAGAATATCTACGTGTTGACCAAATCGTTATATTCCTTATTACCCCCCCTCAAGCATTGCGTGGGGTGCAAGCAAACGCAAAGCTTGGATCGGAGAAACTCAAAAGCAGGACGAGGAAGGCTCTTAGTGAAAATATCCGAGAGCTGGAGATGGGATGGCACAAACTGAGTGAGAAGCTTGCCGGAAGAAACGAGTTCACGAACAAAGTGACAGTCGATGTCGATGTGTTTAGCTCTCTTATGGGCAATTGGATTCTGACTCAAAAAAATAGCACTCTTATTATCACACAATAGAGTTGGACGAGTAGAAGGCAATGCGTGAATTTCACCAAGCAGATTCGTTAACCAAACAATTTCTGCAGCTGCATTAGCCATGGCATGATACTCGGACTCACAACTTGAGCGAGCAACTGTTGGTTGTTTCTTCGCACTCCAAGAAACGAGATTACCCCCAAGAAAGATAGAGTATCCATAAGTAGAACGTCGTGTCTCAACACAACGAGCCCAATCTGCATCAGTATACCCGACAATGGATGTATCGGGACGATGGGTAAAACATAATCCAAAATGCATAGTGCCCTTAACATAACGAAGAATGCGCTTCACAGCAGAAAAGTGATCCTCTATAGGAGAATGCAAGAACTGACTGACAAGATTGACTGCATATGATAAGTCGGGACGAGTGATGGTTAAATACTACAAGGCACCAACAAGAGACCGATAGAGAGTCGGATCACGGAAAGGAGTCCCAGTGCTAACAAAGGATTCACCAGCAATGAGAGGTGTAGCAATAGGCTTGGAATCCACTGAGCCAGCACGTTCCAAGATGTCATGGGCATATTTTGCTTGCCCAACAAACAAGCCAGTAGGAGTGTAAGAAACTTCCAAACCCAAAAAATAGTTGAGACGCCCAAGGTCTTTAATGGCGAATTCTGTGTGAGTACGAGCAATGAATTGTCGCAGCATAACAGGATCATTCCCAGTCACAATAATATCATCTACATATAGCAAGAGATAGATGACAGAAGTACCTTGATGAAAGTGAAAAAGTGAGGAGTCGGACTGACTGGCAGAAAACCCAAGACTAAAAAGAAAGTTGCTAAAATGCTGGAACCAGGCTAAGGGAGCCTGTCGAAGACCATACAAAGCCTTCTTCAGACGACACACATGATTCGGAAATTTAGGATCGATGAACCCTGGGGGTTGTGCCATAAAAACTGGTTTGTCAAGAACTCCATTCAAGAAGGCATTCTTGACATCAAGCTGGTGAAGGGGCCACTGATGATGAACAGAAAGAGCTAATATAACACGAACCGTAGCAGCTTTAACAACCGGACTGAATGTGTGACTGAAATCAGTCCCCGGAATCTGAGTAAAGCCTTGTGCAACAAGTCGAGCCTTGTGGCGCTCAATAGAGCCGTCCGAATGATACTTGGTCCTAAACACCCATTTGGAACCAACAACATTAGAATTTGGAGGACGAGGAACCAAGTCCCAAGTATCATTGGACCGGAGGGCATCAATCTCCTCTTGCATAGCAGCAAGCCAAGCTGGAGACTTCATGGCAGATTTGAGGCCCCGAGGCTCGGACGAGGTGGCGAGAGCTGAGAGCATAGCCGAGGTGGTCAAGTCAACAGGATAGCGCGGCTTGAATATCCCAGACTTAGCACGAGTTTGCATTGGATGCGTAGGTGGTGGAGGTGGCGGAAAAGAGCCCGATGGTGCTTCCGGAATCGGAGCAGGAAGAGGTCCTGGTGGATCGGGCGGGACAGGTGCAGACTCAGATGGCACGGGGCAAAGGCGACATGAAGAGTGCATAGAGGATTCTGCAGCTGAGGGCACATCTGAAGGAGTAATAGGGGAGCAAGGCCGGATGATCCCCTTGGGCTCCAAAAAAGTTGAAACAACAGAATTGTCGGGTGTTGGCGCAGAGGCAGAACCGGAGAATTGAAAAACATTCTCATCAAACTGGGCATGGCCGGTGATGAAAATCCGAGTAGAGGCAAGATCGTAGCATCGAAAACCCTTGTAAGAACTACTGTATCCCAAAAATATGCAAGGACAACTGCGAGGAACAAGTTTATTAGCGGCATAATCACGTAAATGAGGAAACACTCGACAGCCAAACGGCTTGAAAGTGGCTAATTTGGTACCGAACCAAACAACAACTCAAAGGGAGATTTGTTCTCCAAAACAACAGAAGGCAGACGATTAATGATATAAACGGCAGTGGCAAAAGCATCAAACTAATGAGTAGCCGGAGCATGAGAGTGAAACAACATAGACAAGCCAGTTTCAGTAATATGGCGGTGTTTGCGTTCAGCACGTCCGTTCTGCTGGGGTGTATACGGGCAAGAAATACGATGATGGATGCCATGTAAAGTCAGAAAATCACGAACACGACCATTGACAAATTCAGTCCCACCATCACTTTGAAAAACCTTAACAGTGCTAGAGAATTGGTTGCACACAAAACGATGAAATCAAACCAAAACATCATAAAAGTTAGATTTGGCACGTAAAGGATAAATCCATGAAAACCGCAAAAAATCATCGACAAATGCCACATAAAAACGATAGCCATCAGAAGTAGTAATCGGTGCCGGTCCCCACAAATCACAATGCACCAAATCAAGAACATAAGTAGCACGTTTATCATTCAAAGGAAAAGACAAGCGTTTACTCTTGGCCAATTGGCAAGAAGAACACAATGTAGGGTTCGGTAACAAAGAAGTAACTGACAAATGCCCTAGTTTATTTAATAGTGAAATAACAGAAAACGGGACATGCCCCAAACGTAAGTGCCATAAATCGTAACTAGCCTTCAAACCCTTAGAACGGAGAGCAACAACTAGAGCCGGGTGCCCTTGTTCCAAAACATAGAGACCTTGATCACGTCGTCCGCGAGCCAGTATTTCCTTGGTCACGCGATTCTGAATTTCAAAGGAGTTATCAGAAAACACAACATTCGCAGGATAATCGGTCGTGAGTTTACTAATAGACAACAAATTTTTTGTGAGATGAGGTACGACTAAAACGTCAAGCAGATGAATATTGGCAGTTAAACCGTGAGTACCAATATGAGCAATAGAAAGTGAGTTCCCGTTACCGACAACAACGTGACCATTACCAGAATATGGTTCGAAGGAGTCCAAAGTAGATGGTTGAGCAGTCATGTGAGCGGAAGCCCCGGAATCCACATACCAATCAGAAACGGGTTCAGACACATTGCACGAAGAAGTAAAAGCCTGAGCAAGTTGGGCGGAAGAGGGAATAGATGCACGAGCCTGAAGAAATTGAGGGCACTTATCAGCATAGTGCTCGCCTCTGCATATTTGACACCGCGGGACATACGGTTTACGAGTCGTACCACCCGATTGATTTCCACCACCACCTGACCGATTTGAAAAAGAATTTCTGCTGCCCGAATATTGACCACCTCCTGACTTATTGCCCGAATAGTGTCCCCCAGTGGAACGACCAGGAAATGAATTGGTGGAAGGGTTGCCACCATGTCCATGCTTACTTTGTGAGCCAGAATAAATTGGACGATGCATGGAGGAAGAACTACTGCGATCTAGAGCCAAAAATGCTGGAGCAGGAGCCGAGTCTGACATTGATTAGGATAAAATCTCAAATTGTTGAACCTGATGCAACAAATCATGAAACGACGGGACCGGCGAGAGGGCCATTCGAGTGTCGGAGAAGCCGGTATAGTGAGGACCCAAGCCCCGTAGAAACCAGTGGCTTTTGTCGGTGTTATCGATCGGACGGCCGATCGCCGCCAATTGATCACAAAGCGATTTTGAACTTCCGGCCATAGGCGGCCGCTGTGAGAGAGCCTTTCTTGAGGAGGAGGAGTTCTTCCCGGAGCTGATTAGCGCGAGATTGTGATGAGTGAGCGAAAGCAGATTCAAGAGATAACCATACCTCACGAGATATTTGGCAATCAATGACTTCGGATAGAGTTTCTTCTGTGAGAGTTGAAAGAAGAAGAGAGAGAATTCGCTGATCTTTTAACGTCCAAATCGAAAAAGCAGGATTAGGGGTAGGTTGTGCAGTAGCGGCGGCGAAGACGATCATCGCGGCAGGGGCAGCTTCAGTGCCGTCGACGAATCCATAAAGATTGTGGCTGTGGAGCATGGAAACCACCTGTTTCCTCCATAGTAGGTAGTTGCTAGACGTCAGTTTCACCGTAACAAGATGAATGAGGGACGTAATGGGGATCGTATCAGCAGTTGTTGCAGTAGCCATTGAAGAAGAAGGGTAAAGCCAGGGCACCGCTAATTAAATGATGCTGACAAGAAGGATAATAATGATAAGCTTAAAAGGTGTGCCCACTTTGAAAAGCAAATCTCCTGTTTGCAAATGATTTCTTAATATGATGTGTTACTGGGGAAGCCACAAAGGCTTTGTAAAAACAGACGTAGAGAAGGAGATAGAAGAAATTAGGGTTTAGGATGCAAGGCTGATACCATGTGAGAAATGAATTTGGATCACCGATGATTGGTGATTGTGATTACTTTCATTATATAATGTAGATTACAAGCGAAATACAAGGAAATTATATGGTAAAATATTACAACAAATAATTCTACAAATTATGTACAAGAATATTCTAGAAGAATATCTACGTGTTGACCAAATCGTTATATTCCTTATTAAACTGAATATACTTATAAATTATATGAGAGCTGCATAAATTGGTCTGGACGTTGCATGAGTGCTAGGCGGCCTCCCCCAGGCCTCCTACTGCATTTTTCCTAAAGTTGCGACGTAGTTTTGGTTTCTTTTTGGTACCTAACTAAGCGGTCCATAAAGAGATTCAAACAAATCTAAACAATGTCCGATATCTAGAATTAAACGATAAGTTCGGCTTCAATAGGAGCTTTGGCTCGATTTCCCATGTAAACGAAGTTTTCATTTGGATTTGTGATTTGGGTCGTAAGGAATCCCTGCATCGTATTAGAAACATGAGCGGTACATTCAGAATCAAGCCACCAAGTAACATTAACTAAGTTTGATTCGAAACATACTAGAACATTCAGTGTACCTTTCTTTTCGGACCATTCTTCACGTTTCTGATAATCCTTCTGAAAATGCCCAGGTTTCTTGCAAAACCTACACTTAGGACTATCTTATTCCTTTTTCTGAATTTGGGCAGATGACTCATTCACTTTATGGAGTCCTTGCTTGCCCTTTCCCTTGTTTACGGCTTTCTTTTTAGCTCCTTGATTCATTGTGAGATGAATAGAATGAGACCCCTGATTCTTAAGCCTTGTTTCCTCCTGAACCAACATTCCGTGAAGTTCATTCACGCTCCATATGTCTTTCATGGTATTATAGTTCATTTGGAAAGATCCATACTCAGGGGGGAGTGAGTTTATGATAAACTGCACAAGAAAATTATCATCCACTTTCATCCCCAATGACTTAAGTTTTGTTGCAATGTTCGTCATCTCAATGACATGTTCGTGCATGCTACGAGATCCATCAAACTTCATGGTGGTTAAAGTATCCATTAGTGTCCCAGTGAGAGACTTATCAGTAATTTGGGAACGTTCGTTCACAAGTTCCATAAATATCTTAGCACTTTCAGTTTGAGATATAGTAGAAATGATATTGTCTGCTACACTCATTCGCATAAACATTAGGCTTAATCTATTCGATCTAAACCAGGCATCATGGTTAGCTATTTCGACATCATTGCTTTTGTCAGTAATAGCAAGTTTGTCGAATTGGAGTGAATAATCAAGATCTAAAACATCGAGATGAAATTGAATTTGTTCACTCTAGTCAGAACAATTCAGTACATTAAATCTTTGAACAAATGTAGCAAGCGAATGAAGAGAAACATGCATAGACACTGCAAGGATACATATAATTATTCACATCAATGCTTTGAGTAACATACACACAGATTCAAGATCAATAATTAATAAATGTACATTGATGTTCTCCTTTGGGCTATACAATTATGTACAATCATAATCATAATGATGCTTGTAAGTTCACCATAATTTGATAATTGAATATACACTCGAACTATTTTGTCATCTTTGGACATACAAAACAGTCAACATAATATACCAATTATCACATTATATCATAATTTATAAGAACTAGCGATCCACCTTTGGGTGATCTCTAATGTCTTGTAAACATGAATTTTGATTACCCATAAATTTAAAGATAAATTATATCCCAAGCATCACATCCATATGGATAATCAAATATTTATTATATAATTTAAATTTACGATGACTAATGATCAGACCACTTTGGTGATTAACAGACCAACATCATATAAATTCAAATCATATAACACTGACCACTAAATAGGCTACAATTTTTCATCATAGCCAAATACATATATATTATAAGATTTAGCATCTTCATACAAGATATACATTCAATTTAAATAGCTAACAAATTATATCATTAGATTGTTAGATATATCATAACCTTGAAACATGGAAAATCATACACGGTTCAATATAACAGAGTAAACTAAAACTCAAACAATAAGTGCATACATGATCTACCATATATATGAATTATAGGCATAATTAGGAAGTTAAATTAATTATGACATCCGTATACAGTAAACATGCACATGTTCATGTAACATTAGTATACACATCACCACATACATATTTATGTATTCGCAATCTGATATACATAATGGATACAACTTTAGAATCAGATCTTGATTTTCGTAGGAACTAATCTTTATAGCATTATCACCTTGATAAGTTTTCTATCAACATTAAACGTTATTTCATATTAGCGGAATCATGTTATGGAAATTCTTATCGAATTGAATTATTGCAGCGGATAGGAATAACGATAATCATTCAGATTGTACTACATAGATGAATTTCCCAATGAGTTTACAATTCAATCTAGGGTTCATAATGAACAGAAAATTATGAATTCAATAACCATACTCTGATACCACATGTAAGTATTAATTACGTATGCATAATCGCAATAATACGATTAAACATGGATCTTGGAATTCATGATTTTCACATTCAATTAACATATAAAATTAGGACATTAACCTTGAGACGCCATCGATTAATTCTCTTTGATGGAAGAAATTGATTTCTTTCTCCTAGCCCCTTCTTTAGAACCGAGCACTTCTAATTAAATTAAGTGATAGAAATAATGTAACTCTGTTATCTTTTATAGACGGAGAGAGGACCAATTCCTGATAGGATTAGGATTATAATGCAATTGAGATTGTCATCCATTCATAGTCTATCAATGTGAAAATACTATTTTATCAGATATATCCTGACCAAATATTATCTGGGAGATTATTTATTTAAACCATTAAGATATCTAAAATATCTTAATAACTTAACTTGATGGCACGTGAGCCACAATAATCTTACAGTCATTCCTAGCGCATTTTGTCACTCAATCGCATCCTGAGAAACTTCGCAGTGGGTCACCCATCCTGAATTTTCCCCAAGTCAAACACGCTTAACCTTAGTGTTTTCTCAGAATGAGCACCAGAAAAGAAGATGCACCTTATTGGTATGAGTAGCAATAATAAATTTTTTAAACTATCTTCAACTATGTAGTTTCATACCTATATAGTCTTGGAATGCCCCTCAAAGTCGGCTATACTGTCCCATACCGGTACAGCCTCAGGATACTCTCTTTTTCGGGTATCGAGTCGGTTAGTTTATGTCTCCCTTAACCAGAAGCCCACCAAGAACCGCTTCTTGTCCGCGCCTTTCCTTGTTGCACTGGCGATCTCTCCCCACCTTCGTCGTCTCGGGTGTCACAATGATATATAAGCACTAATTGGCACCTAGATACCCTAAGCACTATGAGGTACTCACATTTTCACAAATGCCTTCTGCAACCTTCAATGCTGAAACCAAGCCTAATTTTAGTTATAAATATATACTCTATGTGTTTGAGAGAATTCCTTTCAAGATTTGATATAGTTGAAAAAAATACGCATATAAAAACTTTTGTTATTGTGTTATTTTATATGTTGGTTTAAAGTATTTTAATTATAAATAATAATTTCAATGAATCATTTTGTAGTGGTATATTAGAAAAATAAATATCTAGTTGGTTTCAAATAAGGAAAGTCATTTTTTTCGTTTTAGCTTAATAACATAAAAATACACGATCTTTTGGTTAATTATTAGATACAACACGTCCATTTAAATTTAACATATTAATGTTGGATCTTTTTTATTATTATTATTATTATTTATATTTTTTATCAGTACTACTACTACTACTACTCGTCATTTTCCACAGACAATGGAGCACAAGTGTGCTAACTTCTATTTCTGTTTCTTTCTCTTATGTTTTTTTTTTTTTAAAAAAAATTACACTTGTAAAAAAAAGACCAAACGAAACTGTATTATTGACACACTCGATTACACAACAACTTGTTTCAGCTTAATCAAATAATTAGTCATTCACAATTGTATATGTACTAAAAATGAGGAGCGAACAAAAGTACAAGAAATTGTATGTTGAAAAAGAAAATATATTTACTACTATACTTAGGAAAAATTGATAAAAATACCCTTTAAGTTTACCATAATTAAAAAATTATCCTTTAAGTTTGGCCATTTGAAAAATTACTCTATAATTTAAAAAAAGTTGATAAAAATGTCCCGTCACCGACTATTATCTATTACTCAGCCGATGACGGATTGACGTGGCTTTAAAAAACTGATTTGGCATAATTGTTGGACAAATTTTGTGTGATGTGGCAAGTTGACCAAGTTAGGACAAATAAAAAAATCAAAAGGTCTCACAAATCTTCTCCTGGAGTAGGCCATGTGCGCCTCCACCTCCACCTCTGTTCTTCTCCTGGAGTACAGAGGGCCCACGTGTGTTGCCTCAACCTCTATTCTTCTCTCACCGCCGTTCTTCACCGCTAATCTCGCCGTTGACACCCTCCGAAGCCGAATCTCCTTTCCTCCGCCATACATCTGAGCAACAACCGCCCTCCGTCGCGCCCTTGCATACCCTGTCGAAGCTTGATTTCAGGGCCTCTGCAATGGCCACATATAAGGTCAACTTGATCAGCCCAGAAAACGGTTCAAATGTGATGAGAGTCACCTTTAATTAGTCTAAATGTTTGTTATATCACTCATTATGTCTCTTCCTCTGTCTTTATCTAGATTTGAACTCATATCTCAGATTTCATAGATTTATGGACGAAGATGACGACAGTCCCACATATCTAAATATTTTTGTAAATGAAGAAAAGAATTGATCGATTGCACAAATCGATTTCGCAGATCTGATATGCTTCCATAGATGGGGTAGGGGGGATCGGAGGTGGCGGTGGGGTGTCGTGGTTCTCAGGTTGAGAGAAGATGGGTTGAATATAATTTTGAATAAATTTAAAATATTTATAAAAATTTCATATTTTTTTTTACAAATAAGCTCGATAAATGAATTATATGTCTTCTTTTGTGGTTTGAAAATGCCACATCAATTAAAAATATGAGAAAATAAAGTCTGCCTAAACTAAATTTCAGAAATATTTATTAATTTTTTTTATTTTTCAAATAAATTTTAGATTTTTAAAATCATATTCAGAAATAAATTTTTTAATTTTATGAATTTTAGAATTTTAAAATAATTTCTATTTTTTTTTTCTGAAATCTAAAGAAATTTTAGAATTTTAAAAATAAATTTTAATTTTTTGAAATTTAGATAAATTTTAGAATATTAAAATAATTTTCACAAATAAATAATTTTTATATATGAATTTCAATAACCTTTTTGTGGTTATACTTTTTTATAAATTCAAATTAATTTTTTATACAATTTCTCAATTTTTTTCCACCCTAATAGGTGACTCAGCAGAAAAACATAAAAAAAAAAAAAAATTAACGCCACGTCAGTAAATAGGCTCCACGTCATCAGTGACCGGATAGGTAACAAGTAATAGTCGGTAACGGGGCATTTTTATCAACTTTTTTTAAATTATAGGGTAATTTTTTAAATGGCCAAACTTAAAGGGTAATTTTTTAATTATGGTAAACTTAAAGGGTATTTTTACCATTTTTTCCCTATACTTATCATCTTACAAGCATAACATCATCATCCACCTACAGACTAACATATAGAGGACTAGATGAGCTTGTTCGACGAGCTCTTGGACATAATTCTCACTGAAGCAGCGTGACAGACATCATACACTTGATGTAAGAGGGAAATTGCCTTAACTTTCTCATAGCACAACTCGAATCCCCCTAGATTTCATCAATGGAGCTCTCCACAACCTATTTAACTCTATGAAGAATATAATTGCTGCATCCACAACTTCGGTGGCGGAAGCCGCCAATACTTCAAACTATAGAGATGAGGACGAGATAGACAAGATAAACTAACAAAAGAGAGAATCTGAGGGTTTATTTAGAGAAGAAGAGATTGTCCTCGAAAAGAAGAGTTCACACCTAATCTCTGATGTTAATCCACTACAAGAAAAAGGGTCTTTTGAGATCACAAAAAGTAATCTCAAATAATGAGTATTTGTCATAACTTAAGTGAAGTGGTCTCAAATAATATGTATTTGTCACAACTTATGAGTATTTATTGTCGTCTCTATGACTGGGACGCAAAGAATATATTTATGACGACAATAGTGGTCTCGAATGCGTCTTAAATATTTTTTGCACAATTAGTTGTCTTTAAAAGTAGTCTTAAAATGGTTTCAAATAATTTGTAGAGAGATTTGTGACAACAAGCGGTCATAAATAACTTATTTTTAGTGACCACAATTGTGTCCTCAAAAAGTCTTATACAAAGACCTATTTTGTTGTAGTGATCTATCTGCGACATTGTTTCACTGAATTATGGATTATAAAAAGGGAAAGATTCTAATTCCACGTCAGACCAGTTATAACCTATAATTAGATCGGGCTCCACGTTAGCCATTAGAGCCTAAAATTAGGTCTCATGTATTAAGTTCAAGGAGAGGTTAAAAGATGGTGGATATAAATGTTAAACTTAAAAGGTCGTATTATATTTGAAGATTACCAAAAGATTGTATATTTTTACATTATTAAGCAGTTTCTTATAGATAAACAAAAAGATAAATGAAAACTATTTGTTAGACGGTGGATTTCAACACATTAATTTTTGCTATAGAAGAGGTTGTAGTTGATCTTCTTAAAAAAGGGCGAGCAAGAATTTACAAAATATAGGTTTTCGGAGCGAAGGAAACGCAATGACAAATTATCTGGTGGCAGTCACTAATAATAGCAGGTGATCGTCGCAAACAATAATTTAGTGGCGAAATTAAATTTTGTTGCTGAAACTTTTAGAATTTAAAAATACTAGGGAGATAATTTTATTTATTAATCTCGAAAAGAAAATTCTGATTTGCAACAATATCTAAGTTATATTTAGCGACGAAATGGATATTTCGCCACTATTTGATGTAAATTCTAGAGAATGTTGGAATTTATTATTAATTACACACACATAAATTTGCGACGATGTTAGATATATCTGCCTCTAATTTTGCAACAAATATTGTGTTTCCAATGCTAAATTGAGTGGCAAAATGTATTTCTGCAGCAAAATAAATATAACAACAAAATGTAATAGGGGTAATTAATAATAACAACAAATCTTGAAATTTAGGCGCAAACAATCACTACAACAAAAGAAGTCTTTTGCATAAGACTTTTTGACACCACAATTGTGGTCACTAATAATAAGTTATTTGTGACCACTTGTTGTCACAAATCTCTCTACAAATTATTTGAGACAACTTTAAGACTACTTTTAGAGACAACTAGTTGTTGTAAAAAATATTTGAGACGTATTTGAGACCACTTTTGTGGTCACAAATATATTATTTGCGACGGAGTTATTGAGACGACAATAAAGTTGTGACAAATACTCATAAGTTGTGACAAATACTTATTATTTGAGACCACTTTGCTTAAGTTGTGGCAAATACTCATTATTTGGGACCACTTTTTTGTGGTCTCAAAAGACCCTTTTCCTTGTAGTGAATAATTTTAGTGGCGATTTCAAATCTGAAAATTCACATTCTAAAACATACACTGAAAATTCACTGCTATTTACGTGTTTCTTGTAATTTCACCCACACATTCACTTTCATTTATATAAAGGTCTAAATCTTAAAAGAAATAGAAGTTAGGAAATTGTTCACCTCCAAAAACTCAATCATATGTCAAGTGAAATGTGGTATATGTATAGGCCTATAGGGTGGTTCGATAAAGTATAGCATACCAAATCATCCATACCATTATGGTACGAAAATTTTCGGTATGTCAAAACTCTATATTTTTATTCTATTAAAATTTTCGATATATAAAAAATTCAGTATGATATCGAAAAATATCGACTGTATCAAAATTTCGATATATCGGATACTGAAATACATAAAGTTTGGATTATCATACCGTACAAAAATTTGGTATACCAAAAATTTCAATATTTCTGATAATTTTTTGATACTATACGTCAAATATTTCGATATTTTTTTCTCACCCCTACATATGTACTACATACAATCAAACGCAATCAATCACAGGTCAGTCGATAAAATGATTTAATATATTTCCTTGTAATTACTAGGATGACCCAATCGAAATTAATATAATTAGATATTTAGCACTTAATTAGAGGAAAAATCCATTTTTAATCCTATATGTTAGGGTTTGTCTAGAAAAGTCATGTATATTTTGAAAATTTAATTTTAGTTCGCTATGTTTATAAAAATGTCCAATTTAAGGACACCAGACGCTGACGTTCCCGAAATATGCGCACGTGACCTAATAAATTGAAAATTTCAGGCAAAAAAAACTAATGTGATAGTTATGAATCCAGGTACACATATCAAGTAATTAAATCAACACACCAATTAAAAAATACAAAATCTAAATCCACATTAGCGTTAGACTTCCTGGAGGAAAATAACTTGCGGTTTTGAGTTTATTTGGTTAATTACATATACACCTAGATTCATAACTACCACATTAATCATTTGACCGAAAATCCCTAATTTATTAGGTCACATGCAGCACAATTAGTGGCCGCCGACGTCTGATGTCCTTAAATTAGATCTTTTTCATAACATAGTGAACTAAAATTGAAATTTCTAAACATACATAATTTTTTCTGGACAAACCTAACATACATGACTAAAAATGAATTTTTTTCTTAGCACTTATATGTACTATATTTGAACTACTTAAACACAGTCGACGATTGCCGTCGGTTATAATACTATTGGTTATATATGTTGGAAGAGCTAAAATTATTTTTATTTTTAGCTCAGTAATTTTTTACTCGTATAATTTTGGTCCTTAAAAAATAAAAAAATTAATTTAGTTCTGTAACTTTAGAATTTATCTGCACTTAGTCATTTTTCCGCCATAAGTGACCAATTTGGCCGAATAATTGCAAGCGCCGGTCACGTGACCCTTTTTCGGTGATTTATAAATACGTGGCAGCCGAAAAAAATGGTCATGTGACTGGCGTGCGATTTTTGTCCAAATTGATCAACGGCAAAGAAGAAAACAGTAAATATGGACAAATTCTAAAGTTACAGGACTAAATTAATTTTTTTTTTGAGTCCAAAATTATACGAATGAAAAGTTATAGGATAAAAGATGAGCTTAGCCATATGCGGGAACGGTTATAAGTAGGGGTCGTTTGATTGGAACGATTAAAGTCTAAGTCCAGCCATAATTCATTGTTCCTTATTAGTTTACAAAATCGGAGGTATTGTTTGTACCCTTCCGAACATTCAACATAAAACATCCAAACAACAAATCAATTTCTAGTTTCAGATATGAAACACAACCATGGTACTAAGTAAACAACGAAACCTTAATAATCTAGATTCCTCCTGCTCCTCCTCCACTATGCTGCCACAAACCGTGTTGCCTTGGTGTATCACACACAATTCCGATCTTATTTTCTATTCAAATGAATTTCAACACCAACCACGCACCACTTCGACCTTTTTATTTCTCTCATATGTGATTGATGCTTCTTGTGTTAGCGACGAAGCTGATACAAAAACGGCCAACTGTTTACTTTTTTCTCTCATGTCATGAAAAACCCTTTTTCCTCCACATGGATCAGGTATATCATGGCGAATTCATCAGAAGCAGTTTGCATATAGTGAAATATATGGATTTTGAAGTGTTTTTTTTTGCGAATAAACATGTGAAAATTGATTTGGCGATTGGTGCAATCTTCTTTATTGATGAACAAGATTGAACTTACTTAGTGAGTGCTGCATGACCCTTTGCCTGAATTGCTGCGTAGGTACCATATTTATTGCGGATTAGTTTTGAAGAAATTTGTCACAAAAATAAAAAAACGTAATCTGGTGAATCTAATATCTTTGTATTATGGTCTTGTGTCATTTCTTTGAAATTATCCCAGACACAATATGTGAATTTAATTTTTTTTGTATTGTGTGAGTGTGCATTTTAACTCTATTGCAAGGGTGCTTAGTTTTGTGCTATAGACACGTAATTTAATTTACAAGTGCAGTAAAAGTAAATGCAGTCCAACAAATTAAGAGGGCATATATGTGCATTTTACTTAATACTCCCTAATACTGTGCATGTTATCTTTCTGACTAAACATATATAGATTGATGATTTTCACAAGAATTAAGAAAGTCATAATTAGAAGAAAAAAAAGGTAAAACAAATTTCATAATATGTTCATATTAATGAATATTATAGCAAATAAAAATATATATTATATTAAAATTTGAATATATACTTAAAACATTGAAAAAATACTTATCTATGTATATAGGACCGGGGAGTTTGCATCATACTTAACTTCTATTAAGGTTGTAAGAGAAAAGACAATACAGTCTCAGTTGTCAAAGTTGAAATGATCATCATCTATGATTAAAAATTGCATGTAGTCCATATATAATATGCTCTAAAGAAAACATCTTTTTTATAGTATTTCAATTCAAATTTTGCAAGTATGGGATGTACCTCTTGTGAGGCACATAATCCTCCATTTTAAATTGTGTTATTCTATTTTAGAATAATCATGATACGCCATGCAGTGACGGACCCAGAAATTTTGTCGAGGGGGCTCATTTATAGACAAATCTAGATACTCGTTTTGTCGAGCTAAAATTTTCAATTTTTTTTTAGAGATAATTTTTTCTAATTAAGATTTGAAAGCAAATTTTATACCAAGTAGGTGGCTCATTTTGAGAAGGTTATAAAACAAACTCTCATATATTATACTCTAAATTTAATATTTAGTTAAGTTACATTTAAAACTAAAATTTTAGAAAATAAAAAAGGGACGGGGTGTCTCTATATCTGTCCATAAATTTCAATAATATTCAACTATATATATAAAACTAAAAAGTACTAATGATATTGATAAGATAATTAAAATTTAGTGTTTCTATACATTTCATTCTATTTTTTGAAATTTTTATCTCTATTGTGTACACTTAAGAATATATGGATTGATTATTATTAAATCATATTCAAGTCAAACAATAAAATTATTTACTTTATTTAATTACATTATATTAAAATCGATTGAAATACACTTATATAGTAACACATTTTGACTGGGGCCAAGGGGGCACTGACGCCATGTGTAATTAATATTATCGTTGAATATATGCCATGCAGGGTAATTATGCTAGAATATTATATAGAACACAATTTAGGATAGCAAACCCCAGGAGATGTTTCTTGGTCCATAAGTTTATTTACCATTGCGGTGCCCATGATATGGATATTTGGGCTGCCGTCTTACAAAATTAGCCCATGATTAGTTAGATGATGCAATAGGTGTGCTAGCATATTTACAAGACATTGCGGTTTGAGAATTTGAAAAATTTATTACTGTTGTAATTAAAGTTCGATCGTTCTAGAAATGGAAGTGAAGGAACAGAAAAAAAAAACTTAAAAAAATCAGTATCGAGCCATTTTAAAATTCGAGATAGTTCGATTCATTATTTTAGATCTAACAAATTTAATAAAACATTTTAAGATTTTTAATATCAAAGTTAAACTAAAAGAAATCATGATGTTACTCATATAAGGGTTGTTAGTGAAATTAAAATTAACATTGATATAAGCATCAAGTTATAAGTAAATCTTTCAAAT